>CM065715.1:103187122-103194622 GCA_033310375.1 Conus canariensis
ATGGACTACTGACACTGACAGCTGGCTGCAGACGGCATCACTGTAACTTCTCGAATCGTACAGAACCATACACCCACCCGCACACGCACGCGTGCACGAGTCCATCCACACATGCATCGGCCCACTCGTCCACAAAACCTACTGAACCAAAATCTCTTCGCCTAATTCTCCTTGAATAAGCACGTACGTGCACGTAAATGCTCCTAAACGTTTTTCTTTTTTTTTTTCTTTCTCTCTTTTCGTGCGCGAACCGAAAAGAAAAAGTGAAACTTCCCATGGCCGTAAGGTCAGCGAACTGTCAGAGGCTGACCGTGTCTAGTGCACAGCATGGTAGAAGGTGTAGCCCCTCCCTCTCCTTCCGCCATCTTTCACCTTCCCTGAACTGAATCAGGTACCTATTTACTGCATCGACCCACTCGACCACAAAACCTACTGAACCAAAATCTTTGTGCCTAATTCTCCTTGAATAAGCACGTACGTACGTTCACGTAAATACACCTGAACTTTTTTTTTTCTTTTCGTGTGCGAACCAAGGTGAAAATTCCCATGGCCGTAAAGACAGTGAACGGTCAGAGGTTCACCGTGAACTAGTGCACAGCATGATAGAAGGTGTTGCCTCTCCCTCTCCTTCCACCATCTTTCACCTTCCCTGAACTGAATCAGGTACCCATTTTCTGCTTTTTTTTTTTACAATCCACACACTCAACGGGTTGTCTACCTGGGTACCTGCAGACTGAAGAGATGCCTGCTGGCACTACGTTCAGTCGTTTCCCATGTTGTTCAGTCAATGCCAATCACTCAGCTTTCCCCGCTTCATTTCTTCGATTTCTCACGCAGGGCACATGTTATACTGTCCATACCAACGGCAAAACTAGCCTTCTCATCCGAAAGTGGTGATAGGATTTTACGTGCATGTAAGACGTGATGCTTGTGTTCACACAGGGCATCTCAGGTTACTGTCTCATTCGAAAGGCTTTTCGGGAAATGGAGTCAGAACCAATGTTAACTCATGAGTGGAAAATAAACGGCCTAGCGGAGATTCGAACCCGCAGCCCCTGGCTCAACACGATCTGGAGCTAGGCGCATTACCAAGAAGTGTGTTTGGTCCCTTCATCCTCGTTTTTTTTTATCTCTGTCCTTGTCTCTCTAGAGAAACTAAACTATACGTCAGTCTACATGATTGTTCCCATTTTGCAATTTCACTTGCGACTGAGACGCGGAATCTGTGCCATACACTGGTTGTCCAAGACGACTGTCTGATCTCAAAGGAAGACGACGCTCTCCTGACAGCCATGTCTAGTTATACCATACGTTGGTGGCGTTTTGGATATCATTTGGGATATTATTCTTTGTGTGCAAATGCACTGGCACGGGCGCAGGCACGAGTATGTGTGTGCCTTCACGTAACACACGCACATATACCCGCATGCAAATGCGCATCAGTATTTTCCTCTCTAATTTGTACAGCATGTATACAGGTAGCACATGCAGGTACACAAGCACATAAATACGCCGACAACCGAGCACGCGTACATGTTCACACATCGAGTATGTGCACACGCGAGCGCTCGCGCGCTCGTACACATATACATAGGCATGTAGTAGTGGTGGTAATTGTTGCATGTACACACACAGATGTACTGTATGCGCGCGCGCGCGTATTTGTGTGTGTGTGTGTGTGTGTGTGTGTGTGCGCGCGCGCGCGCGCGCGCGTGTGTGTGTGTGTGTGTGTGTGTGTGTGTGTGTGTGTGTGTGTGCCTGTTATTCCTTTAAACTCGCCCTTCCTCCATACCCCAAAAAGGGCAAAAGGAATAAATATTGTTCTTGCGCGCGCGCGCGCGCGCGCGCGCGTGTGTGCGTGTGTGCGTGTGTGTGGTGTGTGTGTGTGTGTGTGTGTGTGTGTGTGACGGAGAGAGGGAGAGAGAGAGAGAGAGAAAGAGAGAGGGAAGGATGGAGAGATAGGGAGAGGGTGAGAATAATATGAGGCCTTTAATCGATATGGGGGTGGTGGGGTTTAGGGGTGGGGGGAGTAGTCAATATCAAATTTTGATCAGATTATGCTTGCTGTGTATACGGTTGATTAATTAATAACTGAATCATCACCACCGAAGCGATCATTCTGGGCAGGTGAAGAAAAAGAAAAAAGAGAAAGAGGACGAAGACGATGACGACGAAAATCATTATCATAAAGATGTTTATGGTGATGGTGATGAAAGAATCGTGTGAGAGAAACGAGTACACTAGAATGCACGTGGACGTGGAGGGAGGGGATAGGTGGGTGGATGAGTGCAAAGGTTGAGGTGGTTTTGAGCTGTAAAGAAGATTGACAGAGATTACCGGTCAGTGAGTAAAACTTCCGACCAGTCGGAGGACTTTTTCCCTTTTTGTGCCCTGTGAACGAACAATGGCTGAACATAATTGGAACATATTTCCTTTTAGCCATTACACACAACATTTATCTTGTTCGCATAAAAGATTGACTGGATTTTCAATGGAAAGAAGGTGAGCTGGAAACTAGACTGTTCAACTTTGCTTTACTTTGCCTCTGATTCATTTACACATTTGAAAATACAGGACGGGCTGCCTGATTCGTCAAATTCAGTAAACGTCCTTGTCACTGGTAGAAACAGCCATCGGAAATTCTCATGTTCATAAGGCGGACAGGAAGGGGAAACAATACTGTTAAGGCCCCATGCACTTTCTTTTCTGATGAGGCACTTTCCTCCTCAGTGTCTTCCGTAGGATGCGCGAGGATGAAACTGGAAATTGCAACGTAGTGCGAAGTATTGAGTGATCTCGTGCGCAGTGATTGAACGGCTACGCTGGTTTGGTGATGGGGAAGATGAGGAGTGAGACGACAACTCGGGCAGTCTTGGGATGGAGTGACTGGGTTACATTTAGGTTTAACGTTCACATCCATACAGGTGACGTCACAAATGGGAATCATGGTCACAGGAGAATTGGCGAGGCGGGAGAGGGGGCAGGGGGAGGGGGACAGCAGTGGGGAGGGGGACAATGGGGACCTAATGAAGATCACGTTCTTATGGTCCAGAAGGGAAATGATCTTTTTATTACATGGGAGGCCAGAGGAATTCGACGGTGTGACTGAAAATGTGGCACTGTACCACTGAGCATAGATCAACACTTCCCACTGTATTTCGATGCACACTGAGCCAGCCATGTTGCCGGATTTGTTAACGTTTGATTTGATACACACTGGGAATAAATATGTACTATTTGTTTGCAAGGAAATGAAGAGGTAAATGAGATTTGTTCCTTTACCCTCTCCCCCCTTTGTCAAAAGGTCTCTTTGGTAATGACAATGAAATATCAAAGTGTCAAACTCTCTCTCTCTCTCTCTCTCTCTCTCTCTCTCTCTCTCTCTCTCTCTCTCTCTCTCTCTCTCTCTCTCTCTCTCTCTCTCTCTGCTTGTGCGTGTTTGCGTGATGCAGTAGAACTTTAACTGGTTATCATTTACATTGTAACATCATATCGTTCAGGATGTGATTTCAAACATCATCTTTCTGACGATACGAGGAGATAATGATTCACAGAAATGTTGTGCTCTGTCTGTACTACGAAATGATGTGCAGACTCAGGGTGACGGATTGATGATGATTGGGATAATGAATGATGTATTAAAATGGGTTGATGATGACGATACTTATGATGACATTATATTTCAGGGATAATAGATGCATTTCAAAAGGGGTTTAGGTGATGATGATACTTATGATGACATTATTATTTCCCAGGGATAACGCACATTTCCAAGAAGGTATTCTGATGACCCACAGTAATCAGCTGATGATGATGACAAAGACAACGATTATAATGGTGATGATGCAAACCATGATATAGGTTATGACGATTTTCATGATGATGATGATGACGACGATTGCCCAAATGTGGTGCACCTCTATTAGGCGGGAGGTGCGGCAGATTCAGTGGGATCAGACTACCATGAGGAGGAGGAGGAGGAGGGGGGAGGATGATGACGACGACGATGATGACGATGATAATGACGACGATGATGACGATGCGTTGACGATATGATGATGGATGATGATGATGATGATGATGAGTATGATGATAAACAATGATGATGACAACGATGACGCTGACGACAACGATGACGACGACAACGACGACGATGATGATGATGATGACGACGGTAACGATGACGACGACGACGATGACGATGACAATATAATGATGATGATGATGATGACGATGACGATAATGATAAAGATGATGATGATGATGGCAATGATGATGATGACGACGACGTCGATTGTCCAGGGATGATGTACCTGTATTAGACGGGTGGGATCAGGCTATCATTTGGATTACAATGATGATGACGATAATGATGATGGGTGATGATGATGATGATGATGATGATGATGATGATGATGATGATGCTGATATGATGATGATGAACAACGATGAAGATCATGATGATGATGACGACGACGATGACGACTATTGCCCAAGGATAGTGTACCTATATTAGGCGGATGGTGCGTCAGATTCAAAGGGAACAGGCTACTGGGTCGATGACAATGATGGTGACGACGATGATGACGACGACAACGATGACGATGATGATGATAGATGATGATGATGATGATGATGATGATGATGACTACAATGACGACGACGAATGAAAACAGCGATGACGACGACGACGACGACAACTACGACGATAACGATAATGATCCAAGTATGTTGCACTTGTAAAAGGACATGCTGTGACCGAATCACTGGGATCAGCCGAATTATGATGATAATGACTATCATGCAAACAACGACGACGATGATGATAATGATGAAAACGGTGATGGTGATGGTGATGATGATGATCGCAATGCTGTTGATGACGTTGGTGAATGTGATCATGACTGCCCATGGATGCAGAGCCAGAACCAGGAGGAGGTGTGGCAGACGTGCTAGGACCAGTCAGATGATAAATGATGATGATGATGACGACGACGACGATGACGATGATTGTCCATCCAGGCGTACTGCAGCTATACCAGATGTCGCGGCAGACTCGGTGAAATAAAGTGGACAAAGACAATGATGACGACATTGGTGGTGGTGGTAGCTGTGGTGGCGGTTGTGATGGTGGTGATAATGATGCTGACGACGATGATGATCAGATGACGACGACGACGACGGCGACGACGACGACGATGATGATGATGACGACGACGATGATGATTGTCCAAGAATGCTGCTTAATGATGACCACAACGACGACGACGATAATGATGATGATGATGATGATGATGATGATGATGATGATGATGATGAATGATGGCAATGATGATAACGACGACGACGACGACAATGACGATGACGATGATTATGATGATGAGGATGATGACGATGACGATGATGATCATGATTGTCCAGGAACGCTGCACTTATACCACGAGCAGATGTGGGTATTTGACTGGGACCGAAAGTGGTCACTGTGGGATTTTGTTCTCTTCCAATTCACCGCCCAGCCCAGCGCGTTCTTCGTCGCGATCAAGATAGACGACATGCGGTGGTGACCAGAGCCTCCTTTGACTGGCCGTGTCTCTCTCTCCGTCCGGTTTTCCGTGCAGCTTAGTCGTTCATGCCCTCATGCCAGGCGGTTGTCTTTCCTTGCAATCGTTTTCTGGAACTTTTTGTCTTTTTTTTGTTTTTGTTTGATGTCCATTCTCTCCCCCAAGTTTCCGTAATTTTGTACATTCTTTTAGTTCTTTCTTTCTTTTGTTTTGTTTTGTTTGTTTGTTTTTGTTGTTGGGGAGGGGGTGTCTTCTCTTTATTTCTTCTTTTACTATGCGTAAATCCTTTCTTTCCCTTCTTACCTCCATCCCTTACTTTTCTCGTTTGTTTCTTCTCCATTCCATTATTTTTTTCCATTTCATTTTCTCTTCTTCTCTTTCCACGTCTTCGAACTGCGTTCCATTTTTTTTTTCATTCTTTTGTTAACACGCACCTTCTCTGCTCCTTTATTTCTTCATCCATTTTCTTCCTTTCTCCCTCCTCTGTCACGCCCCCCCCCCCCCCCCACCCCCCCTGCCGCCACCTACCCCCCCCCCTTCACTTCCCATCCTTTCTTCATTCCTTCCCTTAGTTATTTGTTCCCTTTCCACTCCTTTCTTTCTTTCTTGTTTTCTTCTGTCTTTCTGTGGGTCTGTTTGTTTTTTGTTTGTTTTTTCCTTCGTTCCTTTTACTTTTTCCTCTTCCTCTGTTCTTCCCTTTCTTTGTTCTTTCATTGTTGTTCCTTTATTTCCTCTCTTCCTTCCCCCACGTCTGTTTTCCCCCCTTCCTCCCTGCCTTTTATCAGCGACAGCAGTACGAGCATCGGACAACATCATGGATTCTTCACGGCTGGTTTCCATCTGTCTTCACTCCAACCAACACAGAGGATCAACCGTCTAAACAATGACTTGTCTCGCGCTGTCAGACCTGTCCGTCCGCTTGCTCGCTTTGGACACGATCAATCCAGCGTTTGGAACCGCCACCACCACCACCCCTCCATCCACCCTCATCCTCCTTCCACAACTCCCTCCCCCCTTTCCCGGTCACACTCCCCTCCCCTTCCCCTTTTTTCTCCTGACTTCCCGTCTCTCTCTCTCCACCAGTCCCGATCTCCAGTTTACCACGATGACCGCGTGACTACTGACGGTCGCTGAACAGAATGGACAGGAACAGTGTTCAATACAGAGGAGAAAGAAACCAGTGCGCATACATGGGTAAAGACATCCCGTTCCAACCCTCTCCAATAAGTGGACAAGTCCCTTTCCTCGTGGTATTGTGAAATGTCTCGATTCATATCTCATCCATCCCCATCCCCACACCCATCATGTTCCCCTCTCCAGGAAATAGTAGTTGAACACTTTTTCTACTTTGAAAACTTTTCTGGGGAGGGGGGGGGGAAGTCGGGGTGGGGTTGGGGGGGACCTGGGGGAGGGGTTGTGTAAAATCTAACCTTCTTCGTTCAACAGAAAGTTGTTGTGAACGGGGTAAAGGAGAAAGAGGGTCAACATTTAAATCCTTCCCCGACGTAACCACGGCGATGTGTTCGTACTGAATGTTGAGGCAACCCCATTACGGGAGGCTACGATCATGTCACCATGGGCACGGGGATGATCGGGGAGTAGTGATACCTTTTCTTTTTTAAGCTGAAGGTGTCGCATTTTAATCATAACCGAGCATACGGTCTGAAGGTAACGAAAGGAAATGCCGCGGCAATGGCCTACAATGATGAAACGAGAGACCACAATACAAACAGCAGCAGCAGCTATATTAGTTAGATAGCGCCAGCAGCAACAAGTACAGTAAAGGCAGAAGTAATAGTAAGAAATTGCAGCAACAGCAGCAGTAGTACAAGTTGTAATAGTAATGTCACATTATCATCATCATTGTTTTTAACTGTCCAAAAAAAATAAGGTGATGAGATCGTCATTACTACTAGTATCATTGCCATTTTTTTATCAT
>CM065715.1:103204622-103219622 GCA_033310375.1 Conus canariensis
TAGGTCAACACTCCCCTCTGAGCCATAGGTCAACACTCCCCTCTGAGCCATAGATCAACACTCCCCTCTGTGCTATAGGTCAACACTCCCCTCTGAGTCATAGGTCAACACTCCCCTCTGAGCCATAGGTCAACACTCCCCTCTGTGCAGTGAGGCAACCAGGCACTCTGCCGTTACACTGACTGGCTTTGCACTTTTTTGTACACTAATCTCTCTCTCTCTCTCTCTCTCTCTCTCTCTCTCTCTCTCTCTCTCATTCAAATTTTCCCCATGTGTAGGCCACTAGCACAGTTAAGGACAGAGCAGGTGCCGAGATCAATTAGAGTGAGGATACCAATCCTTTCATCAACCAATCAAATAATGTTACTATCTATAGGTCATGAAAACAGCCAATGACAGTACATGATTAGCAAACAGTTGTGACCTCTGGGCCTGAACATTTTTCTGTGCATTGAAGATTGAAGTAGGGTCTACATGGGAAACCAGTTGAGTCAAAGACTGGCTTCAGGGATTCCATCTCTGTTTTTAACTTCTCTTTAATATGGCAGTGATGTCGGAAGATATTGGGAAGGAGGTGGGGGGGGGGGGGGGGCATTTCTTTTAAACCTATAAATGGGGGTTGGGGGAACCTCATCTTCCAAATTTTCATAAAAGCAAAGCATATGGGAGGGGGGGAAGGGAGGGGGGGGGAGGAAATGTTCAAAATTCAAAATCCGTTTAAAAGTGAAAAGGAGGATGGGGACGGTTTCCAAAATTATGAAAACAGATGAAGGTGGACTCTCATTTCTGTTAACTTTTAGGGGGGGGGGGGTCTCATCTTAAATATCCTACCAAGGTGACGGGGAAGGGTGAAGGCACACTGTATTATGCTATCCATATTTTTTTTTTTTTTTCAAATATTGAGAAAGGGACAGAAGGTAGTCTACCCTTCCTCCAATATTTCCAGGGGGAGAGAAAGGGGGGGGGGGGGGGATCAATACCTCCTCCACCAACTCTCACCCTGTCCCCGGCTGCGACCTGTGTGTGGCCAACTAATGAGTCGGTCTTTTTTTCTGATTTGTGACGCAGTTTGCCCGTTGCTTGACAAACGGACTAGTTCTTTTTTTTTCTTTTTTTTTTTTTTTTTTTTTGCAGTCGGGCTTTGAGTGAGATGAAATTTTACTTCCGTACTGGTCTAAGTTCACTGACCTACTTAGAGCGAGACTTCCGGTCATTGTGTGCAACCCTCAGGGAATCGTAGCATCTGTAGTGAATGAATGAAAATAACATACCTTTTCCAGAAGAAAAAAAAAATCAAGGAAAGACAACGCCGGTCTTTCCATAACAAATAGAGTTATCTTTCTCAGTGTATGGGTCAAGCACATAGATAGAGAATCAAATGTTTGAACTTCACAGCAGGATAACGATCAGACTGTCGACTGTCTACGTTACGGGCGCACGGTTTTACGCCCATGTGTTGCGTTGTTCTCTCTCTCTCTCTCTCTCTCTCTCTCTCTCTCTGACTGACTGGGAGTACGCAACAAGATGGCGACTGGTAAACATCGGGCGGGATGAGCTCCGGTCAAAAGTGTGTTGTTGGGCGGATTACAGTGCTCCAAGTATCGTTCCAGTGGTAATATTAATTAGAAGAAGTGTTTGTGGAAGTGTCTGCAGCTGCGAGAACTGCAGAATGATAGACCTGTGCGAGTGGAGGGCCAGAATCGGACTTTTTGGAGGGACAATGCGGAAAGGAAGGAGAAAGGAAGTGAAGGGAATGAGAGAGGGGTCAAAGGTTGCAGGGGTGAAGGAGATACTGCTGTGTTCGGTGGTGTTTTGGACGTTTGCACTAACCACGATCAGTGCTCTGGACATGACTACAGTGGCTTTTGGACCGAGAGCAATTGTCAGGAACGGTGTGATCGGTGTGGAAGAGCGGGGGACTGGAACTGCCACCTTTTCGATGCAAGAAGTTAACGCAACTGGAAACGAGGTCAGTAGAATGTCAACAAAGATGGCGGCGATGACGGCAAGCATGAATTGGGCGCTGACAGCAATCATGAACTGGTCAGTTATGAACGAAATGCTAGGGGCCGGTCGGAGCAACCCGAAAGTGACATTGTTAGTGGCACTACTGATCATCTTGAACATTTCGTATGTACGCAGGAGGCTGATTCTAAGTAACGATATCGAAACGAACCCCGGACCGAATGTTAATGAGAAAATTGAGGAAGAAGCACGCAAGCTGGAACACAAAATCGACACCAGATTTAGCACGATGGAAACGCAGATGACACAAATATTCAATACAATCACATCTTTGGCAGACTCTTTCAAATCACAAGTAGACACAATTAAGAAGATAGATGTCAAACAGACACAAATGTCAGACACACTTACCAGCCTAGTTCAAGAGCTAGCTGACACAAAACAAGACATACAGGCAAATACGAGGGCAGTTCAACATTTAGACGAAACACAGGAACGCATGGCAGGCAGACTAGCACGTATGGAGGACGAAATGGACAAACTTGAAGGTTTTTCCCGTAGGAACAACCTAAAATTCTACGGGCTAAAAGAAGGAGACGAAGGGAGTGGACCCGAGAACTGCGAAGACATTGTCAAAGGGGTACTGGAAAAGTACATGAAGGAGGAGGACTGGGCAGCAGACGCAGTGGAACGGGCTCACAGACTGGGAAGGTTCAACCCATCAAACAAACGCCCTAGGCCTGTGATAGCCAAAATGTTACGATGGGGGACGCCATGCGGGTGCTGAGGAACCGGGAGGCCAGGGAAACTATGAAAGCTGAAGGGATCGCGGTGAGCCAGGACCGGACGAGGCGCCAGACAGCACAACTACGTGAGCTGAGGGAGACGGGCAAGTCCGGTTACTTCGTCGGAGGGAAGCTGTACGTGAGGGAGCAGCCCATCCCACCGGTGGAGCGGACCTACGGACCTGCGGAGCGGACCTACGGACCAGCGGAGCGGACCTACGGATCAGCGGAGCGTACCTACGGACCAGCGGTGCGGACCCACGGACCAGCGGAGCGGACCTGCGGACCAGCGGAGCGGACCTACGGATCAGCGGAGCGGACCTGCGGACCAGCGGAGCGGACCTACGGACCAGCGGTGCGGACCCACGGACCAGCGGAGCGGACCTCCAGATATGACGGCAGGAACGGGCATGGGTACGCCACAGCAAGTCTTCAAGAGACAAATAGACAATCGTGGTTCAAAGGAAGAGTGTCGGACAGTCATGAAGGATGGAGCTACAAAGACTATGATGGAAGGATGGAACGTGAAAATGTGGGACTGAGAGAGAGAGAGAGACTGAGGAGAGAGCAAAGGGAGAGGGAAATGGTAAATGAGTTGAGAAGAGAGAAAGAGTGGAATGAAGAAAGGAAGAGAGAAAGAAAGAAAGCAACCGAGCAGATTACACAGATGATGAGTGCCAGTAGGAGTGACAGTGGGGATGAAAGTGGTGAGAGAGAGAGTGAGGCAGGAGAAGGGAGTGTATGTGAGAGTGAAAATCTGATGGCATGGAGGGAGGCAGGAGAAGGAGAGAGAGGAGGGAGATCAGGGGTTGATTGGGACAGGGTACTGGAACCTCTGCAGATCCCAAAAAAACAGAGAGATAGAGCAGAGGGTAATAGAGAGGTGTCAGTGGGGGGAGAAAAGGAGAGGGGAAATGGGAGAGGGGGTGCGTCTGAGGAAAGCAAGAATGAAGGTATGAATGTAACACACAACACAGAAACACGTGTCAGCCCGCTCCCAAGTTCAGACAGTAACCACGTGCTCACACAGGTCACCGCACACACATCCAAAAACCAACACAAACCCAAGGACCAATCAGAACCCTTCTGGGACCCACCGGGGTCAAGGTCTGGCGTAGATGCAGCGCGCGCGGTGGTCGGCGAGGCGACAATTGACACAACACCATACCCGCGGCGCGACAGACAAGTGGTCACATGTGGTAAACAAGACAGAGCCAGCCTAGCAGAGGGGAAAGGGAGAGGTTGGACAGGGTGGGGGCTCGCGGCAAACAACTCTGGACGAAACAGTGCGAATTCAATGCAGTAGTACAGCGTTGACGGACAGCGAGGAGGGGGGCAGAGCTGGTGGGGAGGAGGGAGAGAAGGGAGGACAATGCAAAACAAACAAAACTTTACGTTCACACACCAGTAGCAGGAAGGCACCCAGCAAAACAACAAGTAGCACACGCACGAATTCAACTACGAAGGAAGGAAAAGGTAAGAAATGAAGGGCAGGCCACGGCCGTACACAGGCACCACAGACCACACGAACTCAAGAGAACAATGAAAAGACACCAGAATACGACATGAATGTGGGAACGAGAGAGAGAGCGAGTGGGAATGAAAGAAGAAAGGAAGATGAGAGTGGAAAAAGAAACCTATCCTTTGTATGCTGGAATGTGGGGGGATTATTAGATAAGTTAACGGAACCAGACTTTTTAGAATTTATCACATCTTTTGATCTGTGCTGTTTAACAGAAACATTTACTTCTAAATTTTTTGATTTCGAATTAAAATTCCAGGAGTTTTTGCAATTACATTGTCCAGCGGTCAAATTTACTAGAATGGGAAGACCCTCGGGGGGAACAATCCTGTTGATAAAAAAAGAGTTATCTGAATATGTCCAGCTGATAAATACTGACATGGAAAATGTACTCTGTGTGAAGTTAATGAAAAGTCTATTGCATTGTGAAAAAGATATTTTATTTTTAGGTACATATGTACATCCAGTAGATAGTCGATATTATTCTGACAAAGATTACTCATGCACACTAGAACTAATTGAACAATATATATTTGCACAGACAGAACAAGGAAACAACTTCCATTACATCATTGGAGGAGATCTTAATGCTCGTATTGGGGAATGGAGCTTGAGTATCGATGATGAAAATGAGATTACAGGAAGAGAACAGGACGTGTATGCACGTAGGTCTAAAGATCCCCACACAAATGGTTTTGGCAAGAAACTAATAGAATTTTGTATAACATTTAATGTAACGCCACTAAATGGTCTTTGTATGGGAAAGTTCGACGATGCATACACGTTTTATTCCGAAAGGGGTAACAGTATTATAGATTACTATATATGTTCTGTTGAACTGTTAGAAAATGTGAATAAGTGTCAGATAGTAGAGAGAGTTGAAGCTCAGCATATGCCTATTATGATGGAATTACAAAGTACACTGCCTAACGCACAAGAGAACGAGGGCAAGAAATCTTACGTGAAGAAACTAAAGTGGGATCCCACAAAACAACAACAGTATGTCCAGTTCATAGAATCGGAAGAGGCAAAACAAACAATGGCGCAAATAACAGAAGAAATAGAGAGAGATGTAGACACGAGTATAGACAGATTTAATAAGCTATTAAAAGAGGCAGGGAAAGACATGTACAGAACAATAGGTATAGGAGGAAAATGTAAGACTACAAGCAGCTGGTATGATAAAAAATGTCAAATCAAAAAGAAAGAAGCAAAACAAGCACTCAATAGACTGACATGGACGAAAAAGGATAAAAACCCAACCATTTATCAAGTAAGGAGAGAGGCTTACAGGAATAAAAGAGCAGTATACAAAGAAATAATTAGAGAAAAGAAAAAACAGTATAAAAAGCAAACATACGACACACTAGTACAAAATCGCAAGGACAGCCGAATGTTCTGGAGCACCATAAAAAGTGTTAGAAGGAAGAAGAACACATTACCATCTATTAATATTACTCAGTGGAAAACGCATTTCGAAAGCATTTTGAATCCACATGACACAGAAATACTAAACGATAGAGAAGAAGGACCACAAGAAGAAGAAGAAGTGTTAAACGAAATTCAAGTACAAGAATTAGACGAAGAGATAACCGAAAATGAAGTAAGATCAGCTACAGAAAAATTAAAAAAAGGCAAATCACCAGGTATTGATGAAATCCCTCCTGAATTTCTTAAAAACCATAGGACAAAATATAGTGCCATTCTTAACGAAATTATTCAACAAGTTATACCAAGATAGCTACTTCCCCATAGAATGGTCAAGGGCGGTGATTATACCACTACACAAGAAAGGAGATAGACAGAATCCAGGAAACTATAGAGGAATATCCTTATTATGCATCATAAGCAAGATCTACACAGCAATATTAAACAGAAGACTATATGATTGGGCAGAAGCAGAAAATAAAATTAGCAAAGAACAGGCAGGCTTCAGGAAAGATTTTTCAACAGTAGATCATATCTTCACACTAACATCCATGATAAGTAACTGCCTATACGGCAGAAGGAGAAGTAAATTGTATGTAGCCTTCATTGATTATCAGAAAGCGTTTGACACAGTAAATAGAGAAAAACTCTGGGAAATCCTACAGAAACACAAAATATCTACGAAGATGCTTAACATGCTAAAAGCTATCTATAAAACAGTACAAGCATGTGTAAGACATGGAACTGAACTAACAGAATTCTTTGAATGTCACACAGGAGTGAAACAAGGGTGCTTACTGTCCCCCCTAATCTTTTCATTACTAATTACAGAAGTTGCAGACAATGTCACAGCTAAAGGAAGACACGGATATCAATTCGTACCCGGAAAGGCAGAAATATTTTCACTTCTATTCGCTGATGACATAGCTTTAATATCAAGAACACCAGCAGGTCTGCAAAACCAAATTAAGAACCTACAGGAAGCCTCGGACCGCATTGGACTAAAGGTTAATCTCCAAAAAACAAAAATCATGGTCTTTAGAAAAGGAGGATACCTTGGCAGACTAGAAAAATGGAATTACAAAGGGGAAGAAATTGAGGTAGTAAATAGCTACAAATATTTAGGTTTTACTCTAACGACTAAACTCTCAGTAGATATTTCACTTTCAGAATATGCAGGAAGGGCGAAAGGGAAAATAGGTGAAATAATGAAAACAATGTATAGTTTAGGACACTTAGATATAAATATATTTTTTAAGCTATTTGATACACAGGTCAAGTCACTGCTACTGTACGCAGCAGAAGTATGGGGTTTGACTCGTTATTCAGCGGTGGAAAATATACATTTATTCGCATGTAAAAGATACATGGGGGTAGGGAGAAAAACGCCAAACAACTTAGTATACGGAGAACTAGGAAGATATCCGATGAGTATAGATAGTTCAATAAAAGCAATCAGATATTGGTTCAAAATAATGAAGATGACTCCAGACAGGATACCTAGACAAGCATATGAAAGAGAAAAAACAGAAATTGACAAACCACAGAACTGGGCGCTGGAAATTAAACGCTGTTTGGATATGTATGGCTTCTCTGAAGTCTGGTTGAATGAAGGCGTACAAAACGAGCAAAGATTTATCATAACACTAAAACAAAGAATCATAGATTGTTACAAACAGAATTGGCATAACAAAATAGCGAATAGTGAACGATTTACAACATACCATACATTTAAAACTATTCACCAAACTGAAGAATACTTTCGCGCAATCACAATCGCGAAGTTTAGAAAAGCATTGACACGATTACGGTTAGGAATAAACGAACTGCATGGCAATAAAAAATATATAGATAATCAAGCTATAACAACATGCCCCTTCTGCCCAACAGTAGAAACAGAAATGCACTTCTTAATGTGGTGTCCCAATTACAGGCAATTGCGAACAAAATACATTTTCAAACATTTTAGTAATAGAAACGCAATCACACTGGAAAGTCTGCTACAAAACGATAACACTGAAATCATAAGAGATATTGCAATGTACATCTTCTATGCCTTAAAAACGAGAGAAACCCATATGTAATAGTAATATTGACGATATAGGAAAAATAGAAATTCTAAACAGAAAACAAAATATTTTACAATCAACGTTTCAATCAATGTTTTTGTTGTTGTCATGTTGTAATGTATGTTGCGTACTCCTGTGGACGGGCCGAGGGCCCCACAATAAATGTCGCGGCGTGAAAGCGCGCGTCAAGCGTCAAGCGTCAAGCGTCTCTCTCTCTGACTGAAATATAAATCTGTCTGACGAGGCAACAGTCCTTCAGGCTTGCCCATCAGTGGCATCTGTCCCATGACAAAGGCGGAGTTACTCTTGCTGAAAGCGTGCTCGGGCACAGATTAGCTCCCTTGTATATTTCTAACCATCGTCTATTAGAAAACATTCCTTTTCTGATCAAGATTTTTATCATGGACTAGCAGCTCGAAGTTCGTCTTTCTTTGTTATGTCTGTCTCTTCGTGTAAATGTTTGTGTTTGTCAGATCCTATAATTCAATGGATTCTGTTAAAACTTTCCTGCGAAAGTACCGGAAAGTAAATGCTTATCCACCCGTTGAAGTTCCAGACAGACAAACTAGTTTATCTTTTCACATGGGCCGAAGGAGAGTGAGACTTTCACTTTAATACTGGTCAGCTTTCACTGACCTGACAAGCCATCATCAGATTCTTGCCATTTGGTGAGACCTGTACAAACATTTGGTTTACCATGTACGGGTGACTTATCGGTAAATTAGTACTGGTGATAAGTATGGCCTGCACTGAGAGATTTCTTCAGCGAATGAAAATCATCCAAAGGACTTCATTGTCACACATATTTTACAATGCTAAATACAATCAAACTTCACGAATGAGAACTTCAACACCCCCCCCCCCCCCCTCCCCTCATTAGTGTATCTGCACTATTCCACCTTTAAAGCAGGAAAGCAGAGAAAGAGAGAGAATGGGGGAGAGAGGGACAAAAGAGACAGACAGATAGATAGACAGACAGACAGGCAGGCAGACAGACAGAGACAGACAGACAGACAAAGACAGACTGACAGACAGACAGACAGACAGACAGAAAACATGCAGACAGACAGATAGACAAAAGACAGAAAAAGAGAGCGGCAAAGAGACAGAGAGACACAGAGAGACAGACAGACAGATCGACAGACAGAGAGAGAGAGAGAGAGAGAGAGAGAGAGAGACAGACAGACAGACAGACAGACAGACAGACAGAGACAGAGACAGAGAGACAGAGAGAGATGGAGAGAGAGGATGAACAAGCGAGAGGAGAACAAGAGAGAGAGAGAGAGACAGAGACAGAGACAGAGAGACAGAGACAGAGACAGACGGAGAGACCGACAAGAAGAGAAACTATCTGATGAAAGCGACCAGGAGAGACAGCCAGGCGCAGTCAGTGATTGATTAACGATCGATTCTAAGGGATACTGTGAGTTAGTGGACTCAGGACTAGGTCCAGACGGTGGCAACCACATGTGATTGTTCCTCCGTCTTTAGGTCCTGGGTCTGGATGGCTAGAGCAAAAAGTGATTGTGAGGTGGGAGAGAGATGGGGTCGTAAGGAGAGAGAGAGAGAGAGAGAGAGAGAGAGAGAGAGAGAGAGAGAGAGAGAGAATAAATGAAACCGTTCCGACTTAAGTAACTTTGCCGAGGGCGTGAGGCTGGAGGGATGGGATAAATCAAGAACACCTCCTGACCACATGATGGAGACAGCTTCTGTACAGATAACCATCTACAGACAGGAAACAGCTGCATTGTTCAACTGGCCACAAACAGCCAATCATTGTCTACAGAGAAAGCTCCAAATTGTTCAGACATCCATAGACAGAAAGGTACAAACTGTTTGCAGTAGACAGAAAGCCGTACATTGTACACCAAACCATTGCATAGACAACCTCTGAAAGAAAACCAGCCATAGACAGACAGCCCCAAACTACACAAACAGCCACTGAAAGGCAGCCAGCCTGAGACAGCCATCTCTAAACGGGACAAACAGCCTCTGAAAGACAGCCATCCATACAGCATGACAGCACAGGCAGCTGAGAACTCACAGATAAACATAGGGAACACAAACAGCACAGACAGTCCTAGATAGAAAACGCCATAGGTTACAGACAGCCATAGACAGCAAACTACTACTTTCACAGCCAGCCATAGACAGATAGGAATATAATGCACAAACAGCTGTAGACAGAAAGTTTCAAACTTCACAGACAGTTGGACAAGCATCACACAGACAGCCAAAACACAGAAAGCCACCACACAGACAGTCACAGCACAGACTGTCTCCACACAGACAGCCACGACACAGACATTCTCTACACAACCACCACACAGTCACTACACAACCACTACGCAGACAGTCACTACACAACCACTGCACAGACAGACACCACACAGACAGCCACTGCACAGACAGCCACCACACAGACAGCCACTGGACAGACGGCCACCTCACACACAGTCACTACACAGCCACTACACAGGCAGCCACTACACAGACAGCCACCACACACACAGCCACTGGACAGACGGCCACCTCACACACAGTCACTACACAGCCACTACACAGACAGCCACTACACAGACAGCCACCACACACACAGCCACTGGACACGGCCACCTCACACACAGTCACTACACAGCCACTACACAGACAGCCACTACACAGACAGCCACCACACACACAGCCACTAGACACGGCCACCTCACACACAGTCACTACACAGCCACTACACAGACAGACACTGCACAGACAGCACACGGACAGCCATTACACATACAGCCACTGCACAGCCAGCCACTACACAGACAGCCACTACACAGACAGCCACCGCACGGACAGCCACTGGACAGACGGCCACCTCACACACAGTCACTACACAGCCACTACACAGACAGCCACTACACAGACAGCCACCACACAGACAGCCACTGGACAGACGGGCACCTCACACACAGTCACTACACAGCCACTACACAGACAACCACTACGCAGACAGCCACTACACAGCCACTGCACAGACAGCCACTGCACAGACAGCCATTACACAGACAGCATACAGGCAGCCACTACATAGACAGCCACTACACATACAACCACCAGACAGCACCCAGACAGCCACTACACAGACAGACACTGTGCAGACAGCACACGGACAGCCATTACACAGACAGCCACTGCACAGACAGCTACTACACAGACAACCACTACACAGACACCCACTGAACAGACAGCCACTACACAGACACCCACTGAACAGACAGCCACTACACAGACAACCACTACACAGACAGCCACTACACAGACAACCACTACACAGACAGCTACTGAACAGACAGCCACTACACAGACAACCACTACACAGACAGCCACTACACAGACAGCCACTACACAGACAACCACTACACAGAAAACCACTACACAGACAGCCACTGAACAGACATCCACTCACAGACACCCACTACACAGACACCCACTACACAGACAACCACTACACAGACACCCACTGAACAGACAGCCACTACACAGACAGCCACTGAACAGACGGCCACTACACAGACAGCCACTGAACAGACACTGCACATGCAGCCACAACACAGAGAGCCACTACATATACAGCGACTATACAGACAGCCACTACACAGACAGCCACTACACAGACAGCCACTACACAGACAGCCACCACAAACAGCCACGACATAGTCACAGCACAGACAGCCACAGCACAGACAGCCACTACACAGACAGCCATTGCACACACACTGCCCAACGAGCCCCGCTACATATAGCCAATCACAACACAGACAGCCTCCACACAGACAAAAACTATGCACACAGCCACTGTATTGCCGACAACGGCTACACTGACAACTGAACTACAGAGAGAAAGCCCCAAACTGCACAGAATCCCCTAAAATGCTAGAGCGATGGAACCGATCGTGACAGACCGGCACACACACGGAAAGCAAAAAAAAAAAGAAAAAAAGAAAAGAAAAGAAAAAAGTAACAGTCTATTCTAGGTGATCGATCTGCATGGTCAGAGAGAGAGAGAGTCTATTGATTTCTGCCGCTTAGCATCTGCTGTAAGACGTTTATTTTGTTTTGAACAATTCGCGCACGCGCGCGCGCGCGCGCGCGGTGTGTGTGTGTGTGTGTGTGTGTGTGTGTGTGTGTGTGTGTGTGTGCGTGCGTGCGTGCGTGCGTGCGTGCGTGGTGTGTGTGTGTGTGTGTGTGTGTGTGTGTGTGTGTGGAATGCATGCGTGCGTGTGTGTATCGTGCGTGAGTGTATGCGCGTGTGTGTATGTGTGTGCGTGCGTGCGTGTATGTGTGTGTGTGTGTGTGTATGTGTGTGTGTGTGTGCGTGCGTGCGTGCGTGCGTGTGTGTGTGTGTGTGTGTGTGTGTGTGTGTGTGTGTGTGTGTGTGTGGAATGCATGCGTGCGTGTGTGTATGCGTGCGTGAGTGTATGCGCGTGTGTGTATGTGTGTGCGTGCGTGCGTGTGTGTGTGTGCGCGCGCGCGCGCGCGCGCGTGTGTGTGTGTGTGTGTGTGTGTGTGTGTGTTGTGTGTGACCAGAGAAAAGAGCAGTTCTGACATTTCCAAATACAAGGAATGGAGATGAAATCGGAAAAGGGGAGGCATGGGGGGGGGGGGGGGGGGACAAGTCGACGGGAGGGCCGGGGTGGGGGGTGACGAGCGGTTGGGCGTCAGGCAAAGTCTATTCCGCCACACAGATGAAAGCAAAAACAAAACCCAACCTCTTTTTTCCCCCACGTACAACACTCTCCCTGTTTCCCCTCCACAACCACCCGTTCCCCCTCAAGCCACACAATCCACCCCCACACCCCCACCCCCACCAGCACTTCCCAACACACACACACCACCTCACCCCACTCAATGCACACAACCAACACCACGCCGCGCCGCACACACACACACACACACACACACACACACACACACACACACACACAACACACGCACGCACCGGCCACCATGCACACCCCACACACACACACACACACACACACACACACACACACACACACACACACACACACACACACACACACACACACGCATGCACTCATGTACACACATACACACGCGTACATTAACTCTGTGCTCCTCTCTTCTCTTTCCTCACTCACACACACACACACACACACACACACACACACACACACACACACCACACACACCACACACACACACACACTCACACACACGCAGGCACGCGCACACACACACACACACACACACACACACACACACACACACACACACACACACACACACAAGCATACAGAGAGAGAGAGAGAGAGAGAGAGAGAGAGAGAGAAAGACAGAGACAGAAAGACAGAGTCTGAGACAGAGAAGGAGACAGACAGACCGACCAACAGACAGAGAGAGACCGTCAGGCAGACAGACAGACAGACAGACAGAGACAAATACAGAAAGAGACCGACAGACATACAGACAGAGAGAGATGTAGGGGAGGGGGGAGGGGGGGAGGGGTAAACAGACAGAAAGACACACAGACACAGAGACACAGACAGAAGAAAATTAACCCAAGTTCCACCTCCATCACGCGCTCAGCAAAAGAAAAAAGAAAGAAGGAAGGAAAAGAAAAGAAAGGAAAGAAAAGGAACCGTCAGAGGAATCGATATCTCTCCTCCAAGTCTGGCGAAACAACCTGGTGCCCGCATCCCCAACACGTTTTCCCATCACTTGTGTCTTGAAGGTGAAACCAGTGAAGGGGAGCCAATAGCTGTCTGCAGCCGCAGGATTACAACCTCGCTGTGACGTGATTAGGGGGCTGTGCTGATTATGACGGAACTGTTGCAAAACAGTGGTGGCTCCGTCGGTTGTTTTTTTTTTTATCGGCTTGTTTATTTATTGTTATTTTTCTTCTCTCGACAAACGAACAGGAAGATCAAAGTGATGTCGGGATCCCTTCTGTTCGGAAAACGTTGGTAACGTCAGCTGTTTGTAGGAGAACAAAATCTTCTTACGTCACGCTAATGAAACATGTTATCTGTTTTTGGAATGGTGTCCAATAAGGTATGTAAAAGATATTTGGATGAGTAAGTCAAACAGTTATCAAAAAACACCTACATGTAGATTAATCGAAGACGAGTCTGGATTATTTTGGTGCATACAAAACTGGCAAGGAATAGCGTTTATCAGTAAGCAATGGAGGAGGAGGAGAAGAAGAAGGAATGTTCATTAAATACGTAGATGGCAGGCTAGCTTCCAGAGCTTGTTCAACTGGAAGACTCGCCACCTGCTTCCGTCAGGAGTCATCAGCACAACTTCAGTCTGTGAAGACCTTTACCCAGAGCAACCACCTCCGGAAAGATTGTCGTCTGTACTGACGGTATTGGAAGACGCAATAACGCCTGCAATGAACAGCTGTGACTTGACATCAGGAAGACACTCAGCGATGTTTCTTTAGCCTTCGCTGTTCTCCTCCACTGGTGGCCGGCTCACTGAGGGATAGACGGGATTGAGAAACCTGACGCCCTTTCCAAAGCCGGCAGCAAGCAGGAGCAGATCAGCCACAAAGTATCTTCTACGGAAAGGCGAAGACCATCATTCACGACCAATGCAGCTCCCAGAAGAAAACAAGACGTGTCATTCGTGAGCCAGACCCCAGGATGTGAATTCTTTGCAGTAATTAGTTGCTGTTGGGAAGAAACTTCTCACATCTGGTAATATCTCACTCAGAGGTCGATGAGTAGGATGACAAGGTGCTTAGAGCAATGGAACAGATGAAACACACCTGTATCTCTCTCTCTCTCTCTCTCTCTCTCTCTCTCTCTCTCTCTCTCTCCTCTCTCTCTCTCTCCTCTTTACTTCCGCCAAATGACTTATGCATTTATCCTCGTGTTGTTAGTTTGTCTGTCTGTCTGTCAAGATAACTCAAAAAGTTCAGAACGGATTTTAATCAAAGTTGTTGAAAAGAGGACGTAGCCATTCGATTCTGGAGCAGGTCTGCATCAAAGTATGAAAAACGCCCAAATTTGGTTCGCCAATCAAAAAAATGTTCTACAAAATTCGTTTGCTGTGCATCTACCGCGAGTTAACCTAACCCTAACATTAACCTAACCAGAACTCTAACCGCAACTGGCTGTACCCCTAAACCTAGCACATAATCGTAAAGAACACCTTTAACAACACTTTTATAAACCTGCTTGCTGTTTCTTATACCTTTAAGAGTGACCTCCCCTGATCA
>CM065715.1:103222122-103229622 GCA_033310375.1 Conus canariensis
CCCATCCCTCTCGCCCCCACTACTCGGTACTGCATTTAAGAGAATAAAACATTTAGAATCAGAGTAGCACTCGGGAAAACGCCAATCTTCGCCACACATTTTTTTTTTTTTTTTTTTTTTTTGCACCTGAGGAATTAATAATAGGTATGGACTGGAAAAGTTACTTCCCCTGCAAATTTTTGCCGCAAGATACAGAAATATAACATGTCCATGTGTGTATCGCTTGAAGCTTTTCTATTCCGTGAAATTCTGTGTGGTCAGTTATTAATCCGAATATTACGTATGCCACTATTGACTATTTGTGTATTTTTTCAGCTTCTGAATGGATCTCAAGTCGCTTCCACCTCGGTCCGCCTATACTTCACTGGCTTTCTCTTCAGCACATTCCACCATTGTTTTGTTTCACGATCTTGTTGACGGACAAACAAACGAAGGAATGAAAACATACTTCCTCGGCGGGAATAAAAGAAAGGAATTTTTTTAAGAAACCATGGACGACGAGTAGAACCAAAAGATAGATACATAAATAGATCATTACAAATAATTTGAGTGAATGTCATGAATAAATAAAAACCGTGACGGCAAAGAGAATCAAAATTTCGATGATGAATAAATTAAACCGTGACGGCATAGAATCAAATTTCGATCGGACAAAAATGATCACCACAATGCTTTTTTTTAGCGTTGAAACTGCATTCGCAATCCCAGAAGCAGGCAGGCCGTACTGCACGAACACTGGCATTCCTGCAACTGTGGCAGTTGCTCACTGTCCCCCCAAGTTGCCACCGTCTGTCCCTGCGTCTGGATCTATAGTGCGTCACGCCCCTCTGGCGGCACTGTTCTGGCGGCCCGTCACTGACTTCCTGATGGTGGTCGTTGTGGTGGTTGTAGTGGTGTGTCTGGGTGCGACTGCCATGGAAGCGTGTTCGGCCGTGTCGTCAGGCCAGAGGGTTCTCAGTGATCTCTGGCACCGTTCACATCGTGTTGTCACGTCAGGAGATGTCCTGTCTAACGTCAGTGAAGGACCGCTTGGACTGTTGTACGTTCGTCTTGGGCTCTCTTCTCTCGTATCGTCCGTGTTGCGGCAGTCCTGGCCCTTTGTGCTCTCTTCTTGTCTCTTTCTGTATCTTTTGTCTCTCTTTGTCTTCTCTCTCTGTCTCTGTTGCTCTGTCTCTCTCTCTCTCTCTCTTTCTCTCTCTCTCTTGTTCTTCTTGTTCTTATTTTTGTGTTCTATGTCTTGTCCCTTTCTTCTCTTCTTTCTCTCCTTCTTTTCTTCTTCTTCTTCTCTCTCTTTCTGCTTCTCTCTCTCTCTTCATGTCGTTCTCTCTCCTCTTTTCTCTCTTTCTTGCTCAGTTCTCTCTCTCTCTCTCTCTCTTCTGCTCTCTCTCTCTCTCTCTCTTCTCTCTCTTCTCTTCTCAGTCGTCTGTGTGTTGTGTTTGTGTGTTGTGTGTGTGTGTTCGTGCTTGCGTGTGTTGTTGTGTGTGTCTCTCTCTTTCTCTCTCTCTCTCTCTCTCTCTCTCTCTTGTTGCTTTCTTCTCTCTCTCTCTCTCTCTCTCTCTCTCTCTCTCTCTCTCTTGTTGTTCTCTCTCTCTCTCTCTCTCCTCTTCTCTCTTGTTGCTTTCTTCTCTCTCTCTTCTCTTCTCTCCTCTCTCTTCCCCTCTCTTCTCTTGTCTTCTCTCTCTCTCTCTCTCTGTCTCTCTCTCTTCTCTCTCTCTCCTCTCTCTCTCTTCTCTCTCTCTCGTTGTTTGAATAAACATTCGCTTCGCATTCCTCGTTGTTTCCATTGTTCATGTGAATGTTAATTGTCCCATTGTTAGTTTCGCTCTACTTGGTGGTTGAGCGTGTGAAGCGGTGTCCTTAAATTTTCCGTGCGCATATGCATGTGTGCGTAAACGCGGATGTACGTGTGTATGGTGTGTCCCTGTCTTATCTCCCCAAAACCTTTCTTTTCCTCTGTGTGTGTCCGTGTGCGCACGTGCGCTCACAAAGCGAGAGACTGACAGACAGACAGGTGGACAGATAGAGAAACAGACAGCTAAAGAAACAGAGAGAGACAGAGAGAGACAGAAACAGAGAGAGACAGAGACATACAGACAGAGGTAGAGAGACAGGCAGACAGACAACCAGACGGACATAAATAGAGGACGGAGATGTACACAGACAGAGACGAGAAAGACAGAGGGACTGACAATGACATATGGCTTCGAAGTTTAGGCCATTGCAAAAAAAAAGGGGAAACTGGAAAGGGGTGGTCGTGGTGGTGGGGTGGGGTACAGTGGGGCTGTCGTGGTGTTTACCAAAAGAAAAGCATAAGAATTGACATCAGGCTCGTTAAACTGAATGTACTGTGACGAAGCAGGCATGTCATCACATGCACACAACAAAACCCCGATTGTCCCGTGCAACGCCGCCTGGTGAATGGAAGCCCACAGCAACGCAGCGTGCACCGCTCTCTATGGCCCAAACAACACTCAGAAAATGGGGGCAGGGGAGGAAAGGGGAGGGGGGGGGGCAAGGGACGGGGTAGGGAGGCGGGGAAGGAAGCGGGACCAAGGTCTCCGTCACCTGAGAAATTATACAATTACCAGCCGCCGTGGCGAAGCGGTTAGCGTCACGGACTCCCGGCTGGAGGTCGTGGGTTCGATTCCCATGTGGGATTTTTCCACCCCGACCAGCTCCTACCCAGATCTAATTTGCATTATCTCATGAGGTGTTTGTGGCTTCTATTTTTCATCTTCCAGAGTCTAATTTGCAACAGGCTCGGTTGGGAAGACTGGGACCAGACAGTCGGGTTTCAGACACTAAATGGATGCGTGTCTGAGAGTGTTGCTCAAATTTCCTGACCAACACTGCAGGTATCTGTATCTCTCGGGCCTAGTTGATGGCGGGATAGATTATCAAAGTAAACATAGAGTACAACACTGTCATGCAGTCTCAGACTGGAATGGAAATATGTAGGATCACATCATCATCATCATTCTCATGCATCGATGTCATTTGTGGTAATATATTCTGATACGAGGGCATCACTACATCCAGCAGGCATTACTTTTCAATGCCAAGTGTATATGTACCAACACTGTGGCATCATTTGACATACGACGGGATTCACGTGCTCATTACTTAAACGGTGTCTCGTTTGCTGGCACAGCTGTGCCATGATAACATTATGGAGGTGTGTCTTTGAATAAAGGTGCTATATCTTCCAAGAAGTATCTCTCGCCTTCAGTTTATCTTGTCTTGCCCTTATTCTTCTTTCTTCTGTTCGCTTGCTGTGTTGATTGACCTGACTGGGTGGCATGTTTCGGAAATATTGCCAGTTGACACTGATGGTGATGTGTTGGTGTGTTGTCCATGTTGTCTAGTGTGGGGCTGCTCTCAGTGGGTGATATTCCAGGTAGTGGGCTAGTTGTGTTGGATCTTAGGTGACTTCGGTGTTGTTGGCCATCCGACAATTAAGGCAGGGTGCTGATATCACACAGCTGAGATCTTTCTGCCGGCACTTCGAGGCAAATCAGAGAGAGAGAGGGAGGGATGGAGGGTGGCGAAGGGAGGGTGGAGGGAGGGAGGGAAGGAGGGATGAAGAGGAAAAGAGAAAGAGAGATGTGGAGAAAGGGAGGGAGAAAGAGGGGAGCGAGGGGAGACAGAGACAGGCAGACAGATAGGCAGAAAGAGTTTGAGAGAGAGAGAGAGAGAGAGAGAGAGAGAGAGAGAGAGAGAGAGAGAGGAGAGGACATAAAGACAGACAGACAGAAAGAAACAGAGATGTGGAGACAAAGAGAGAAGAAGCAAAGGATAGAGAAAGCTTCAGTTTCATCAAGGAAGTGTCACGCTTGTGTGAGCATGCTCCTCCATACACGCATGTGCGCGTGTATGTGTGCATGTAAGTGTGCGTGTATGTGTACATGTAAGTGTGCCTGTATGTGTGCCTGCCTATGAGGGCGTACCCTGTCTGTGTGTATGTGTTTGTGTGTGTACATGTGTGTGTGTGTGTGTGTGTGTGTGTGTGTGTGTGTGTGTGTGTGTGTGTGTGTGTGTGTGTGTGTGCGCGCGCCTTTCAGTATTTGAGGGAAATAAATGTTCAGAAGATGACACACTTATTATTGATTGGTGACGGCAACAATGATAACAGCAACAACAATGATGATGATGATGAATATTAACTGGGATGACATTGTCATTGAAAAAAATTAGATAGTAATAATGATTTTGTTCATAATAAGAAGAAGAACAATAACAACAAGAACAGCAACAGCAATAACAACACGAACAACAACAGCAACAACAAAACAACAACAACAACAGCAGCAACAACAAAAATACAGCAAGTGCACAATCAATCATACTCATCATCATCATCATAACAACAACAGCAGTAAGAAGAAGAAAAATAAGGATAATAATAATGATAATAATGATAATAATAAGAATAAGAGCAAAAGCATAGAGAAAGGAGGGGGAGAGAGAGGGAGAAAGAGAACAGACTGGCAGACAGAGAGAGGGAGAGGAAGAGAGAGAGCAGGAAGAGAGAGAGAGAGAGACAGGCAGAGCAAGGGAGAGGGAAACAATGAGACAAACAGACACACACGCAGACACGCAAACAAAGCCAGTCGATGAAGCAGCAGGGAAGATGAACTGTACGGATGACTGAGGTATGTGCTGGTCCTGATCTGTGCACTGTCTGTGGCTGTCCGGTCGGCCAGGTGGACAGTGAGGCTGATCCCTTAATTGGCCGTCTGGCTCATCAGCACCGATGACACAGAGCCAACTCTGAGGCCACTTTGCCCTCAGCTGTGAATTGATTGACCACGGAACTTACTGGCTTTGAATTCATGAGAACAGTCTCCATCCCTTTTCCATCCTTCCTCTGCCACCCTACCTCTTGCTCCAGCAGTTTCTGTCTGAGTGTGTGTGTGTGTGTGTGTGTGTGTGTGTGTGTGTGTGTGTGTGTGTGTGTGTGTGTGTCCCTCTCTGTCTGTCTGTCTGTCTCTCTCTCTCTCTCTCTCTCTCTCTCTCTCTCTCTCTCTCTCTCTCTCTCTCTCCCCCCCCTCTCTCCTTTCCTCTGTATCTTACTGTGTCCATGCATGTGCTTGTGTGTGTGTGTGTGTGTGTGTGTGTGTGTGTGTGTGTGTGTGTGTGTGTGTGTGTGTGCGTACATGCGTGAAGGTGTAATGAATTACACCTTAGAGATAGTGGAATTACCACCACCACCACCCCCACCACCCTTAAAACAGTAAACAGGCTTTTGAAAGAATCTCGTCTTCAAAATGTCGGGTTAAAAGTAAAACAAGCTGTCGTAGAACATTCTAGTTTCACTGAAATGAAGGGGTTTAGAATCTGAATAGCACATGAAACCTTTTCATCGTTCCTGCAGATTATAACATTCTTAACAATGCAGTTTGAAATCCAAGAAACCCAGTTTAAATCTCTCTCTGTCTCTCTCTGTCTCTCTCTCTCTCTCTCTCTCTCTCTCTCTCTCTCTCTCTCTCTCTCTCTGCATCCCTCCCTCTCTCTCTCTCTCCATCTCTCTCTCTCTTTCTGTCACACACACACACACACACACACACACACACACACACACACACACACACACACACACACACACTATGTATGCTCACGAGTGTGTGTATGTGCGTGTGTGTGTACTTGCACGTGGTTTGATCATGCTTTCACTTGACATAGTGGATTAAAGCAGGCCAGCAGATAGACAAACAAACGACTGAGCAAACATGTGTTGTAAATGTGTAATTACTGAGGGGGTATGGTGAAAGAGAGACAGACAGACAGACAGACAGACAGGCAGACAAACAGACTGACAGACAAACAGACTGACAGACAGATAGACAGACAGACAAACAGACAGACACACACAGAGAAATACAGAGACAGAGATAAAGACAGGTAGACATAGGGGGAGAGTGAGTGAGAGAGAAAGAGAGAGCGAGGTAGAGATGGAAAAAAGAGAAAGACAGACATAGTGACTAGTTCAGAGAAAGAGACAGACAGACATAGAGAGAAAGGCAGGAAAAGAGATGAGACTGGTAAAGTCATAAAGAGAGAGAGAGAGAGAGAGAGAGAGAGAGAGAGAGAGAGAGGAGACCCTGAGAGACAGACCCTGAGAGAGACAGAGAAAGAGAGAGGGTAGAGAATTTGAGACAATGAGAAAAGAGAGAGACAGAGACAGAAAAAGAGAGACAGCAAGAGACAGAGACAGAGAGACAGAGACAGGCAGACAGACAGACAGACAGACAGAGACAGACAGACAAACACACTCACACAGACAAAGCCAGTCGATGAAGCGGCAGGGAAGATGAACTGTACGGATGACTGAAGTATGTGCTGGTCCTGATCTGTGCACTGTCTGTGGCTGTCCGGTCGGCCAGGAGGACAGTGAGGCTGATCCCTTAATTGGCCATCTGGCTCATCAGCACCGATGAACAGAGCCAACTCTGAGGCCGCTTTGCCCTCAGCTGTGAATTGATTGACCACGGAACTTACTGGTTTTGAATTCATGAGAACACTTCCCCCCCCCCCCCCCTCCCCCTCCAGTCCCTTCCCATCCTCCCCTCTCTCCCTCACACTTGCTCCAGTAGTTTGTGTTTGTCTTTCTGGCTGTGTGTATGCCTGACTTTGAAGTTCCCATTCTGTATAGGAGAGTAAGGTCTCTCAGAAGCAGAATCCTTGGCATTAGTAATTGTGAAGCCTTTTACAATTCTGGAAATGGAAATTATAGAAGTTTTTCTTTTTCATAAGAGACTGATTTCGCTCTCTTTGGAAACTCAGTATCAGACCTAAGTTTAAATTCACATTTTATAGTAGATTCAAGTGCAGTGTCTCTTGTGAAAACTAAGGAGACGGAGCTTTTCTTTGTTCTTCTAGAGGTACGGTCGATTCTCAATATATGTAAAGACAAATCACGCATACATGCATGTGATACCTTTCATTATATGCTTCGTTGTTTTGTCAACAAAAGTGCTGTGCAAAAAAGGTACTTCATGCGCAGTTGTCGTTTTAGCATTTATCAGATTTACAAAAAGTAAATTACGTGGATGGGTCCTGTCCCCATGTGTGTTTATCAACAGTTTTCACAGACTTTAAAGTGTGTGTGTGTGTGTAAAGTCTGTGTGTGTGTGTGTGTGTGTGTGTGTGTGTGTGTGTGTGTGTGTGTGTGAGTGTTGTGTGTGTGTGTGTGTGTGTGTGTGTGTGTGTGTGTGTGTGTGGTTTTGTTTGTAAAAGCCTGTTAAGTTTGTCAAAAGTAGGAATTTAAAACTAAATTGGTTCCACTCTCCCTCCCCTTCTATTCCTCACTCACTCACCCGCATCCTCCTTTCTTTCTTTCTTATAGGTATATACACGTTTCACACACACACACACACACACACACACACACACACACACACACACACACACACACACATACACAACATACAGAGAGAGAATAAGAGAGAGAACAAATTGCTAGCGCTGGCTAACAATTCCTCCGTCATCACAACGATGAAC
>CM065715.1:103234622-103244622 GCA_033310375.1 Conus canariensis
CCCTCTTCCACCCCGAACTTTTGACCTCTAACCCTCTTTCAACTCCTTGAAGGTAGCCAGATCACAGAGACAGTGAGGGAGAAGAAGAAGTAGAAGAAAAACGACAATAACAACAACAACCACAACAACAAGCGTCTGAACCCAGGACCGAACCGGGGGCTCTAAGATGTACAATCTAACGCTCTCCCAACTGAGCTTGCCAGGCCGACAGAAAGCAACCTGTTTTTTTTGTTTGTTTGTTTGTTTTTGTTTTGTTTTGTTTTGTTTTTATCCATATGAAAGCCAACGGTAATGAGTATTCGCTTGGGAACCTGGACATTCCTTTGCTTCGCCGTATTTCAGTTTATAAAAAATGCGACTATTGCCATTTCACACACACACAAAAACTGATTCGCTTTTGAAGTGCCCAGTGTGCATTTGAGTCAGCATGCCAAATTTCGAGATCAGAAGAAAAGTGGGGATGAAGAGAGACAGAGAGGGCACCACCACACAAGAGAGAACGCGCTTTATGTATTATTTCATATAAAGTATTAGTCGAAAAGACAAAGTTTTCATCTTCGCTAGATTTCTTTTTCCGCTTTCGTGAAAGAATAGACAGATCGAACCATCTTGTCACTTTTTTTTTAATGCAATGGAGATCGTAGTAATTATATAATCGCGCGCGAGAGAGAGGAGAGAAAGAGATATTCAGTTCGATCCTGTCTGACTGAAATGGAATGGGACGTCTGCCCACACTATTCTCTGCCCCACGATCTGTCACTAGAATGGACGTGTGGTGTTTATATACAGCTGAACAATGTAGTTGTGGTGGAAAAGCGTGAGCAGGCAAACAATTCTTTCGTCATGGTAGTAATGACTCGGCAAAGATTTGAACTGAATAAAAAAAATATTTTTTTAAAAAACGGGTTAGAGACGAAAAATTAAGAAAGTATTATTTAAATATGAACGTCCTCTCACAAGCTACATATCTGCCATAATGATCAGAGGTAGATTGAATCTAAGTTTCAGTACACAAAGCATAAGCTGTTGGAATTTGTTACAGAACATCTGCTATCTGATATGCATATATTATATATATATATATATATATATATATATATATATATATATAATATAAAATAATGAATTACTTATTATAGCGCCTATTCTCGGCTAGAGACACAAGCTCTAAGCGCTTTACAATCAACACTCGTTTTACACAACGGGCTGCCTACCTGGGTAGTCCGACTGATGAGCTGCCAGCTGGCGCTTCATTCAGTCTACGTTTCTCCCGTGTCACCAGTCAATATCGTTCAATTATCGTTCACATCAGTTTCCTTTCACTTCCTTCATTCTTTCCATTTCTTACGCAGGGTGCATGCTGTGTGTAACGTGTCATCCATACCAAACGGCCAAAACTGGCACTATCTTTCCGAAAGTTGGTGATGGGATTTTACGTGTGTTGCAAGATATTATGGTGCGTTCACACAGCGAACCTCGGTTTATAGTCTCATTTCGAAGGACTGTATGGGAAATGGAGTCAGAACTAATGTTAAACTCCGAGGGAAAAATCCCTGGCTTTTAATGTCGTGGGCAGTCATGTCAGTTTGCACCGATACTTCGGTCTTTTCATTGTCTGCTGGCTAGCTGTTTCCATTCTCAGCTGTGCTCAGAAAAGACGAGCCTCCAAGTTCTTCTTGCAAAGTGCATGATGCAGCTAACTCTGAGATGTCCACATCATTTCCTGTAATAGCCTCAGAAAGTCTAAAGGTCTTCGTCAATTTCTATTGCATAGTCCTGTGATTTAGGATTCCAAGTTGCGTTTGTGGACAGTTTTATATGGGATTTCCTCTTTGCAGCTACTCGTCTGAACCTGAAAAAAAAAATCATTATAATGAGTTGTTCTTTGTTTCTGTTTTGAGTACTGTTTTTACAATAGTTATTTTGAATCAATACGTACAGAAGCAAACGACAGGCAGGAACTTGTTGAAAATTATCCGAAGTGATTTTGTTTCTCTTTCTTTATTTTCAGCAAATTTTCTTTAATTTGTAGATGAGATAAAAAAAAAACTGACTACTCTACAACCAGCAAGTATCTTTACACAAATTTCCTCTTTGGTAATGCCAACTTCATCCCTGGGTTATGCTCCTTTCCAGTTAAGACTAATTTTAGGGGTATCTCTTTAAGTGATTCTAGAAAGGTGCCATTGTACAATAAAAAAAAATTCCTGATTCACAAAGAATATGCCAAAAATATACATATCATATCACACACACATATGAGTATTCACATGGAGACTTCCTCTCTCTCTCTCTCTCTCTCTCTCTCTCTCTCTCTCTCTCTCTTCTCTCTCTCCCTCTCTCTCTTTCTCTCATTTTTCCTTTTCATTCTTTTACCTGAAGTTCAATTTTGGCACACATATGCACAGAAGCACACACACACACACACACACACCACACACACACACACACACACACACACACAGCACAACCCGAGTAGCATACATTCATGATTTTATTCTTACTACAAGATATACAGCCAGAATAGATGATCCACAACTTTTGTACATCAAATTTACCTCTTCACATCTGCAGACCTGGCTGTCCCATGGCCCATGTGCTGAGTTGGAATCCAGTCAGGATTATCTTTATCCCAAAGAGCACCTAGTGAACCTGAAAGAGGAAATATTACTTATATTAAACATAGCTGACTGAAGATTCATAACTCTTCAAGTGCAGATTAATTCATAGTTTGATATGCAGTTGCAAAAGCACAAGCTAGTTCACAAAACATTGTCAGAACTTGTATAATACCAGACAAGCACCTGTCTTTCATCCCTTGTACCCCCCCCCCCCCCCCCCCCCTCCTGTACTGAGCAGACTAAAAACCCAAACAGAAGTTACAGTTGAAGAGCAAGCTGGTTTCCACAGTAAAAGAAGTACCACAGACCAAATATTCAATCACACACATACACACGCACAGACGCACACACACACGCACACACATACACCACACACACAACACAAGAGAAGCACACAGAGAAGCACACACACACACACACACACACACACACACACACACACACACACACACACAAGCACACATAGAAGCACACGCACAAAGCACATACGCATAGACACACACACATACACAGTAGAATACATTCATAATATTATTCTTCCTACAAGCTATATTTTTTCCCCCGATTTTCACTTTCAGATAATGACCAGCAATAGCCCCCTTTTTATGTGTTTTTTTAAACACTTTCAACAACCAGTTATAAAACTGCTAGCACACATTCTGGCAATCAACTGCTAGCTCTGAAAATTGTACCCAGAGAATTGCATAAATCCTAACCATTATCAGAACACATTCAGACAATTCGCAGCTAGATCTGAAAACTGTGCCCACAGAATTTGGTAACAGCGCATAACACGGGTATGATAGGGAGACTCAAGGCAAAGATCAGACCAGAGCTGTAGCTGTTCTTGATTTGGCGTAAAACTGCAGTCAGTTGTGCAGTCATGATTTACAACAAACTTAGTAAGCTTACTAGCCAACACAAGCAAAAGGATGAACCAATCAGATTGTTTTGTTGTTGTTTTTTTTTCAAAATAAGAAGCAATGATAATGATGATAACGTATCAGATACGTACCACTGATAAAATGTGATGGCAAACTCTATGGTGTGGTTTGGTGTCTTCAAAGGATGGCAAACTCTATGGTGTGGTTTGGTATCTTCAAAGGTAAGATCCTTCCTCCCGATCTGTTGTTGCCATTCTCTCCGTCGCCTTTCGCTCAATTCCTGTGTAGCTGTACCCTGACCCTTATTCACAGTTCGAATCCTAAAGTTTGCACCTACTAACAACTGAATACTGCACATGTTATAGGCATGTTGGCGATGAAACAGATTCAGGTAGTGGTGAAGAGAAATCGACTCGACGGCGTGAGCTTTGCATGCGTGCACAGCCAAAATGGCCGTCGGTGCTTGTTGTCAAGAAGGATCACGTGGTCGTGACGTCAACTCGAATCTGTGCCAAGACACTGTCGATGAAGCGGGAGGCTGTGTACATATATCTCCTTCGTGCCTGTCGATTGTGAACTTTACGAGACTACTTACTATAATTGTCATCACTCAGCTTGTATATGAGAGTTATCGCGCTGGCGACTCTCCTGCTGGCAATACATCAGGTCCATTGTCAATGTTCAGATGATTTCATTTGTGCCGATCACTGCCATCTCCCCTCCTCATCCCCCGTCCTCCCCCCACCATTCGTCAAGAAGGACCATTAATTTAATCGTAATATTTGTGAAGTACTTTTGTTTTATTCAGTGTTTCGTTTATGTTTAGATATTAACACGTCTTCTGAGCGTTTCAGGAACGGCTGCTGAATCAACGGACAATTTTTTTCCATCAGCCATACCATGTAAATAGCATGGTCACCTCTGTGGTTTATTTTTGTTTCGGAGCAGTGGAGCGTTCGTCTTAACGGTCATGCACTTTTTCGATCTCGTATGACGCGACTTCTTACATTCTCACAGACCAACTCACAACTTTATCCAACCATCATTTTTTTCTCGGATTATCTGTTTAACGAGGCGCACACTCATACAAAAAGGTTCTGCACAATACATCCATTCAAATATCATCAGAGCCGCTTTCAGTGTCTTTAGCTCTGCAGTATTGTTTATCAATGTCACGTTACACATCATGTCTCATTCTGTGAACACACCGCAAGCGATCATCTTAGTGCATATGTGCATTCATCCTGTTGTGTCGTGTTAAGGATCCTTATGTTTCGTTGACGTAACGACGTGTCTGCATGGTTATGTGTCATCTATTTTGCATTCATCTGATCATGCATGAGTTTGTTTCTGTCACCACAAACCATATTCATCTCATTGTCCATGGCCATGGTCATCATCTTCATGTTCATCATTGTTTCGTCTTCATTCGTCACGGCAGATGTTGTCTAACATATTCACTGTTGTCTTTTGTTAAGCAAGTTACTACTTTGTTCTGTCCGGCTATTAGCCGTGTTCCAATTCATCAATGATGCTACTGTATGTACAGAACATGTGAATACAATTTCCCAGTAACAAAAAGGAAATATTTATCCAAAGAGGAGTTTTATTATATACAGTCTATGATTGTTTCTAAGGCCATTTTGAGTTTGCTTTTGGTAAACATGTTCCTCATAAAAAAAATTGTAATTTGATTTACTGTTACTACTTTCCCCGATCGCCCCTTCACCTCCCTCCCCTGATTTTTTTTTTTTTTCGGTTTTCATTGTATACTCCATTCTAACGGTAGACTGATCAAATGTATTATTTAGTCTCTTTTCGGTCTATAATGACATTGCAGAGAAATAAGATTCAACAACCCAACGACAACATTAAAAAGCATTTAATACTTGGATTATTATACTAACAAATGAAATATCAAAGTGTAATAAAGGACATCACCTTAGGTAATCACTTATGCTCTGCGGTGTGTTACCTACTCTATCATGAAGATTTGTATTCGTGTTGTAATAAAGTAGATGTCCGTATCCCAAGACCATTATCTACCATTGCTTTAACTTGTTGGCAGTATATGGTCGAGACAGACCATCATCTACCATTGCTTTAACTTGTTGGCCGTATATGGTTGAGATATGTACGGGTTTGCAAGCCAGATAGTCTACTGCTGGTGCCATTAGAAACGCCACTTTAAAATACTTCACTTTATATCTTCTGTTTTCACACACTGTATGCGCGGTTCTTGAAGATGCTTACTGATTTATCTGTGTTCGTTTAGTTATGTCTACGTGTCGTTATGAATTATTTCTAGCCTAGAATGCAATTCTCTTTGATAATACGCTTATTACACCTTTCCCTCACTGTCATTAAGTGGCATTTCTTTTGTGACTTTTTTATTATCTAAAACTATCATCGGGCTCCAGTATGTTGTCTTCCAGTGTCAGAAACCAGAGCAGTGGCTCACGCATTTCTTGTCATCTCGTACGTGTCTCACAATTTACGGAGCGTGTTCATAAATTTTCCTTTGCATTCCTCTTGGTTGTTGTGTGTTTGTGTGTTTGTGTGTGTGTGTGTGTGTGTGTGTGTGTGTGTGTGTGTGTGTGTGTGTGTGTGTGTGTGTGTGTGGTGTGTGTGTGTTTTGCATTGTCTCTTTTCCAGGTCCGGCTCATTGATTTCTTTTTTTGTTTTGTTACTGTTCATTGGTATTAATCGCTGACGATGTATTCTTCGTCCTCTTTCATCACATTATGTTGGGTCGTACGTATGTCACATTATTTTGCCTTTGCCGTGAATGATTTGCATTTGTTGTGAATGATTTGCATTTGTTGTGAATGATTTGCATTTGTTGTGAATAATTTTCTTAAAATCCCTTCATCATTGGTGCATATTGTGTCCCTCTCAGTACGTTCTTTCCGATTTCAGGGCTTACTTATCACTAGTTCTTCGTCTAATTTTGAATGCAGCATCACGTCCTCATTATTTATTGAGATTTCTACTGTTTGCCTTGTCTTTATATTTTGCAGTGTCACGTGACCTACAGGCTACAATTCATATGTCTATGCATTGCATGGTTATAACTTTGACATTATTTTACGAATTTGCCGCTGATTTCATTACGAATGTACATTTTTTTTTCCTCTTCTCTCTTTTCTGGCCTTTCCTTTGAGAACTGCTGCTGCATCCTGGTAGCAACATATTTCGGCTCCCCTCCTACCTGGTTGGAGGACTTATACTTATTTTGTCTCAGTAATTCAACCATCTGCTATGTACCTGAATGGGCATATGAAAGAAAAGAATGTAAAAAAAATCAACTTTCAGACACAATAAACATTCTCAAGACAATCTAACTGTGCCTGTCTATAAATATTCGCCACCTACAGCAAGGCCTTGGCGCATCAATATTGAATGTGCAGAGGTTGGGACAGCAAAAAAAAAATATATATATATTATATAATATATATATATATATATATATATATTGAATGTGCAGCCACTATTCATGTGTCGCTCTCTCTAAGAGAGAGTAGAAAAGCGCACGGTAGCGGAAATAATCCAGGGCTTTCTTTTTTCATATTTCAATTCGAAATGTATATGTTAAAAATAAGACCAGAGAAACACTGTTGCATTAACTCTAACGAACAATTACAAATGATGATAATTACAAAAGCTAAAACAGTTCTATTATCTTCACTGCTACAAGCCAATACCGCCTCTAGTATAACCGAAAATAAAGAAATGAATAAATAAACAACGTTATTGACTCTCGCAAGCAACACAGAAAAGCATTAATGACAATAATGACAGTAACGATTAATGTCATTACGACCTTGCTGCTGCAGCAGCAGCAGCAGCAGCAGCAACAACAACAACAACAACGACAACAACAACAACAACGACGACGACGACGATTACAAAAACAACATCCATTAATAACGGACTCTTAACATTTATTTAACCACTAATAGCATATAGAAACAACAATAACAGAATGTTATCCTCCCCCCACCCCCCAGCCCTTCCCTTCTTCCTCATATACAGACACTTGTCCCCTACCCCTTCCCCCACCTCCACCCCCATTTCCAGCATTCACTATCTCTTCATCCTGAGCGTTCCCTCATGCATTCCCTATACTTTACGCTCGCGCACGCACGGAACGTGTGTGGTGTGTGTGTGTGTGTGTGTGTGTGTGTGTGTGTGTGTGTGTGTGTGTGTGTGTGTGTGTGCGTGGTACGTATGTGTGTGTGTGTGTGTGAAGTGTGTGTTGTGTGTGTGATTGGGACAGAGGCTTGTTACTATAACATTTTCTAACTTTGACAAACTTGTGTACTTCGTCCTTGCTGTACCTGAACTCTGACCTGTACCTTGTTCGTGGGCCAGCACGTGAGCTTTGAGTGGCCGTTACGCAATACAGCTGACCGAGCCGTGTGCTGTCCGGTCACTTAAACATCTGTCACAATGAAAACTTGACCTAGATGCCGAAGGCCTCACAACAATCTAACGTACCTCGCTCAATAAACAATAAACAAGTAGGGTAAGTCTTGCTCCCATAAGGAAACCTAACTCAGAGCAACTTTTATTCAAGACTGGCACAGCCTTTTAAACTTGAATAAAGTCAGACAAATACAAAGACGAACAATCTAATAGTGGGGGAAAACCAAGCGCAGGCCAACAACCCCTCCGTCATATAGAATGTAGGGGACAATCTTTGAGCCTACGCCTGAGGATCCACCCAAGGATGCAAGGGAGATCAAAAGACAAACACAAAGACGGACAGAAACAAATACAAATAACCTCGGTTTAATTGAAACGAAATTGAACATGAAATGAGGCAGTTTCATCATGTCCCACAGTCAAAGTTAAGGGCTGAGCCAAACTACCGGAGAACTAACACCGAACCTTCTTAATAATTAGTAACGATCAATGTTGATGTCAAACTCAATTATCAGAGGCGTCTTTATAATTAGTGAGGTTTTATATATGGCCTCTGTACGCTGTGTATGTGCTCGTGTGCATTTGCTCTCTCTCTCTCTCTCTCTCTCTCTCTCTCTCTCTCTCTCTCTCTCTTCTCTCTCTCTCTCTCTCTCTGTGTGATGTGTGTGTGTGTGTGTTGTGTTTCTGTGCGTGCGTGCGTGTGAGAGTGCATGCGCGCGCCTGTGTGTATGTATGTGTGCGTGCGTGCTTTCAAGAGGGCATGCGCGCGCCTCTTTGTGTGTGTGTGTGTTGCGTGCGTGCGTGTGTGGTGTGTGGACACCATTCTGTGATGTATAAAAGTTGTGTTAAAGAGAGAGTATTTCATAGTGGCCAAGGTCAAATTTCAGCAGGAGGGTTGTGTCCGTTTGCACATGTACATAAACACTGCTGCATACGCTCAAACGCACGCTCATGTATATGTGTGTGTGAGTGTTTAATATTTTTCCGTGTACGGCAGAGAGAGAGAGAGAGAGAGAGAGAGAGAGAGAGAGAGAGAGAGAGAAGAGAGAGAGAGGGCGGGGTGGGGGGATGACGGGTAAAGAGAGAGAAAGGGCTCTGTGTGCGTGCGTGCGCCGCGCGCGCGCGTGTGTGTTTGTATGCATATATGGGTGCATGTTTGTATGCTCATATTCTCTTTCTCTTGTGTGTGTGTGTGTGTGTGTGTGTGTGTGTGTGTGTGTGTGTGTGTGTGTGTGTGTGTGTGTGTGTGTGTGTGTGTGTGATCTGCGTCTGTCATGAGTTGTATGAGTTCCAGACACACACAAAAAAGAGAAAGACAGGCAGACAGACGGACAGGCAGGCAGGCAGACAGACAGACAGATATACAGATAGACAAATGGGATGTCAGGCGGACACTCAGGCTCCACAGTGGGAATAAATTTCATCTTTTTCTTTATTCTGATCATTTGATTTGAAAACAAAAGTACTATTCCGCCCAACAAAACCAACAGAGTAGAAGACAAATCACGACGCGTTTCGATCTCTTTGGTCTTCTTCAGGCAAGACAAAACCGCATTCAAGGCAATGCCAATGAAGAACGAACAATCACTTAACTTCTCCAATTTTGCCATGAAAACGAGGCGCGCCCGCGCTTGGTGTGTGTGTGTGTGTGTGTGTGTGTGTGTGTGTGTGTGTGTGTGTGTGTGTGTGTGTGTGTGTGTGTGTGTGTGTGTGTGTGTGTCTGTGTGTGTGTGTTGTGTGTGTGTGTCTGTGTCCGTCTGTGTGTGTGTCTGTGTATGTGTGTGTGTGTATGTGTGTCTGTGTGTGTCTGTGTGTATGTGTGCGTGTGTGTGTTGGTGTGTGTGTCTGTGTGTGTGTGTGTGTGTGTGTGTGTGTGTGTGTTTGTTTGTGTGTGTGTGTGTGAGGTGCGTCTCTCTCTCTCTCTCTCTCTCTCTCTCTCTCTCTCTCTCTCTCTCTCTCTCTCTCTCTCTGTAGTCGTTAGCAATTGTTTCCCTGCCAAGAACAAAACCATTTTAAAAACTAACCCGACAAGCTGACACATTGATAGAAGATCGTGAGTATAAATGG
>CM065715.1:103247122-103259622 GCA_033310375.1 Conus canariensis
GAGAGAGAGATTAAATCATTATTCAGAGTAAGAGAGAAAGACAGTGAGAGAGAGATTAAATCATTATTCAGAGAGAGAGAGAGAGAGAGAGAGAGAGAAGAGAAATTGAATCATTAATCAGAGAGACAGAGAGGGAAAGAGAGAGAGATTAAAGATTATTGAGAGAGATATATATTAAATCATTATTCAGAGAGAGACAGACAGACAGACAGACAGAGAGGGGGGGGGGGAGAGTTAATGAAATTATGCTTCTTTCGTTCACATACTCTAACGCTTGTTTAGAAACAATAGAGTGGTTAGGAAAGACAAACAATGGCATGAGAGCAGAACCAATGTGACCCGTGACAGACCAGTACCCACACACAGTACCTATCGAACCACTGGGGAAAACTAGCAGGACTTGGACGTTGGTCTGGACACGGAAATGTGTAACAACGAATGAGAAGGGTAGCTAGCGGTGGCCCAGCGGATGGTACACTAATCTGGAACAAGATTTCAGATACGCGGTTTGAATTCCACACAGGATACATTTTGTTGTCGGTTGTTTCATCTGCTGAGAAGGTTATGTTTTCACCATTGTCTGTTTGTTTGTTTGTTTGTTTGTCTCTCTGTCAGCACCATTGCGTTAAAACTACAGGATAGATTTCATCCAACTTTTGTGGCAAAAGGGTATGCGGCTCCGGGACTTAGTCAGGGAAAGTTAAGAGCGGATCCGTAATGCAGATCCGGATCCAAAGGTGGATCCAGGATCCGTCGAGCAAGATTATTTCAAATTTTCCACTTGATATGTACAATGTGAAATCACTTTTTTTTAATTTTACAAATTGATTACTAACTACCTGCTAGGGATATAACGGTCGCCATTTCATATTTTAGAGATCATGCTACAGAAGAAAAAAAACGCGGGAACTAACTCTTTCAGTAAATACGTATAATTACTTCCCTTGACGGAAAACGCTCTCCCCGTCCAGCAGACTTTACGCGGTGGCCTGCTCACCAGTCAACGGATGACGTGACTAAACCTGGATGCCGTCAGCAGCATCACTCGGCGCACGGAGACTTGAGCTTGTCACGGACATGGTTTGTGTCAGATGACAATGAGAATCACTTTGAGAAATCAGCAAAACTATGATTATACAGACAGGAAAAGGAAAACGGAAATGAAAGGTGGTGGGGTGGGGAGTTAGGGAAGGTGGGGGTAGGAGTAGGTGGGGGGGGGATAGGGGGAGGTCGGTGACGCGCAGTCACTGCCGCATGTGATAAGCGCGCTGTTTTCCGCGTGGCAGCTTGCGTGCATGCTCATAAGAGCGCATCATATTGTCAATAAAAGCGTTTTGACGTTGTCAGTAAGAACTTGTTTGTATCCACCATGCTTGTTACGCTGAAAGACGTCAGCACAATAAGTTCTGATCTTGTTTCAGATTTCATAGAAAAAAAATGAGTCTTTCATAGAAAGAATGAGTATTTTTGCAGAGTTAGCATCGCAGAACAGCGCTGATAGACGGTCGGAGAGTGCGCTTATTGTCTGTGGAATGCGCGCTTATGAGCTGCGCACACATCATTACATATTGCGGCATTCTTCTTTGGGAGATGATTGTATTGTGGCTTGGAAATTATACAACACACAAGAACACTACACACACACACACACACACACACACACACACACACACACACACACACACACACACGCACACACACACACACACACACACACACACACACACACGCACGCACGCACACACACACATGTACGCACGCACGCACGCACGCGCACGCACGCACGCACACACACACACACACACACACACACACACACACACACACACACACACACACACGCACACACACACACATGTACGCACGCACGCACGCACGCGCACGCACGCACACACACACACACACACACACACACACACACACACACACACACACACACACACGCACACACCAACACACACATGTACGCACGCACGCACGCACGCACACGCACACACAACACACACACACACACACACACACACACACACACACACACACCGGTATATAAGATGTCTACAATAACAACAGACTGGATGTTACAAAGGAACACAACACAGTCCAGCAGAACAGAGCACCAGATGATACAATGCACCACAACACAACCGAGCGAATATAATGCGAAACAATACAGCGCACTACAACAGAAGACAATACAAACCAATAAAGTGCAATACAATTACACAGAACGCAGAACAATACAGTGCAGAATAGTACAATACAACGTCGTTCAAAATAACTCAATGCTATGTGATACAAAATAATACAATACAAATACAATACAATACAATGAAATACGGAGCCACAGTGTTTGGTAGTAGCGTGTAAATACATGAGGAAAGAAAGTAACAAAGAAAAAACAAAGAAGCAAAGAAAGAAACCACAACCAGCATCAACATCGTTGTGAACACCACCACCATGAGCAACACCACCACCACCACTACCACCACCACCGCCACCACCACCATCCACCGCCACCACCGCCACGAACACCACCCCCACCACCACCACCACCACCATCATCATCATCATCACCATCATGATCATCATCATCATCATGATTAATAACAACAACAACCTTAATTTGTTTTTCATTTGATATCTATTCCTCAGTTGAAAGCGATGTCATCATCATCATCATCATCATCATCATCATCACCATCATCACCATCGTCATCACCATCATCATCATCATCATCATCATCATCGTCTTCATCGTCTTCGTCTTCATCTTCTCGTCACTGTCGTCCTCATCGTAGTCATCGTCGTCGTCGCCGTTGCAGTCGCTGTCGTCGTCATCTTTATCATCATCATTGTTATTATTTTTGCAGCTGCTGGTGCCATGGTTTTTGTTGTTTTTCGTTGGTTCTCTCGGTACACACTTCTTAAAAGGTTTGAGTAGAAACTGAAATATGGTGTCTTTTCCTTGGGATGACTGTGTTCCTCGTTTTTATCCGTTTCCCAATGGCCCTAGAGCAAGGACTTCCAAATCGATGATGGAATCTTCCACACCATTACAGCAGCCAAGTTCTGCTAGCTTCACTTTCACCACTTCTGCACTGACGATCAGGGTGGAGAGAGGGAGATGGAGAGGGGGTGGGGTGGGATGTGTGTATGGAGTATGAGGGGAGTAATCGTCACTACTTTGTGTACGGCGGGTACACCCGGTCTGCCAATCAGAGGGTTCGGTCTGAGCGGACCTGCAGCACGGCGACATCAGCTCTGGCACTGGGGCGCCAGGGCTCCAGTAGGTCTCTGCTGTGTCATGCCTGGAGCCTGTTATCTGTCTCAGTCTTCTCTGGAACAGACCATTAGCTGGCATTATCTTCCTGGCCAATGGCGAAATACACTCAGATTATTTCACAGCAGAATGTGGTAATGCTATATAATGTGTTAAGAGGCTTTCCTCTCGTTTTTTTTTTTGTTTTTTTGTTTTGTTTTTTGTTTTTTTGGTGTGCGATTTCTCAGTGGTTTCGCGTGAAGAATCTGTGTTCAAGTTCGACACTACTGTCAAGTGTGTGGATGTGTGGAGTTGTGATGCGTGAAACGGCTGCCTTGTGATTTCTGTCAAAATGACCAGTGCTCCAACTGTCCCAGCTTGTCAAACAGCGACCAAGGAAACAATTTGCCGTTGATATTACTTTTTAGTGAACGAATATTTCAAGTTCATTGATAACCGATGATTTTTTTTTAAGTGAAAGAGACTTGCGCCATTGCTTGGTGGCATTTAGGCAACAATCTGTGTTTTAATGAATTACCTTCGATTCTTCAAAAAAAAATGCGGAGGATGTTCATTGAATGAAAAACAAATGTAACCCTAATACAAGCACAGCTGCTTTCTGCACTAACGGAAATGTTATTTATCGTCAAGTTTGATACGCTTGATCGATTATTATGCTCTACTAATGCATGACGAGCAATGTTCCAGTTCTCCCCCTTCCTTCATCGCTTGTGACAATGGAAATTCCATGAATATTCGGAACATTGTTTTAGTTTATGAAGTGAACCCGTGGTGATCTGACTGCTGACACTGAATGCTGGCTGTGTGACGTCACAGACAACGCTGAATCACTTCCCCGCCATTGGAGCCAGCGATGGCACCGCCCTGAAGGTTACAGACTGCACTGCTGACAACACACCCAGCCACGCCTCGTCAGCAGCTGTGGAATCTCTCCAGAGCAGATACTACAGTTTCTTCAACTGGATAAGGCCTTGAGCTGTTATCTGCTCCAGTCTTGGTTGTGGACATTCTCATAGCCAGGACTTCTGTTTAGTAAATCACTGAAACATAAATCCCGTGATCTCTCCACCTCGCCTGTCAGAATGAAGAAACATCTGGTGTATGCTGGCATCAAACCCAGTGCTTCACCACGGATGGCAACCTCCCTCCTGTCCCTGTCAGACGATCCACCCCCTCCACTCCCAAACCCCAGGTGGTCTTCAGACGGAAATGACTCCCTGTACGACAGCGTGGACAGCTTCTGGACCCATACAGCATCGTCTTTCTCGGAGAAACACAGGTGTGAGACCCAGGTCAGCAACGGAGCTTGTGGAAGTGACTTTGAGAACATAGGTGGCGTTATCCTTGAACGATTTGTAAAGAGAGACAAGAAGAATGAAGAACTGAAGAAGGAACCTTCCACACAAAGGGAAGGCAAGAGCACCGGTCAACAGTTCCGTGATGAGAAGATGGATGATGAGAAATGTGAACAAAGTCCACAGCAAGCATGTTTAGCATGTCGTCACAACGAACGTTCTGACAGAACGAAAGCTGCTAGTGTGTCAAATAATGGCGAGGACATCATCAGCCAGAACTGTTTAGAATCCTCAACAAGTAGCACACCGTTTGCAGGAGATGTACCAGCGGACATCAGCAGACGAAGATCTATCCAGAACAGCATTCTAGAAGTGGAAGGATCGCCTCCTTTGACGTCACGAGAACATGTGCTCGTTGACGAAATAGCTACGTCATTAGCTGAGCTTGACCGTTTGTCTGAGCTGACTGATTACTCTTTCGACCAAGATCCTCCAAAGCCACATCCCTCCTCAGGAGTCTGCTCTGTCTCCGTCTGATCAACAACCACCTCCAGGCCGTGCTGAATGGCCCCCATTATCAGTGACGTCAGTGGCATCCTATTCCGATGCTGATTTCGTCATCAGTGGTGGGGTTCATCCGATGACCAGCACCCCGGTCACCGCCACCTCTCCCAGTGACGAACATCCCAGTCCTGCCATCATGTTTGAAAAGCCTCTATCAGACAAAAATGGATTGGCTTCCCACAGAGGATCTCCCAAAACAGCTTTGGTCAGCTCTAAAACAGCTCAAGGCGTGCAAGGAACTCTTTCGTCAGGGGACAGAGGACAGGATGGATCAGGCCGTGAACAAGGAGCCAGCAAGCATACCGCAGCAGTTCTCCCAGTGTCTGTGGAACATGCCATGGTAGGAGTCACTAAGGTGACACTGGACTCTGCTCATGGTCCTGCAAGAGAATCAGCAGGAAACATTAACTCAGATTCAGTGACCACTCTGCCACTGCAAACTACAACATCTCTTAGCAGCACTACTCCCACGCAGACTCTGGTATCGTCAGACCCTGCCTCGATGTCACAGACCCACCCAGTGAAGTCATCAGACAGCCTGGACGTTTCCCAATCACTGCAGCTATCCCCACGACCGTCCCTGTCGCTCCACCCCTTGCCCATAATCTCCCAACCCAAACACGGCAAAGCTTCCCTAGCTTCTTTCCGAAGTGTATCCTGGAACGTGAAGGACGCGGAGAACAAAGAGGACGCCAGAAGACCCACACGCCTGCCTCCAACGATGAGCGGAGGTCCTCGTCCTGTGTCGTGCCTCTCCAACGGGTACATCGTCGCCAGACCTCCCTCAGAAGGTCAGAAACGCCTGGGAGTGGTGCTGCAGGACCTGGAGAGGGTGGGGGAGGGGGACGGGGGGTGCAGCCTGAAGGATCTGGCAGTGGGGGGTCTGGCGGTCCTCAGCGGAGGGGTGAAGGACGTGGTGCGGATGATCTACTGTCCTCTCCGCTGCTGCAGACGTCAGGTAACCTCAGCCACAATGGACAGCATGGTCACTGGCTCCATGTCTTTTCATTTCCTCGTTCATACTGTTTGTTTAAATTACTTACTTACCACTTTATAAAAATATGATTTAGGACCCTGTGTACTGCCAAAACTGCCGTAGCAGGGTATGTGTATGTTGTTTTATCCTGTATGTCTATCCGTCTGTTCCTACGTCTGTCTGTCAGTCTGTAAGCCAGTATACCTTACATCTGTATGTCTGTCAGACTATCTGCCTGCCAATCTGTCTCTCTGTCGCTTAGCCTATCAATCTATCACTCTGTATGTGTGTCTGACCGTCTGTTTTGTATGTCTGTCTGTCAGCCGTATTTCTTCCGTCTGTATGTCTGTCAGTTTGTCTGTCTGCCAGTCTGTCTCTCTCTCGCTTAGTGTATCAATTTATCACTCTATAAGTATGTCTATCCGTCTGTTTCGTTTGTCTGTCTGTCAATCTGTAAACCTGTATATCTTCCGTCCGTGTGTCTGTCAGTCTGCCTGCCAGTCTGTCTCTCTGTCTCTTAGTCTATCAATTTATCACTCTATATGTATGTCGGGGAGACAGCCACTAAACAGTGGGGTTGATTTCCATCCATTTGACCAGTGTTGTCCGCAGGGTCAGTGTCTTCACGGCATTCAAGATGCGGGGCGGGGGGGGGGGGGGTCTTCGGGGTCAGCATTCACTAAGTGCTGTTGAAGTTTAACGTTCCAATCTGTCTGTTTGTTTAGAGATAGCTGTACAGCAGACAGGGTGTGCGTTCCACTACCGGATGGGTATTCGACACGCACACACACACTTTCTTTCTCCTTCTCTCTGTGTGTGTGTGTGTGTGTGTGTGTGTGTGTGTGTGTGTGTGTGTGTTGTGTGTGTGTGTGGTGCGTGTGTGTGTGTGCGTGGTGTGTGTGTGTGTGTGTGTGTGTGCGTGTGTGTGTGTGTGTGTGTGTGTGTGTGTCTGTGTGTCTGTGTGTCTGTGTGTGTGCACGCGCGCGGGCGTACGCACAAATCGTATAGGTGGGCAATAATGTTCCCCAATCGAATTCATGACGCTCAACTTGGAAAAAAGAAAGAAGACGAAAAAGAAAGAAAGAAAAAGGGAGACAAGAAAGACAACCTACATTGAAGCGCTGTTGGGTTTTTGTTTCCTGCATTGCTTTCTTCCCTTTGATCATGCCTCAGGTGCACAGCCTCACTTCCCCCTTCACTCCCTTTCGCACACTTTTTCAACTATTGTCCGCACAGAAGCAACCCCCACCCCCATCCCTCATGGAGCAAGGTTAAAGGAGAGAAAATAACGCTGGAAAAGAATCCAAATTCGCCAACAGCAGTTCATTCAGTACAGGTTATTTCTATTTTCATTTGCCAAGTTCAGTCTCGTGAACTGGATTACGAATATCATAGCTTACTGGCAGGAAATTTTGTGCACGTTCACACGCACAGAGAGAGAGAGAGAGAGAGAGAGAGAGAGAGAGAGAGAGAGAGAGAGAGAGAGAGAGAGAGAGAGAGAGAATTTACAGCAACTGTGTGGCATTGTATGGCATAACTCATCAAAATGTTCTGCTATGAAAGTTACTCCTGGTTAGCGTGTTGTTAGCGTTGTTCATGTGTTGATGCATACAGTTTGTCATGTTGATTCTTCATTAAGTGAATGTGTACAAACCACACTAACTTTCACACACCTAACGCAAAGGGCTCGACACTGGCTGGAAAACCAGCTTTCATTTTGTGCAGTATTGTGTGCCGGTCACTTTTTTTAAAAATAAATATGTTGAGCGGTGGGTATTATTTCTGACATCGCTTCGAACTGTCCAGTATGACATAAGTGCCATGTTTTTGCATTTCTGTTGGCATCTGCGAAGATGAGTTAGGGAAAAGGGTGGTGATGTGGGTTCTGATGTAAATGGCTGCGGTTGTATTCTTTTATCTTCATCATCTTCATCTTGATGATGATGAGTAACAATAGTTAAAATGTTGTTTCTGTTAGCGGTGGTTGTGATAGTGGCAGTGGTGATGGTTGTTATTGTTATTATTAGTACTATCGGTTGTGTTTATGGTCGCTAGTGCTGTCATTTTCTTCTTTCTTCTTCTTCTTCTTCTTCTTCTTCTTCTTCTTCTCGAAATCAGAAATCGGCCATCCAGAACAGTCTGGACAATGTTTGGGAGATGCTGAAGCATCTTCAAAGATCCTGTTTATTTATTTCAAGGATGATAGCAATGCTATCGGAATGTTTTATCCGGTCAATGAAATGTCTGTGTCCCTTGATAACTGGCAAGGAACCTGAAGTGGTTAAAAAGGACGAGTCGATGCTTCCAAAGCAAGAATGAGAACCGTTGTACAGCGGCCATCAGTATCAGCACCATGTCTGTCAACGAGTCATAGTAACACTTTTTCATTCTTTTGGGGAGACTCCCAGCTATCGATTTGGGCTCAGAGAGCCTGAACACTACGAAAAATTGAAATGATCACACACACACACACACACACACACGCGCGCGCGCGCGCGCGCGCGCCGCACGCACGCACACACACACACACACACACACGTGCGCGCGCGCACGCGCACACACACACGCACACACACACACGCACACGCGCGCACACACACACACACACACACACACACACACGCACGCACACACACACACACACACACACACACACACACACACACACACACCGCTTTTAGTGAGTCTGCTGTTAGGTTCCTGCACTCCGACCTCAAGCTGAACAACACCCCCATATATACTGTAGCCTACTTCATCCATCTCTGCTAGAGGCTTGAATTACAAAACTCGTGTGAAACAGTGCTTTGTTTTGCCTCCTTTAGAAACTGGAGGATGATTTTTATTATACCCGATGTTGTATGATATACTATTTGTTCGTTTGTGTGTTTGTTTTGTTTTGTTTTATTGTCGGTCATCATAGTCAGTACCGCAACAGGTCAACACTTTCGGTCACAATCAACACAAACTGTTCTTGTGTTTCTCTCTCTCTCTCTCTCTCTCTCTCTCTCTCTCTCTCTCTCTCTCTCTCTCTCTCTCTCTCTCTCTTTTGTGTTGTGTGTGTGTGTGTGTGTGTGTGTGTGTGTGTAGCTGTCACCACAAGCCAGTGCTACAAAGTGCGTGAAATCGTTGCACTGTTCTTATGTCATGAAGTCGTTTCACCCTTCCATTATCACGTAACCTTACTGCCCCCTCCAATCCCGTGACGGGAACGTATTGAAACAGGAGTCTCGTTCGGTTTAGCAAAATGTAACAAACGTTCGCTACGGAAGCGATGTGCTTTTGTTGGTGAAGTCGTTCACGAAAAAGAAATTGGTAGAATAGAACGACTTGATTTGAGCTCTTACAAACAGGCGAAACCCGATGTCTCTTTCGACCAATCATATAGAAGCCACAGACTTTGGATAATCACATAGACTGACATATATGTATTGATGTCTACATCTAGAAGAGACGGCGGTGAAAAGAAGATACGAAGTGTAAACGCTCTAGTTTCCAGTCTAGTTACTTTCCGTGTAAAATTCACTTCATCTCCAATACACACTGGATGAATGCTGTCAGTAAGGGTTAGAGAGCAAAAGAAGAATTTCTGAGCCGCCATGTTGAATGGAACAAACAGGTTACAGACCAGACACAATGCGTTTCGGCCTGTTGGTCTTTTTTGTGTTGGTGATCGATGAGGGCCAGAGTGACAGAACATTCTTCTTTAATTACATTCAACTATTATTACATAATTTATTAAATAAGCGTGACGTGCTCTAATTGGAGGACAAGTCGGCTACGGGTTTTGTCGTTGTCGTCGTCGTCGTCGTTGTTGTTGTTTTTCACTTTTCCGCTCAGGCGATCTCATACCTGCTCACTGTCTTGCAGGTCGGTCACGCTCACTGTGTGCCTCTCTCCTGTCCCCGTGGGAATGCCTGGGGGTTCTTTCAATACGAACAGCTCGCTCCCCCGCCTTCTTAACGTTCTGTGCTAGTATCTTCCTCTATTCTATCACTCACTTTGTCTATGCCGTGTTAAAAAAAAAATCTGTCTTTCTTTTACCGTCCGTCTACTATTTTTCTGCCTTTGTGAACCATTTCCCTGTCTTTGTTTTTGAAACTCTTGTAAACGATTTCCCGTGAGAGTGGTTTATGGCATGCGAACTGTCTTTTCTTTTTTATTTTTATTTTGTTGTTGTTGTTGTTTGTTTGTTTGGGGGTTTTTTGTTATAAAAATGTGGATTTTTGTTTATTTGTTTCTTTGTTTGTTTGTTTGTTTTCTGTTTTGGTTTGGTTGGGGTTTTTTCGGTTATTATGTGGTAAAAACTGTACACACTGTTCAGAGTGGACCCCAGTTGTCCATTCCACAGTGTCTGTTTACCCAGATTACTTTTCTATGTATTTTTCGTGAACTTTTGTTGGTGTTATTGTTGTTGTTGTTGTTTTTTTTTAAATCTGAGAGTTAAATGAATTAAAGGGAATGCTTGGCGCTGTCAGAATGGCCCGATCTATAAGCCTGAAGTCAATAGCTCAGCTACCAGGTCATAACTGCATTTTGTTGTTTGTTTTAATGATCAGGGTATTGTGCTTTGTTCGATGAGCTGACTTGTTCTGTGAGGTGATTTCTTTTCTTGTGAGTGAATTAGAGTGGAGCCAGGAGTGGGCTGTGTGCAATAAGCTGGGCTATTACGATAAAAGTCGAACAAGTGGGGTAACTCTTGCTCCCAGGATGAGCAAGACCACCCGGGAAAAGAAACTCGACGCTTTAACACCAAGTGCCTACGTAAGATCTTGGGCATCAAATGGTCAGACTTTAGACGAAATAAAGAAGTCAGGGAGAGGTCCAAACAGCTCCCGGTGTCAACCATCATCTGCAGACGGCGCCTCCGCTGGCTAGGTCATGTCTTAAGATTACCCTCATCAAGACCTGCAAACCAGGCCATGAAATGGACCCCAGCAGACCAGAGAAAAAGAGATCGACCCAGGATGAGCTGGCGACAGACAGTGAAGAGAGACATCAGACTCGTTGACAGAGGATGGAGTGACACTAGCAAACTGGCTGAGGACCGTCCACAGTGGAGCGCCTTGACTGCCTCATGCGTCGCAAGTCGCGGAAGCATCGAAGTTAAGCTAAGCTAAGCTTAGCCAGACTGAGACAATTGTTTGACTATATTCAAGATCGAAAAGGCCGTGCCAGTTTTGAGTAAATATTACCTTGTGTGTTTGTTCGTTTCTCCACTTGCTGTTGCTGTGTGCATGTGTCAGATATAGGGTATGTAAACACACCCGGAACACCTTGACCGGAAATGTCTCCTTGGTTATTGTGTATGCTCTGTGTTGTCATTTCTGCTAGTCGATTTGGTGTTGTAAGCGGCGTTCGTTTGGAGTTATGGACGTGTAATTATCTCATTATGGGAGCAAGGACTTGTCTTACCTATTTGTGCTTTACTGTTTAGAATTCCCTGACTCATTTTGAGATTTCCTGTAATGATAAAACTTAAAGTGCTTTTCTTACCATGAATTAAATAATCTCTGGAATTGTGACGAATACATCATTCAGAGAGCATACCTGCCTTAACAGTAGTTGTAAGTTTACCTGTTCAACAACAGTTTTACGTTAGTCTTTTTCCTTCTTTTGTTTCCCACCCCCACCCATCCACTCACCATCTTTTTTTCTTTTTTTTTATTTATTTATTTGTTTTATTTTATTTTGCCATGCACTGATTTTCATGCTTTTGTGACTGTTCTGTACTTCAGGTTGCGAGGGTGTGTGCTTTTATGAGATCATATTATTAACTTTCGGTATCTTGCTATAAATACTATTCGAATGTGTGTTTATGTCTTTACGTCTAATTTAAAGTGCTATCGTTGTCGTGTTTTCTACGCATGCTGAGAGCATGTGTGTTTTTGTCATTATTCCTAAAGATTGCTTTACACACACGATCAATCACTTGTGTACGCGCGCGGCGGTGTGTGTGTGTGTGTGTGTGTGTGTGTGTGTGTGTGTGTGTGAGCGCGTCTGTGTTTGTGTGTGTGTGCGCGCGTGTTAGGTTTTTCTGTGCTATTTCTCTGTGATTATAAATCCACATGCGCTAGATCACTGTATTGTACTTAGTTTGTTATAAACTGTGTTCGTCATCATCATCATCATCATTACTAACATCTTCATCATTGTTATCTTTCTTGTCATAATTTCTGTCTTTATTGATTCCGTCAGTGGAGCAGTCACTAATGCGGCGGTCTTTGTACAAAATACTAGGCCAATTAAAATTATCTCCCTTTTCGGTTTTTTCCCCTTCTTTCTTTAATCTTTCTGTTAAGGGTTTTTTTGTTAAGTCGATCATTTGGATGATAACCTTGCCAAGTGTCTTGAATTCTGTCTTTTTTTTTCTTTTTTTTTCTAAGTT
>CM065715.1:103267122-103277122 GCA_033310375.1 Conus canariensis
ACCAGTATCTGATTCATGAATAAATGTTATGCATGTTATAAGATAACCCATCTCACCGTTCCAGGGTTCGACAGGCCCAGGCCAGACATAGCGCACGGTTTGCTTGGCAACTGGTGAATGGCAATGTTTCTTCCTACCCATCGGAAGAAAGTAAATAGTACTGGTCGAATCAGGTGGCCCGATCTATACAAAAATATGTTTAAAATGAAACAGAGATGAAGTACAAAGACAAAAGTTAAAGAATGTAGTTAACAAATCAGTGTTTGGGAAAAGCAAGTGCGGACTTTCACTTTACTCTTGATATGAACAAATTTATCAGATTTACAAACATTTTAGTTTGCGTATAAGTCTCTAATTTTGCTGCACATTGGTAAAAAAACAAAATCTCGATCCGTTTGTAAACACAGATATTTCTTTTTTTTCTCTCTCTCTTTTTTTCCCCCTTTTTTCTTTATTTTTTTTCTTTTTCTTTTTTTTTTTGGGGGGAGGGGGGTGACTGGGATTTATCAATTTGGTCCCGTTTCTTCCCGTTCTGCATCGATTGCATCCTGTTTTATTTTTTCAAATGCTTTTATGTTACTTTGTTTTTGTTTCTGCCATAGGAGTCAGCATAGGATTGTTTTTTTGTTTGTTTGTTTTTGTTTTTCTGACTGTACATAATATGGACAGTATTCAGTCTCCATTCCGTAGGCAAATTGGATAAACAAAAAGATTTTTAAACAACTTTATCTTGAATGCTAAGATGCTACGGTCACGTGTGTACACACACACACACACACACACACACACACACACACACACACACACACACACACACACACACACACACACAAGTGCTCGCGCGCTTACAACACGTACGCACCAACGTATGCCCGCACGCGTTTTCTCTCTCTCTCTCTCTCTCTCTCTCTCTCTCCTCTCTCTCTCTCTCTCTCTCTCTCTCTCTCTCTCTCTCTGTCCAAAGTGAGAAAGATATCTTTGTTACCACTTTCCTCGATCCATTTCAAGACTTAATTTGTATATGCATTTCATCTCAGACCAGACCTTTCACATGCATTAAGTATTTCTTAAGCCGTTACAGGATCTTGTCAGCGTTTCAGAAATAAACTGATGTCGTCAGCCATTTGTTTAACATTTTGTGCTGGAACCGTTGAAGAAGGAGAGAGGTTTGATGCCGTTTGTGGCATTTTTCCTATGCATGTATTAGTATTCCTGATTTTGATCGCCTGTAATTCGACTCTTTTTACACAGGCGTGGTGAAAAAGAACACCCTTGCCTAATGCTGCATGACACATCAAAGATTTCAGGAACCCATCCTTCATGCTCAATGCAGCTTGAGCTTCCCTTAAGAGGAAAATTCTTTTTGAGATCAGCGTCAAAGCCAAAAATCTCAAAGGCATGCAATAAAAATTTCCCTCATATAGAATCAGATGCTTTACAAAAATCCGCTAACTCCCTTTTAAAAATAATTTCTTACGTCATCTGTTGCATATAAAACCAATGAAGAAACCTAGGAAGAAAGGTGGCAGAGTGGTTAAGACGTTCGCCTGACAATCCAACGTGTGAGAAGTGCGTGGGTTCGAACCCTGCCTTTCTCGCCCTTTCTTTCCCAGTTTGAATGACAAATCGAACTGAACGTCAAGTCCATCGGATGGGGACTATAAGCGAGTCTGACCCGTGTGCCTTCCTGGCCCCCTGCACACGTTAAAGAACCCACGGCAGTTGAAAATCGAAAAGAGCAGGGGGGTTCCCCGCTGCCCTGGCAAAATTGATGTAGATTGAAGATAGCCGCCTGGTATTTCTTACCAAGCCACAAAAATTGTCACTTACAGTTATCGTGTGCCATCGTGTACCGGTGGAAATGGAGGACACGTATAAACATCGCATGCATCCTATGTGAGAAACTGGAGGAATAAATGAGATAAATGAAAATGAGTGACTGATATTTGAATGGTACGGGAAACGACTGAATGAGCGCCACTAGGCTGCTCTTCGGCCGGCTCTACCTGGGTAGGCAGCCCGTTGAGTGAGAGAGGAGTGTGTTTATTGTAAAGCGCTTAGAGCTTGGTCTGTGACCGAGGATAGGCGCTATATAAATACCCAATATAATAATAATAATAATAATAATAATGCAAGAGTTCCCGTTTTAATGTATTCAACTTGATTATGATGTATCCTTTCATGTATGTACAGCTGGCGCTTTCGCTATTGTGTTTCAATTGTTACGTTAAGGCTATAGTTCTCCACCCAGTGTTTTGGTCTTTCTCTTCACGTTTTCCTTTGTGTCATAAGATCATTAATCCCTGTGTGTAAGACAGCTCCCTTTCATGAACAGATTTCATAGATTAATGTTTCACCATTTTGGCCAGCTGATGTCAAAAGAAGATTAAAAGTTCCGATGCTGTCGCATTTAGAAGCTGATTTTTTTTTCAACTTTGAACATATTTGCCGCTTCTCCTATAGTGACTAGACCCCCTCATATCAATCGGCGTCATTGTATCATTTTCATCTGCATGTAAAAAGTGTCAATTTCTAAGAATTTAGTGAGATCTTCTTGTATAGTCTCTGCTTCCGTTGTTTGAGTGCAAATTGTTACCATTGCATTAAACGTTGTTGGTTCGATCTGAAGAAGACCTAGTCGGTCGAAACGCGCAGTGTCCGTTTTATAATTTTTTTTTTTTGGCGGGTCAGTAATTCCATTTCTGCTTTCATGTTTGATTTTCCGTCTGCAGCCACCCCACTTTGAAACCACCCGACAGGAAAGACCTTTGTCAAAGGAGACCTGCAGTCACCCCACTTTGAAACCACCCGACAGAAAGACCTTTGTCAAAGGAGACCTGCAGTCACCCCACTTTGAAACCACCCGACAGAAAGACCTTTGTCAAAGGAGACCTGCAGTCACCCCACTTTGAAACCGCCCGACAGAAAGACCTTTGTCAAAGGAGACCTGCTGTTCTCAGAATAGATATGCTGAGTATTCATACTTACCATAGTTAATTGCACTGTCTTGTCGTAATTCATCTCCCCACTCTGTCTTTCTTTATATGAATGAAATACTTCGTATTATGTTCCCCGTCTATTTCACTCCGGATTGTGTGTGGGTTCCTTTGCATCATTGAGCTGCTTGTAGTCTGATTTCCGTTTTATCTATAGGCCTACTACCAGAAAAAAAATATGTAGCATGTGTTTTCCCGTTGTTTGGAAACTTTCACGAGCTCTTTTTCAACCTCTTAGATATTGAAATACAATTTGAAAAGAATTTCTTAGTGCAATTTCTTTTATGAATTCGCTAAAGAACCGTTTTATCGTAACTTAACACTATTCCTATTTGTTCATACTAAACATTCCAGTCTTTAAACGTATGTCAGATTTTTTAGACAGCGTTTAATTGACTAACAATATCCTGGACCTTGTAGGAATGTATTCTCATTTAATTCGAGTGTCACCGATTTGTCATCGAAATTGGAAACAGTAATACGTTTACACAATACCAAACACTGTATCACGCTTTCATATATAAGACCATAGGGAAGGCAATGGCAATGGATGGATTGCCACTATGCCATGTATGGTCTTGTTCTTCAATGTGAAGAATTCTCCGACTTCACTTAATTCTAGTCTTGTTACTAGGCTGCACGCATGTACTTCAATTTCATGACGAAGCTTAATTGAGACAATATCAGGTTTGTTTGCTGGCGACATAGTTGAATTCTCTAAAGAGGCTTTATTGGGTGTTTTTTTTTCATCGATACAATCATTGCTTTTTTTTTTTTTAGACGGTCAAAAGAAGGCTTACTTTCCAACAACGTTATTTGAAGCACACGTGTTTGATAAATTAATTAAGTGCTTTTCGTACGAAAACCATGACGATTGGCTTTCGCTCTTGCTCCATTTCTAACCTTACCTTTCCAGTGAAGCTGTTGTTTGTTCTGTTATTATATGTTGCAGACAGGATTCTAATTTGAACTATTCACAGGCGTATCTCAGCATCATTGTCCATTTTTAAAAGCCGAAAAATGAAATCAGTCCGAGTCAAGCCAGACAACACTCTAACGGAAGCACGTTCACATTCGAGCGACTGGCATCCAGCGCAGCACGGGACAGAGGGAGGGTGAAAGGGGGGGGGGGGGGGCACGCTTCCCATCTCCAGGGAGATGCCCAGAGAAGTGTATCGTGTGATGTATCATCCTCTGATCTCCTGTGGTTATTTCTTCTTCTTCTTCTTCTTCTTCTTCTTCTTCTTCAAACACACACACACACACACACACACACACACACACACACACACACACACGCACAAACACACACACATACACACACACACACACACACACACACACACACACACACACACACACACACACGCACGCACGCACGCACGCACGCACGCACGCACGCACACACACACACACACGCACACACACACACACACACACACACACACACACACACCACACACACACACACACAAGCGCGCACAGCCGCGTACGCGCGCGCACACGCATTCGAGCACATACTCACGCACACACTCACACTTTTTCAATTAATATTGTTCGTTGCCCAGCCGACCACAAGGGGCCATATCAGGGCTACCACACACACACACACACACACACACACACACACACACACACACACACACACACACACACACACACGAACAACTCTATCCGCTGGGCGGAAATCCATGATTTCTCTTAGCCATCGCCTGACTTCACGGTGTTGCTGTCCACAAAGACGATCAGTTTGGTGACCTGGATGACCACCATGTCCAAGGAAAGCAAGATAGTACGTTCGACTTTTTATTATTATTATTTTCTTTTTATTCTGTTAGTTCAGAGATGATGCCACAGAGAACATGTGCATGTTTCAAAATCTCTGTAGTGAATTTTGGTGGTGGTGGGTGGTTGGTTGGTGGTGATTTGTTTAGTTTTTAAAACTAAGTTGGAAACATGGAGATGGGGAGGGGGGAGGGGGGATCATGTTGTGATTTTGAAAACCCTTATATGGTGTGTTTTATGTCAGGGAGGTAAACTACAAAAATGGACGGAAAAGAAGAGACGGATCTTCAGAATAGTTTTTGCAAGGAAATCTTAAATGTGGTACAGGGATTATGAATCAGTGAAGAACGAACAAGTAGTATAACTCTTTCTCCCAAGATGAAATCAGTTACGCACCCATAACTCACACGAATGGTGATTACGTCAGGAAATCGCTTGGAAATGCCAACACAGGACACACGGAACAAACAATGAGGCGTCCAGTCCTTGTGTGTTCTTTGCCTTCTGTGTTAGCCTTTCTGCCAGGCAATTTTGTGTCGTGAGTGCCATTCGTTGGGAGTTACGGGTGTGTAATTAATTTCATCGTTCGGAGAAAGAGTTACGCTATTGTTGGTTATTTACAGAATGCTCTTGTTATTGGGGTTCAAGTTAGGCAGTCATGTCCCTGAATCTTCATTGATATTTTGTTTCCTTTGCAGTCGGTTTATCATCATCAGCAGCAGCACAGCACCAGCAGCACCAGCAGCATCGTTCTTAATCATAATCATCATTATTATTATGATCATTCAAACCGGAGGAACAAAAAATCTACGAGAGAGAGAGGGGAGGGGGGGGTATAGTTGGGGGAGAGGGATAACAGAGAGAGTTGAAGTGGGGGTGAGCGTTTAAAGGGGTGGGTTATGTGTGTAGACGGTGTATTCAAAGTATGGTTTATTGAAGAATTTACGAATGGACGTCAATGGATTAAATCAAGTAATCAAGTTCATTGAGACATGAACTGCTTATGTAAATGTTTCTTGAAATATTTCATCGCATTCGCATTTTGTAGACTAAGTGGAAATGAGTTCCAGATATACGGTCCAGAGTAAGCTAGGCTTGTTTTGAATTGATCAATGAGTGGGTAGGGGGGAAATGAATTTGAATTTCCGCGAGCTGTTCGCGTAGTATTGTCGAAATGTTAACCATAAATGATGTTTAATTGAATTCAAGTTGTTCATGGGAGGTATTTTTAGTGCTTTCCGGTTTTCATCTGTTGTTAGAGGTACAGCTGGAAGGAGAGGCTTTGTTGCGCATCTATGGAGAGAATTCAGTCTTTTTTGTGGACATCACTACTCCCAACCCAAGTTGTTGAAGCGTAATTAATATTGACATTATGTGTGCATTGAAGAAAACTTTAAGCGCAGTAGCGCTGACATTGTGCTTTCGTTGAGAGAACAGGAAAAGGTTGTTGAGATTATCTTGCGTAAATCATTGAGACGAGATTGCCATTTTGGTTCTTCATCCATCGTTACATCTTAAACACCATGCTCATCTGCCTCAATAGCAGCTCCAATCAAATGAAGTTTTAGTTAAAGAGGAGCTTACTGGTGTTTTTGGCGTGTGGTTATAATCATAGCTTTCGGTTTTGCTATGACCATTGAGTTTGAATCACACTCATCTGACATACCATTTCGACTTTCCTAGAGAGATGCATCTGTTGTTTGTAGATTATTACCATTTGTTTTGAGTGACGAGTCATCACCAAATACGTTCGTCGTGACCTTACCCTGTCAAACTCCAGATCAGACAAAGTCTGTAGAGGAAGTTTTGCCATCAAGCAGCGCATACTAAATCCTGTAATTTGGTAGAGATTACAATAATGAGACCGTTGAGGAATGGTGCATATAGATGGACAGTCTCTTTAAAACGACGGAATGATCAAGAAAATCAAATGCCTTTTTAACGTCAAGAAAGACCACTCCTGTCATTTGTGATTTGTTTATGTTTGAAAGCCATGGATCAAACATTCGTGATAATGCCGTGTGGCAGGAGTGATCAGATCGGAAACCACAGTGGAGTGGGTGAAGGAGTTTGTGTTTTCTCCATGAAGGTAGATGTGTGTGTGTGTGTGTGTGTGTGTGTGTGTGTGTGTGTGTGTGTGTGGTGTGGTGTGTGTGGGTGGGGGTAGGGCTGGGTGTGTGTGTGTGTGTTTTTCGAGGGATTTGGATAGAACTGATTACAAAAAATATGGGCTGATATTATTTGGATCCGACGAATCATTCGATTTTGGAAGGGGTCACTTTGGCATTTGGGGATGACATTAATTTAAATGTATAGATAGATAGATACATGTGTGTGTGTGTGTGTGTGTGTGTGTGTGTGTGTGTGTGTGTGTGTAAGACACTCAGCAATGCACGGTAGAGAGAGTTTAAGTAGAAATGCGAGTATGTTATCAGGATCCACTGATTTTTGTTTTTAATTCTTTAAAAACGATTTGTGCTTTCCTACTTCATGTACAGCAAAAGAAGAAAAATGGAGTGAGTTACTGGATCCGAGTTTTGTTCACAAAACAATGTAAGGGAAATCGGACATGTATACATTCGTCAGATGCTCTTATAGTCTGTGAAGTCTGAGTAGTGATGTTTGATCATGACGATACGTGTATGTTAAATGTGTCCGGAGTGATGTTTGTGGTTGAATTTTGTGAATCTGTTCGCTTTGTGTGCCCAATTGCCCAATTTATTGCTCTTCCGACGGGCGTGTGTGTGTGTGTTTTTGCATCCGTAATCATTTGACTGAAGTACTCTTTGGATTTTTTAACTTCACTTGAAACAATATGAGAGAGAGAGAGAGAGAGAGAGAGAGAGAGAGAGAAATTGCTTGATTGATTGATAATCTTTATTTAGAAGGGCAACAGATAAGCATACATATATGCCTTTTTTTTCATTGGGCCCCTGCCCTGCTATGGGACTCAGCGTGACTAGCAACTAACTAAAAATGACTGGCTACTAAACCTTACAAAACTTTCCACAGAAATACATACCTTTTAAAAAGTACATAAAAACATGATGAGTTGTTTCTCTTTCAATATTGACCCATAGATGAACTTAAAGATACAAAAAAACCATTGGAACAACAAACAAGCATACACGAATTAATTACGAAAAGAAAACGAAAGAGAGAGACAAAAAAACACCACTTACACACAGACACGTAGAAAGCAATCCTCCTATTAGTTATCAAAGACGCGCGCGCATGAGAGAGAGAGAGAGAGAGAGAGAGAGAGAGAGAGAGAGAGAGAGAGAGAAGTCGGTAGAGGGGTAGGGGAAAATACACCTTTCTCGGCATTGGAAGAGCTTTGCACGGAATCTTGGCTTCCAGCTACGCGCGAGGAATAAAGTGACCAGTCAAACACTGTAGAACCGAAGCTAACATCCCTGGCCTGCATATACATACCTACCCACTTGTAGTATGACTGCAAAATAGTGGCAGGCTCTGTAGAGTTAAATATAACGTCTGTTTGATGATGGTTTCCAATACGTGTTGTGCGTACTGATTCAATGCCCGTGGTAAAGGGCACCTACTCTTAGCACAGTTGAATGGTCACGCATAAGCTAAGGAATCCTAGATGCTGTCCCACTCAGAAAACCGAAGGATTGCGCCTCTCTCTCTCTCTCTCTCTCTCTCTCTCTCTCTCTCTCTCTCTCTCTCTCTCTCTCTCAATTTTTCTTTTTACATTGCGATCTGTCATTTGTTTTCTTTCACGTCTCTTCTGGCGCATATTCATATACCGTTTCCCAGGTCGTGATTGCGTGCGTGCATGCGCGACTCTGTGTGTGTGTGTGTGTGTGTGTGTGTGTGTGTGTGTGTGTGTGTGTGTGTGTGTGCGCGCGCGCGGGCGCGCGCGAGCATGTGCACGTGTATGTATTGTTTGTTTGATTACTATTTTTTAGTCATTATTTTAAAGTTGCATATTCCTTCTAGAGGGCGAAGACTAGATAGAAAAACAGGTTATATCTACTTCTGTAACATCCTCCTAGTTAAAGAATTCAGGTGTTCTCTCTCTCTCTCTCTTTCTCTCTCTCTCTCTCTCCTCTCTCTCTCTCTCTCTCTCTCCCTCTCTCTCTCTCTCTCTCTCTCTCAGAAAACGAAACAAACAAACAAACGAATACAAACAAAGCAAACCAAGAAAAACTATTAACTGACTTTCACGGTCCTCCCCCACCCCCACCCCACCCCCCACCCACCCCTCCAGCCGCAACTATAGTCGCTCCAAAGAACCACTCGCTTAGAGAGCAACAACCAAGTCACGTCCCACCACCACGAGTGACCTCCCTTGGTTAGTGGAGAACGTTCCCAGGGTCTCGAAGGAAAGAGAGAGAGAGAGAGAGAGAGAGAGGACTGACCCAGACAGTGACCCTTGTTCAAAACCAAACGGTCTGCAACGATGGAGGCGTCATCACGGTCACAGGCGTCGGCCGGGTCACCGGACTGTCCTTCACGGGATTCCTGACGTGCCTGTGTCGTCGCCGGCTCTTCTGTACCTGGACAGTATCAGCTTTCGCCCGTTACCGTCACCCCGACTGAAACGAGTTGGTGATGTGTGGTCAGGATCGTCGCCGCTGCTGTCCCGTTAGATGGGGTGGGGTGGGGTGGGATGTGGGGATCAGAATCAGTCCTCTCCCCCACCCCACCCCCACCCCCCTCTTTCCTGGTGTGTGGATTTCCCCCCCCCTCTCCCGGAGATAAAGTTAGGGCGCCGTTTCTCTGTCTTTGTGCCTCTGCGTCTCTGTCTGTCTGCCTGTGTTTGTCTCTGTCTCTGTCTGTGTCTGTCTGTCTGTCTGTCTCTCTCTGTTTTTCTGTCTGTCTCTCTCTTTTGTCTCTGTCTCTGTCTCTGTCTCCCCCTCTCTCTCTCTCTCTCTCTCTCTCTCTCTCTCTCTCTCTCTGTCCGTTTGTCTGTCTTTCTGCCTGTCTGTCTGTTCTCTCTCTCTCTCTCTCCTCTCTCTCTCTCTCTCTCTCTCTCTCTCCGTGTGTGTGTGTCTGTCTGTCTGTTCTCTCTCTGCTTTTCTCTCTCTCTCTCTCTCTCTCTCTCTCTCTCTTCCGTGTGTGTGTGTGTCTCTGTCTGGTCTGTCTGTCTGCTCTGTCTGTCTCTTCTCTTCTCTCTCTCTCTCTCTCTCTCTCTCTCTCTCTCTCCATTTCTGTTCTGTTCTTGCCCATGCAGTTAGTTTTATACTTGCACA
>CM065715.1:103284622-103289622 GCA_033310375.1 Conus canariensis
TGACAGATAATTGAGTTAGTGAATGAATAAATGTGTACTGCAAACACAAAGACGAAGAAGCGAATGAATATCAAGGACATGAAATTGTCAAATACGTAAATATATACGATTACACACACACACACACACACTCTCTCTCTCTCTCTCTCTCTATATATATATATATATATATATATATATATCTTTCATACACACACACACACACACACACACACACACACACACACACACACACACACACACCAAACGCGCGCGATCGCGAGCGTGTCTAGAAACGGCAGGTATGAGAAACACACTTCTGGTATCAGACCAGGAAAATGCTGTGATGTCTTCCCGCTCACCACTACGCTCGTAAAACAAACGTGTACACCTCCCTCTCTCTCTGGATTTAGAAAAAAAAAAAAAAAAAAAAGAAGGTATCAGGCCCCACAATCTACTCACTCCTCACTACCACCACCCCGGGTTTTTAATGACTGTTTTCTGGGTCACTGGTGGACCGCCAGTACGGGCATACCACACTCAGACTTTTTCTATTTTATTCAGTGTACTTAAAAGCTCTGTTTCGCACTCTAGTCATGGCGATTTTAGCGGAGACGTTGTCTCCCTTGGAAGCGAGTGAAGGCTTAAACGCCAATGGCGAGACGTAATGATAATTGAATGATTAGGTTTCTAAAAACGCAATGTGGCTTGCTTAACTACGCGATAAAGAAACGGTGTCACACGCCAAATAGATAAATAAATGAAATAAATAGGTAAATAATTAAATACAAAAAGACATAAATGCATAAAGAAAATAAAGAAAAAGGTCTTACCATTACTGAACCTCAATGGTCAAGCCAAGAGAAAAAAAAAATAAACAAGGACACAAAAGAAAAACAGTTTTACAATCTATTTACTGTGTGCATTATTATTACCTCCGCCGCGGTTATGAATTTATCCTCGTCTGTCTGTCTGTCTGTCTGTCTGTCAACAATGTTACGCCAAAACTTATGAACAGATTCCAACGAAAATTAATGGCAAGATGGAAAGTGATCCAAGGACGAGCCCGTTACATTGTTTTGTGGATCCGGATCGATAGATGACTGATCCAGGATTCGTTTGGCCTCGACAGAGATTTGCGGTCTCCCGGATGACCTTTCAGTGTCAGGATTGCCAAAGCCCTGTCATCGGAATCCCAGTGTCGACCAGCTTGTATGAACATCGTCAACCTCTGTACTGTCTGCCTTCCCACACACGCGCGTAGCACCCCTAACTCGCCCCAACCTCTTCTGTTATTATCACTCCTGATGTGATGGTTGTGTTAACTTGGTGGTAACTTCAACAACTACAACGTTAGCGGTATAGTTATTATGGTAACAATGATGATGATAATGATGAATAATAATAACCAATGATATTGATGATAATTGATGATGAACGGTGATGGTGGTGGTGTTAACTAGGGATATGAATAAATCTGAGAGCTCTGTGTTTCTTTTTTTTCTTCTTTTTTTTTTTTTCCGTCGTTTATGAACACACCTACACAGAAATACGTATTCAAGCATGTGCGCGCGCACGCACACACACACACACACACACACACACACACCACACACACACACACACACACACACACACACACACACACACACATCTTCATCTTTTTTATGTGACCGAAAACAATTAGTAGCTGTAGCTGACAAATTGTCAACATTTATGCCTGTCAAATATGGTGTTCCACAAGGCTCTGTGTTAGGACCTCTTTTGTTTACTATTTACGTTAATGATTTGCCTTGTTTTGTTAAATGTAAATGCGAAATGTTTGCAGATGATACATCTCTTCATGAAAACGACTCTGATGTCTATGAATTAACAATTAAGCTTCAAGCAGATATCGATAAACTTACTGAATGGACACAACTAAACCATATGTCCTTAAATGCTATTAAAACAAAGTGCATGTACGTGTCTACAAGACAAAAACGACAAAAAATGAAATCAAATTTTCAGCCTTTACTCATATGCAACAACAAAGTTGAGGAAGTCAGTTCACACAAAACACTAGGTGTCATTATTGACAAAGATTTATCTTGGACTGAACATATAACATTCTTAGCAAAACGCCTTTCAAAAAAAGTATTTCAGTTGTCTCGGATAAAAAATTTTCTCGATGGCCACTCTCGAAAACTTTTTTTCTGTGCACATATTTTATCATTAATTGATTATGCATCAACCCTTTGGGACAACTGTAGTGAACATAATTTAAAATTAATTCATCGTCTGTACAAACGAGCTTTGAAATTAGTATTGTTAAAATCGAGCTCCCTAACTGATGAAGATTACAAACAACTCAAAATATTAACCTTCCCAAACAGACTCTTTTTCAATAAAGCCCTTTGTATGCATAACGTTATTAATGGAACAGCTCCCCAAAAGATTACAGAAACATTTAGAGTCAATTGCCATAGACATAATCATTTATTGTCCATTCCTAGACCACGCAACAATTTATACAAATCCAGTTTTGTATATTCAGGTGGAAATCTGTGGAATAAACTCACAAAACCCTTAAAAACTATAAAAAACAAAAACACATTTAAGAAAAAATTGAAAGATTATCTCATGAATTGTTAACCACATATCATACTGAAAAAATGTCCATCCTGTGCAGAAAAGAAATACATTGGTAAAGATATACACTTCATGAATGTAACCATAGGGGCAGCAATGAGCATTGATGCCTTTTACGTGAATGGAAGTGAGTGGGGAAAAGGGGGGGAGAGGGGAGGGGGTAAGACGGTATGTTTACTTTTCTTTTGATGAAAGGCATTGTACACGATTTGATTTTTGTTGTTGTTGTTGTTGTTGTTTTTTTGTTGGGTTTTTTTTTTTTTTTTTTTTTTTCATAGATGGCTTGATGTAAAAAAGCAGATATGCTGCTTATTCAATGTTTCCATCTATAAATAAAATTTTGACTTTGACTTTGACTTTGACTTTGACACGCACGCACGCACGCACGCACACACACACACACACACACACACACACACACACACACACACACACACACACACACACACAGGTAGGGAGGATCTAAACCATTTGACCCTTCCGCGGTGTGGAAGAGCGACAAAGAAGAAGAAGAAGGCAGCAGCCATGGCAAGTCACTGTCAACGTGATCCACACCGTCCTTGCTTGTCGGACAAAAGCGCGCTTGTGTGTTGCCGTGTGACAGGGCCTGTGTGTAACGGTATGCGTGCGTGCATGCGTGAGAGAGAGAGAGAAAGAGAGAGAGAGAGAGAGAGAGGAGGAGAGAGAGAGGAGAGAGAGGGGGGGGGACAGGGGGAGAGGGTTGTCTATTTCTGTTTACGTGCGTACGTAATTACTGTCGTACTCCAGCGCGCGCGCGCGCGCGCGCGTGTGTGTGTGTGTGTGTGTCTGTGTCTGTGTGTGTGTGTGTGTGTGTCTGTGTTTATGCGTTCGCGTGTGTAAGCGTGCGTGTGTGTATTAACATGTGTGCGCGCGTATGTTGGTATATTGCACGTTTGTGTGTGTGTGTGTGTGTGTGCGCGCGCGCGCGCGCGCGCGCGTGCGTACATGCGTGTGTGTATGTGTGTGTAACTCTCTCTCTCTCTCTCTCTCTCTCTCTCTCTCTCTTGGTATTAGTGATTTGAATGTCCATCAAAGATATACACTAAACTGCAAAAACTGTGCATTCTGTAATCAAATCGAGGATGAAATACATTTTTGGATCGTTTGTCCATCCTATAAAGATTTCAGAGATAACTACATTTTGCCTCATACTAGGAATGTTCATTAAGTGTCATTGCTTCTTTCACTGCAAAATGAAAAGAGAATTGTGACTCGCTCTGTAGCTAGGTTCATTTTTAAAGCACTAAAACGAAGAGAGGAGCTGTTATCAGTTAACACAAAAATGCCAGAATAATTTCAGGAAGAACGTACATTTTGTTATGCAAATATTTTCTTTCATAATTTTCAGTATACGCGTCGAGCGCGTGTGTGTTCTACTTTTGTTCTTGACCTCATTGCAGATAGGTCGGTGGCCTTTACAATTAAACTATTTGAGTTTGCGTTTGAGTCTCTCTCTCTCTCTTCTCTCTCTCTCTCTCTCTCTCTCTCTCTCTCTCTCTCTCTCTCTCTCTCTCTCCATATGTTTTCATAAAATTATCTGTTTTACCTTGTTTTGTGGTCGATACGTCTTGTGTATACTTAGGGATCATGATGAAAAATGTGTATGTGTGTGTGTGTGTGTGTGTGTTGTGTGTGTGTGTGTGTGTGTGTTGTTGTGTATGTATGCTTGTGTTGTGTGTGTGTGTGTGTGTGTGTGTGTGTGTGTGTGTGTGTGTGGTTTGCGCGCGCGCAATTGTAAGTGCGAGCGAAATTGTATGTGCGAGCTGTGCGAGTCTGGGAGAGTGCTACATACGGGTGTGATTTTGTATGTATCTTTCGGTATACTCAATTTACGACTATACAGTTGGTGTGAGCAAGTTTTGTAAATGATCGTGATCAGTAGAAATGTTACAGCGTCAGTGTGTGTGATTTCATTTTTGTTTCTTGACCTCATTGCAGATAGTTCGGTGGCCTTTGCAATTAAAATTTTCCGAGTTCCGAGTTTCTCTTCTCTCTCTCTCTCTCTCTCTCTCTCTCTCTCTCTCTGTGTGTGGGGTGTGTGTGTGTGTGTGTGTGTGTGTGTGTACCCCTGGGCACTTCAGTGTTGCCCAGAGTCCACTACAAACGGCCGGGGTAGGACAGAGTGCGGGAAAGGAGGAAGATACCGAAAAGAGAAAGAGGCAGAAGCAGAGGAGGGGGGGGGTGTGGTAGAAGGGTAGGGGCGGGGAAAGGGTTGGCAAGGAGTGCGGACAGGGGGGGGGGGGGGGGGGGGGGATGCGAGGGTTAAGTCTCCCCAATCTCTCCCCCTCTCACCACCACCACCACCACCACCACCCGGCCCATTGCTTATCGAGGGACACCTGACACTGGGGGCTGTGGGGAGACCACCT
>CM065715.1:103292122-103312122 GCA_033310375.1 Conus canariensis
TTCTTCTTCTACTTCTTCTTCTTCTACTGCTTCTTCTCCTTCCTCTTCTTCTTCTTCTTCTTTTTCTTCTTCTTGTTCTCCTCCTCCTCCTCCTCCTCCTCCTCCTCCTCCTCCTCCTCCTCCTCTCCTCTCTCCTCCCTCTTCCTTCTTCTTCTTCTTCTTCTTCTTTCTTCTTCTTCAAAAACATCGTTCACAGCTCTGTGTAGAAGACCTAATGACCCATTAACGTTGCATTGAGGCTTTAATGAAGAGCAAGCGACATGCTCGGACATTCAAACGACCACTAAAGACTGACCCCTTCACTTTCTCTCTCCGGGTAATGAGACAAGGGGAAAGGTGCAGGGCGAGATAAGTAACTCCCGGGGGTCTTTGATTAAAGGAGGCAGCACCAAGGTCCAGGGAGATAACCACTTCTCACGGAATGTGAAAACACCGCGAAAACCATCGACCAATCAGACAGCAGTTGTTTTTTTCTTAAATATACGGTGTTCTGAAAAAAGGATTACGTTTTGATTTTTTTTTTTTTAATCTGCCCAGAAAACATTTTTTCTTGTTTGATTCGAGGATCCTTAAGCCCTCTTTTATGTTTCATATGATTATAATTGTATCTGTTTTGTTTATTTTTAAGAGTATACATGTGGGACTGTACGACTCTCTGAAGACTGTAAAATATCTCATCATTGTCGATGTTTGTCGGGTCCGTGTCTTCCTTTTCTTGGGTTTCTTTTCTTTTCTTTTGTTTTCACTTCTACCTGATGACGGTCAGGAACACAAGTGTAGTTTTGTGGTTTGGAGTGTGTCGGTGGGCCCGTGTATGTGTGTGCCTGTTCAAAGAGTTCCATGCTATTCGGATTGAGAAACTAAACAGAACTTACCTCGTTTTGTTCTGTTACACGTTTCCTGGAGCTGCATGTGACGATCGACTTCAGAACCAGGGACTTCCAGTCGGACACACTGAAGATCTGTTGTGACTGCAGCACCGAAGATTCCAGCGTGTGAACAATCTGTCCTGAAGAGCTCAGACTGAGAGGACGTAAAGGTCACCATTCTCAGTAGTCATCACTTTCTCGGATTTTTTTTTTTTTTTTTTTTTTTTTTTGTGGTGGTATGTTTGTTTGGTTTTGTGTTGCTGAAACAGAGGTCCATCTTGCTGGCGTTGTTGACGGTTGTGGACCTGGTGCCGTGTGATCAGTGCTGGAATTCACTGGGTTCAGTAGGACCGTAATGGACTAGTGGTTTTATCAATCGTTCTCTCTCTTCTCTCTCTCTCTCTCTCTCCTCTCTCTCTCTCCTCTCTCTCTCTCTCTCTCATACACACACACACGCACACGTGCGCACGCACGCGCGCCGCGCACACCCACACACACCACACGCGCGCGCGCGCGCGCCAAGACAAAGAAAGAAAGAGAAAGGTAAGGTAATATTGCTTATATCCCAGCCGACCGCGAAGGGCTGTAAGAGAGAGAGAGAGAGAGAGAGAGAGAGACAGACAGACAGACAGACAGACAGACAGACAGACAGCAGACAGACAGACAGACAGACAGACAGACAGAGAAAGGGACAAATTGGGAAGAATGTGACCAGCAAAAAAAAATTGACAGACCCGATCTTGAGAACCAAGGGTTTGTTAATGTGCCTAAGGCTACTATGTCGTTAATCTCACCACTCATCGAGGTCAGAGCCCGAATTGCATCGGTCAGATCTTTGACCACATGAGGTCAGGCGCGGTCAGGATGACCCAGGGTCCTGACATCCAGGACAGCAGGTCCGCCGTTCAGTCCTCATCCTGTTGTGTGGTCAGCCAGCAGTCCCGTGCAGTGTGACCAGTCCTCATCCTGTTGTGTGGTCACCAGCAGTCCCGTGCAGTGTGACCAGTCCTCATCCTGTTGTGTGGTCAGCCAGCAGTCCCGTGCAGTGTGACCAGTCCTCATCCTGTTGTGTGGTCAGCCAACAGTCCCGTGCAGTGTGACCAGTCCTCATCCTGTTGTGTGGTCAGCCAACAGCCCCGTGCAGTGTGACCAGTCCTCATCCTGTTGTGTGGTCAGCCAACAGTCCCGTGCAGTGTGACCAGTCCTCATCCTGTTGTGGGGTCAGCCACAGCCCCGTGCAGTGTGACCAGTCCCCATCCTGTTGTTTGGTCAGCCAACAGTCCCGTGCAGTGTGACCTGATGTGGCCGTCACCAGGAGCTGCGTGATCCACAGCGGGGTCTGATGGAACCACAACAAGGTCTGGACAGCCCGGTGCCCGGCCTCCCTCTTTGAAGCGGCCGGCTGATGTGGCCAGAGGGCCGTTCTTCACAACGACGTTTAGCCTACAACTTCAACGACGTTTAGCCTACAACTTCAGCGACGTTTAGCCTACAACTTCAGCGACGTTTAGCCTACAACTTCAACGACGTTTAGCCTACAACTTCAGCAATGTGGCTGAGCTGGATGTCCTGCCGTTGGTCGCTGACAGAAGGTTGATTCGAAGAGGGTCGAAAGGGACAAGGGGAAAGATGTGACGCTATTAGGGTATTAGGCTGGAAAAGGAAGGGGGAGAGAGAGAGAGAGAGAGAGAGAGAGAGAGAGAGAGAGAGAGAGAGAGAGAGAGAGCTTTCTTGCTCAAAGAAAGGGATGGAGAGACTCAAAATTGAATAAAAATTGAAGGCTTCAAAACTTCATTAATCAAGGAGAGAGACAGAGAGACAGAGAGCCAGCGTCAAGCCTTTAAAACTATTGTTGAATGAGAGGGAGAGTAAACCTTCAGTCAGTCAGTGGGGGGACATGATGAGGCAGCCGCCGTTTCTCTCCAGGCTCTTCTGTTGGTGGCTGTCGTGAGGAGATCTGGCATGGTCATTTTTGGTCCAGTCCTTTATATTTTCAGACCAACTCTTTCTCTGCCGTCCTCGTCTGCGCCCTCCTTCAACGGTACCTTGAGAGGAAATAAAATCTGCTTAATATGTTCTCTTTTAACCAGTCTGTTGCTGGTTCAAAGCACAAGCATGGTCACACTCTCTATCTTGTTTACCGTTCGTGTGACAACAGTTTGTGTACTACAGTTGCAAACCATGATTTGCAGTCCGACCACAGCGCTGTTTTCATTGTTTTGAACATTTCCGTTCCAGTATAGCGTGCCGTCAGTTTTCATGGCACAGACAACACTCACAGGCAGGCGTTCCATGATGATTTCATCAAATCGATATTTGCTGAGGATTTTCGATTGTTGAGTACAGACTTTGAGCTCAGTTCTGGATGAGCATGCTCCTTCATGCCAGCGCACGGTCTGTTAAATGTAACCCTTGTGGCACTGCTGAGCAGTTTCAGTGTCTGAAAATGTAACCCTTGTGGCACTGCTGAGCAGTTCAGTGTCTGAAAATGTAACCCTTGTGGCACTGCTGAGCAGTTTCAGTGTCTGAAAATGTAACCCTTGTGGCACTGCTGAGCAGTTTCAGTGTCTGAAAATGTAACCCTTGTTGCACTGCTGAGCAGTTTCAGTGTCTGAAAATGTAACCCTTGTGGCACTGCTGAGCAGTTTCAGTGTCTGAAAATGTAACCCTTGTGGCACTGCTGAGCAGTTTCAGTGTCTGAAAATGTAACCCTTGTGGCACTGCTGAGCAGTTTCAGTGTCTGAAACGGGGGCTGGAATAGCTCAGTGGTAGAGCGCCGGATTCATGATCTTGGTGATCCTGGTGTTGCGGGTTCGAATTGGTTCTGACTCTATTTCCCATACAGTCCTTCGAATGAGACTATAAACCGAGGTTCAGTGTGTGAACGCACGCATTACATCTTGCACACACGTAAAAATCCCATCACCAACTTTCGGAAGAGAAGGCCAGTTTGGCCGTTGGTATGGATGACACATTACACATAGCATGCACCTTCCCCGAAGTTGGAGTACGGCTACCTTAATGGCGGGATAAAAAAAAAACGGTCATACACACAAAACTCCATTCCCTTTGTTGGGTAGATGGGATTAATCCTTGCCTGTCTATACAGAGAGTGTCCGCAGGTGTATCAGCATGTGTACGCAGAAAAAGAAAAAAAACGGGAGGGAGGGTGGGGGGGGGGGAGAGTGTCTGAAACGTGAGCGTCGCCTGGAGGAGAGACGCGTGCTCTCATGTCTGGACACGCTGTTCGTGGACAGTTTTGAAGCCGCTAAATGGAATGTTACCGATATGCTAAACACGGCTAAGACTACGTTCCTTTCTGCCCAAATCATGACGAGCAAAGCATGCACAGTTCTGTTTCAGAATGTCAGCTCTCTGCTTGGCAAACAAACTGCCACACCTCTTTCTACGAGTTACAGTCTACGTGAACCCCCTGCTGTTTTCTCAGACTACTTTCTTAAAAAGATTCAAGGTAACTTCGTATTCTGTGTTCACCTCATTTTCACACTCTTTACTATACTCTGCTGTTTCCTTGACTCTGTCACCTGTTTCTGAACAAACTGTCCCAGAAATTCTCAAGAACACTTTTTCAAAGTCCTATGTGCCGGATTCTGTTCCTACTTAACCTCCAAATGAAAAACTAGAAATCATATACTGTCAAAAAAAAAAAGAAGAAAGAAACGCATACTTTTTGATATCTTCACCGTGGATGCCAAAGCAGTGGCAGGATGTAACCCACCAGTGGACAATGTTTGTTTACGTCTGTGCTTCACGTGTGCTCACGCATTTAGCGCCAGTCGGATTGCACGTGCACATTGCAAAAAAAAAACAACAACAAAAAAAGCCTAAAATGTAGCAAGAAATGAAAATGGAAAGATCGCATAAAAATACAAATGCAACAATTAATGCATGAACATGTCTCTATACAAACCAACAAACGACAAAACGGAGAGAGAGACAGAGAGAGTCACACAGAAAGAGAGACAGAAAGAGTCACACAGAAAGAGACAGACAGACAGGTAGAGAGATAGAGGGAGAGAGAGGGAGACTGCTGTATCATCCTGTTGTCCCTGTGACTGTGTAAACTGATACAGAACGCTACAAAGCCCTGAAGAGACGAAAGCCGATATATCACCCGAGAGTACCATGGGCAGTCCAAGTCAAGCCATTCATGTTGTTTATAGCCCAGCCCACCTCAGAGTCCACACCATTATCTGCAGGCGAGTTCAAGGAAGGAAAGAAAGAAATAAGGAAAGAAAGAAAGAAAAAAGAAAGAAAGAAGAAAGAAAGAAAGAAAAGAAAATGTAATTGAGTTATGCAGATGTTTAAAACGCCAAGACTAAAAAATACAGAACCTCTACCAGCCTTGAAGCACAAAGGCAGATACAGAAGCGCGTCCGCTGACAATGAATGAAAGCATTGTTCGGCCAAAGGGATTCACACAGTGAGCTGAGATACCCGGAAGGCCACAAAGGCAGGTAACCCAGAGGTACTGACAGAAGGTCCCACCGCAGTGTCCCTCTGCCCAGCGACGCGTGTCCTCCTCGGCTGTCGTGAAGTGTTGTAGCTAGAGTTGTACCATCCTTGCACTGACTGTGTCCTGCGTGCAGTATGTTGTCATGACTTTGGTAGGACGTTGGTGGGACGTAACTCGAACCGCTCATGCAGTTTAGAGGCAATGGTGAAGGCTGTAGAGATTTCCATCCGTATTTCTTGTCTCACACACACACACACACACACACCACACACACACACACACCACACACACACACACACACACACAGAGAGAGAGAGAGAGAGAGAGGGGAGAGAGAGAGAGAGGGGGGAGAGAGAGAGAGAGAGAGAGAGAGAGAGAGAGAGAGAGAGAGAGAGATTTTCAAGCTGTGGTGAGTCATGGCATGTCAAAATCTGATTGCCTCAAACAGGGTTCATTACGCCAACAGGCAATTTTTATGAGTCAATTGGGTCAACAGACAATTTGCGTTGGTGTACTAGGCCAGCGAGTAACCCGTCTTGAATTAATCAGTCCAACAGACATCTCGCCATGGGTTAATAAACCAAACCACGGCTGTTCATCAGTCAGTCAGTCCAAAAGTCAACTTTTCATGGATTGACGAGTCCAATACTACACAACTGGTCATGGGTTTGTTAAACTGCTGATCAAGGTAAAGAATGCCAGCAGGTAACACCTGTCAGAATTTTACCATGACGGCAATGAGGTACTATCAGACCAGAAGACACTTTTTCTTCCTTCCTCGCTAACAGTATCCACACGCCCAGCCAGCCAGGCACAAAAGGAGGCACGAAGACAGTGTACCCTGACCGTATCAGTCGCACAGGTGTGTGCTGGGGCATAATCCTGGCTCGCTCGTGCCGTGAAATGCAGCCTGTGTCTTGGTAGGTCACGGCGTGGGGGTGTTTGTCCGTACTATGAACGGGACAGCATCAGACGAGAATGCTCTCCTCTCGCACTTAGCTCCCTTTGTTTCAGAGCTTTGTGTTCCTCCGGGTGGTTAAGTTTGGTCGGCGCTTTGATCGCGAGTTTACGCCGAGGTCAAGTAAAGCAGGCTGGTAGGTAGATAGGTAAAAAGTCACCTGAGAAAGTCTTTACGGTTGGGTAGGTAGAGAGGTTGATGGGTGTCTGGGTATCTGTTCTCTTTGGTGTAGAAGCGCGGCGGGTGGTCTGTACAATGTGGACTAGCGATGTGATATAGGTGTTTTGCGTTTCTCTCTCCAGAACACACACGTGGCCCGTTCTTTCGTTCGTTCAGTGATGCCAAAGCCAACCCACCCGAGTGTGGAGGGCTACGGTGTTTTTCTTTTTTCATTGTTGACTGCTTGGACGTTAGGGTGTATGAGTAGAATGTTGCAGTCATTCTCGTTTAGTGCCCGACGGGTTAGAATTTCAGTCTCGTTCAAATAAGGACTTCACAAGCAATAGGTCTTCCGGTGAATTAAAACTTACTCACACACCACACACACACACACACACACACACACACACACACACACACACAACACACACACACACAGTGGAAAGACGTTAAATTGAATAACACACACACACACACACACACACACACACACACACACACACACACACACACACACACACACGCACGCACGCACACAAGCACGCTCGCGCGCATGCGCTCAGAGAGAGAGAGAGAGAGAGAGAGAGAGAGGCTCGTGTTGAACATACAAGACAAAGGGAAAAGAAAGAAAAAGAAAAAGAAGAAATGCCTGTTCTTCATTACAAGATGATAAATGGTGTTGAATTTTTTTTTGATTGGTTGAAACAACAAGAAACGTGTTTCTAGACTTGTAATAGTCATCTGTTTACGGTATCAAAATTCTCTCCGACTAATTTACCCAGCAATACAGAAAGACACAGTGTGGCTTACAGAGGGTGTGGGGAAATGGTAGCCGAACTGTGAAGTTAGATCTTCAACGTGTGTGCCTTTGGACTGAAGTGCGTTCATTTGGACTGAAGTGTGTTCATTTGGTCCGAGGTGCGTTCATTTGGACCGAAGTGTGTTCATTTGGTCCTAGGTGTGTTCATTTGGACCAAAGTGTGTTCATGTGGTCCTAAGTGTGCGCATTTGAAATGTGTGCTGATTTGAACTGAAGCGTGTACCTTTGAAACTGAAATGTGTTCATTTAGACCAAAGTTTGTTCATTTTGACTGATGTGTGTGTGTTATTTGGATTAAAGCGTGTTCATCCGAACTGAAATGCGTTTAGGTGCACTGAAGTGGGTAAAGTTGGAGTAGCAGAGTGTGTTCATTTCGACTAAAGATCTTACACGGTGTGGTGGCGCTTACCTCCCCGCTGGTGTTAGTTCTCTGTGAGAAAAAGCAAAAGAAGAAAAAAAGAAAGAAAAAAAGCTCTTCGATACGGGCACCTGCCGGATACGGATACGGATCATCCGTGGGATACTCTAGTTCCTCTTGCTGCTGCGCTGGGCATGTGCGTGCCTCTTGGTCACTGAGACATGAATTGTGGTCTGTGCGGTTGCGCCTCCGCCAGAAAGGTCAGTGTTGTTTATCTATTCATTTATTTATTTACATATTTGTTTTACTTGTTTGTTTGTTCGTTCGTTTATTTATTTCTTTATTTGTTTACTTATCTGCTCATTTACTTATTTATGTATTTAGTTATGCACTTATATCTGCATTTATTCGTTTCATTTGTATGAAACCTACCTACTTGTGTGACATCCATCATACCTTCGAAACACATGAGAGAAACATGTGAATAAGAAATTAAAACAAAAAAGAAAATCTTGTACAAGTTTTCACTCCTCAGAGCTCCATACAAATATTGTGTGTTGTGTGTGTGTGTGTGTGTGTGTGTGTGTGTGTGTGCATGTGTGTGTGTGTGGTGTGCGTGCGCTTGTGTGTGTGTGTGTGTGTGTGTGTGTGTGTGTCTGTCTGTCTGTCTGTTTGTCTGTCTGTCTGAAGCGTCGTGTTTTATTTGTCACCATCACTCCACCGCCCAAACACTAATCCAAGCGCAGATTCCATGCAGATTTTGTCACTGGACATTTCAGCTGATGCCATTCTGAATCGTTGGGATGAGAATCAATATGTTCCGTTTAATTTTACATGGATGTAGCTGGCAATAGATATACTTTGTTTGGGATCAGTCTTTTAATCGGTGACGTGCCTTCGAGTTTCTGTTTCGGCATATTCATTTTTAGAATAGTTCCGCGTTTAAGTTGCCTATAACCTTTGTACGGCGCCCGCAGTCGGCGGTACTGTAAACAGCATGGCTTGGATGATTCTGTGTCGTCGGTGTTGAAGTGTCCTCAGTGATGCTGGATTGGAGGCACTCGGCGTGGAAGATGGAAATGTGCTTTCAGTGTCCAGTGATTGGGAGTTGGCGTCGGTGTTGGTGTGTCTGTTCCCCAGTGTCTCTTTGTCCTCCGCTTTCATTGTCTGTCTTTCCATGTCCCTCGCTTTCCACTGTCTGTCTGTCTGTCTGTCTGTCCGTCCGTCCGTCCGTCCGTCCGTCCGTCTGTCTGTCTGTCTGTCTGTCTGTCTGTCTGTCCTGTCTGTCTGTCTGTCTGTCTGTCTCCTCTCTCTCTCTCTCTCTCTCTCTCTCTCTCTCTCTCTCTCTCTCTCTCGTGTGTGTTTGTATGTATTGGTATGTGGGGGGGGGGGGGGGGGGGAGGGCGCGCGCACGTGTCTAACTATGTGTGTTTTGAAATGGTGGAGGAGAGAGAGAGAGAGAGAGAGAGAGAGAGAGAGAGAGAGAGAGAGAGAGATCTGTCCTATTATTTTAAACACACACGCTAACGTGCAAATTTTCATTTGTTCCGCACCTATGAATTAGACTCCGGTTATGTACCCCCCCCCCCCCCCCCCCCCCCCCCCCCCCCCCACTTCTCTTCTCTTCTACCTCGTGTTTCTTTCGTTCGACGGCATAATACTTTTGCTTTTTAGTTTTGTTTCCTCAAGAAACAAACAATCAAAAACAAAAAACAAGGACTTAAAGACCGGAAACTAAACAACTAAAAAGAAAAAAAGAGAAAGAAAAAAAAAAGCAACACAAAGAACGACGACAACAAAATCTACTTGACCGACTTTCGCATACGAACAAGGCAATGGACGTCAAAATGAACGCGAGCGGATTACATAAGCAACTACGTGGTAAACACCGCCACGCCGTGATTGTCACTAGGGCTGATTATCATCACTGGGCAGGACTGGCACGTGAGGATGACTCCAGTGTCACCACCCACAAAGTACCAGGAACGACAACTCGTGCGGCAGCTGGCATCATGGGTGTCATCCCCCTTCCGAAGCTCGTCTGCCGCTTGATCCATATCGATCATCACGTCTTATGCAAGACCTCATCGATTGACAGTTTGATGGCCTGCAGGAAAGAGATTTCGGCCCGTTCTGACAGACAAGGACACTACAGAGTACAGAGTTTATCTGTCATCGGTATTTACTCACTCAGACTGTTGTTGGTTACAACCTGTGATATATCAGTCTTTAAGGAGTTCTAAGTTAAATATATATATATATATATATATATATATATATATATATATATATATATAAAAATACATATGACCAGCCAGTTCATTTAGTTTTCTCATTCATCCATCGCCAGTACAGCAAGCAGCATGCGGACACTGTGTGTGAATTCTTTGTTTTCCTGTACAAAATTGACATTTTGCAAGCTTTTGATGGACGTCGTTCATTTGCCATTTTCAGTATCGGACAAACTTTGTACTGTAATCACTAACAACAAAGGGAGGATCTACTCACGAACTAATTCATCGGCAGCTCTGATGCGGACATTTAGAAGCCGCATGAATGAGAGAGAGAGAGAGAGAGAGAGAGAGAGAGAGAGAGAGAGAGAGAGAGAGAGAGAGAACTCAAACTCAAACTCAAACTCAAACTCAAATTGTTTTTATTGCAAAGGCCACCTACCTATCTGCAATGAGGTCAAGAACAAAAGTAGAACACACACACACACACACACACACAACACACACGCTCGGCACATATACTGAAAATTATGGAAGAAAATATTTGCATAACAAAATGTTCTTCCTGAAATTACTCTGGCATTTTTGTGTTAACTGATAACAGTTCCTCTCTTCGTTTTAGTGCTTTAAAAATGAACATAGCTACAGAGCGAGTTACAATTCTCTTTTCATTCTGCAGTAAAAGAAGCAATGACACTTGATGAACATTTCTAGTGTGAGGCAAAATGTATTTATCTCTTAAATCTTTATAGGATGGACAAACAATCAACAAATGTATTTCGTCCTCGATTTGGTGACAGAATGGACAGTTTTGGGAGTTTAGTGTATGTCTATGATGGACATTCAAATCACTAAAGTCAAGTCGAAATCTCACGAATACTTTGCGAAATTTAGGAATTGTAATATCAGTTGAATCTTTCTCAGGCTGAGAGAGAGAGAGAGAGACAGACAGACAGACAGACAGACAGACAGACAGACAGACAGACAGAAACAGAACAAATGCGAATGTTTCGTCAGATTAAGGCCAAGGCCCCATGCTGAAGGGGTTATCCAAAACTGCAAAAATGGTCAAATGAAACAGCGCTTCGCGCATTTCAAAACTTTAAAAAAGGCAGTTTACATGATGTGCTGCTCCACAATTTAAATCAAGACATTGCGGTTGGGATTCTCTTATTTGCCTTATAAATATACATAGCTCAATAAGAGAGAGTGAGAGGAAGAGAGAGAGAGAGAGAGAGAGAGAGAGAGAGAGAGTATGCGTGCAGCAAAATACAGTATCTCCCAAGAGATGAGAGAGAGGGAGAGAGAGAGAGAGTATGCGTGCAGCAAAATGCAGTATCTCCCAGAGAGGAGAGAGAGAGAGGAGAGAGAGAGAGAGAGAGACAGACAGACAGACAGACAGACAGACAGAGACAGAGAGAGAGAGTATGCGTGCAGCAAAATGCAGTATCTCCCCAACTCGTGGCAAACAACTGCAATGCGAAAGTACTGATGCTTCATGACCTATTTGGACTAAATTCCGAAACAGTGTAGACAGATGCTGTGTCTGGGATTAACTACTGCAACCACGCGTGCTTTCGATTTTTTTTTTTTACCTCATCACAGTTGACGAATATAACTCGTACGCCATTACTTCCTCGTAACAAATGATACAGTTTTAATTTGGCTGTTTGCTTTTGACAAGGATAACTGAAGTGCGGGAAGTTGGGTGTGTTTTTTGTTGTTGTTGTTTGTTTGTTTCATCTTCTCGATCAGGATGCAAAATTTGATCCAGAAGTTTAAAAACCTAAAACGTAGGGGCTTGACAGGCAGAGAGAACGCTGACCAAAAGTTTTAAACTCCGAACAGGGAGAACAGGGAAAGAGACTTGACTACACGTCCGCCCGCCAACTTGTTTTGCTGTTTGGGTTGCTGGGAGACCTCGGTTCCGAAGAGGGAGCTGTTTGATGTACACAGTTTTGTTGAGGAGTAGCTGGTGGATGATTCAGGGCTGACCCACACGTGGTCGATCAACGAACCACCAACCTGTTTACTGATACCGGACTCGCGTTATGATAGTGTGATAACAAGTTGGGTCTCCAAGACTTCTGTTTATGATTAATTTGCCGCTGGCTGGCATTCCCCTGGCTCGCTGTCTTTCCCCGTGCGTTTTATCTCCACGTGATTGACACCGAGCCCTCCTGTGTGACAGGCGACGGTGTAATTGACATTTGGTGACTGACCTGACGCCGGGTTGTCTTACAGTTGTGAACACACGATGCTCTTGGAAGCAGGATTTATATACTCAGAGGGTTTGAACAGGGACACACTGTTGTTGCTGGTCGTTTGTTTGTTACTTCGTTTGTGCTTGCTACTTTGTGGGAAGTTGACATTCAAGACCCGGGTTCAAATCTGGCCAGTTGAGAGGTGTACATCGCTTAATTCCATAATGCGTAGTTAAAGTAGTTCAGTCTAGGTCTTTGATTATGTTAGGTATTGAAAGGTTTATTTGTCAACTAGGTTGTTCAGGTATGTACTCAACTATTTACATGTTATGTATTGTTGATGTGTAATGCATTATTTAAGTTACACACATACACAGACATACTCACTCACACACACACACACACACACACACACACACACACACACACACACACATACTCACTCACCGACGCACGCACGCACACACACACGCACGTATACACATACTTGCACGTACGCACGCTCACACACGCACACACGCACACACGCGCGCGCACACACACACACACACACACACACCACACACACACACACACACACACACTCACACACACACACTCACTCACACACACACACACACACACACACACACACACACACACACTCACTCACACATCACACACACACGCACACCACACGCACTCACACACACACACACACACACACACACACACACACATACACACACACACACACACTCACACACACACACACACACACACACACACACACACACACACACACACACACGCCGCGTTCCTTAGTGCTGGCGCTGCGCGCAGGGTCAAGACATAAACCATGACACTGGAGGGCGGCGATTAAGTGGAGCGCGGAATCTCGGTTCCCACCACTTGAGATCGTAAAGTACAAGAACTCAGCAGAGTTCAGCCTGTCTGACTGGGTTATTTCCCCTGCCTGTCTGCCCTGCTTCGTCTTCTTGTTTTACGGTCGTCTCTTTGCTTTGGTGTTGTTATCGTTCCTTGTTGTGGTTGTTGTTGCTGCTGTTGTTGTGGTGGTTGTTGTGGTTGTTTTTGTGGTTGTTTTTGTGATTGTTGTTGTGGTTGTTGTTGTTGTTGTCGTTCTTCTTCTTCTTCTTCTTCTTCTTCTTCTTCTTCTTCTTCTTCTTCTCGTCCTCCTCTTCCTCCTCCTCCTCCTCCTCCTCCTCCTCCTCCTCTCCTCCTCCTCCTTCTTCTTCTTTTTCTTCTTCTCGTTGTTGTTGTTGTTGTTGTTCTTCTTCTTCTTTCTTCTTCTTCTTCTTCTTCTTGTATCCCTTTATTGTTTGCTTCGTTTTCAATCTTGATCTGTCTCATCATAATTGTGATCCTTATAATCTTCTGTCTTTCGTGTTGGGCGAGAGATCTTTCGACAAAGCATAATGAAAAAAAAGAGAAAAAAAGAAGAAGAAACAAGCTGTACTGTGAATACTTCTCTGTGTCTGTTGCTTCTCTTTCTCTCTTTCTTTCCCTGTCTGTCTGTTTCTGTCTGTCTCTGTCTGCCCGTCTGTCCTCTATCTGTCTGTTTACTGTCTGTCTGCCTCTCTCTCTCATCTGTCTCTGTCTGTCTCTCTCTCTCTCTCTCGCTCTCTCTCTCACTCTGTTTGCTCTCTCTCTCTCTCTCTCTCCTCTCTCTCTCACTCCTCTCTCTTCTCTCTCTCTCTCTCTCTCTCTCTCTCTCTCTCTCTCTCTCTCTCTCTCTCGCTCTCTTCTTCTGTCTATCTGTCTCTCTCTCTGTCTGTCTCTCTTTCTCTTATCTCTCATCTGTCTGTCTTGCCTACCTCTCTTCTCTCATCTGTCTGCCTGCTCTGTCCTTCTCCTCTCGTCTCCGTCTGTCTGTCTCTTCTCTCTCTCTCTCTCTCTCTCTCTCTCTCTCTCTCTCTCTCTCTCTCCTCTCTCTCTCTTTTCACGCCCCCACTGTCGATCAGAATTCTTCCCGATCTCAGTGCGTGGCTGAATCAGATTTCACTGCTCAGTAGGACAGTCAGACTGTCCCAGTCACTGCGCACGTAGTTTGGGGATTTCCATGGCACCGTGCTGTACATGGGTAGTTTGGGGATTTCCATGGAACCGTGCTGTACAGGGGTCGTCTCCCAAGCTGTGACAGATATGGCGTGACCATCACTGTCCTATACTATACTCACGCCGGGGCCAACAATGACCCCAGCTCATCCTGCCCCACCCTTTTCCTTTCACATACACAGCGCGCGCGCGCACGCATGCACGTACGGACGCACGCACGCAAGCGCGCACGCACGCCTGCTCGCACGCACGCACGCACACACATACACACACACACACACACACACACACACACACACACACACACACACACACACATCACACACACGCATATGAACAAACACAAACACACACACGCGTACACTCAGGCACACATGTAGGAACGCACGCTCACACACACACACACACACACACACACACACACACACACACACACACACACACACACCACGCACGCACCACACACACACACACACACACACACACACACACACACACACACACTCACACACACACACACACACACACACACACACACACAGAGTCACACACACGCATGCACGCACGCACACACACACGCGCGCACGCGCGCATCAATCATGACTGTAATTGATTAAAGGCAGTGGCATCATGTGGACAATTCAGACCCCCCCCCCCCCACCGCCCCTCCCCTTCGCCCCCCCCCCCCCCCCCCCCCTCCCCCGTCGTCCATGGCATTGCAGTGGCATTGCCCCCCACGCCGCTCATCCTCACTCCCTGTCCACAGCCACATCTAGTTTGTCCCGCCGGCACCGGCAATCCCGGGTCACAAGGAGCAGTCAGTATCAAATCGTCATGAGCCAACCCACCAGAGGAGACACTGCACTGCTGTTGGGTGTCTTCGGTGGTGTTCAGTGGTGCCTGGTCTGATCACACGTATGCTGGACACCACCTACCATGCCCCTTACTGACGACATTTATTGTTTGCTCGCGGAGTCTGCACGAACTTGCTCATATACCATCTTCGACATGAACTCACCGAGAGCATAGACTTGGGGAGAAAATCGAAAGTGAGGTGATCACGAGAGCAGGGCATGAAGGGGTACAGAATTTGACTTTTTTATGATCAATGAGGACGATGAGATCGATGAAGATGATGCTGTGAACGTTTATTACGGCCAGAGACTGCCTGACCGGGCTGCATTCAACATTTTGTCTGATTATGTGGTCCGGCGTCAACCAGTTAACAGTCCCATAGACACACACACACGCGCGCACGTACACACGCACGCACACACACACACACACACACACACACACACACACACACACACACACACACACACACACACACTGTATATTTCTGATTTCTACGTATGCATTGCTTCGCGTTTCTCTTTTCTTCGTTATTGTCATTGATATTTATTCTTTTTTTGTGAGGGCAGGATGAAAAAAGGAGCTGTAAAGCTTATTCTTTAACCCTCAATAAAGATAATTTTGACTTGACTTGACTTGACTTCACACACACACACACACACACACACACACACACCACACACACACCACCACCACACCACACCACACACACACACACACACACACACACACACACACACACCCCACACACAAACACACCACACACACACACACACACACACACACACACACACACACACACACACACACACACACACACACACACCATACACACGCACGCACACATGCACACATACACGCAAAGAGAGAGAGAGAGAAGAGAGAGAGAGAAACAAGTACTTCTCAAAAGAACAAACACAACAACAACAGCAACAAGTGGCGTTGCTAATCACTGGCAACTAATTTAAGCGCAGACACTACAAAGCCAGACGCCAGACAACACTTGGTCAGGAGACTCATGTCAAGGCACGAGAGATTAGGTCATTAAGCTGAGTGTGTCATTTCTGTCAGTGAACCTGAAAAAAAAAAACCAGAGGAGAGAGTTGGAGCGAGGGGGTGAGGGTAGAGGGCCCATACATGCATGGAACGCTCCGCTGACGATGAAGCTCTACGGCCGCTACCGGAGGTTTGAGAAGAGAGTTGTAATGTAGCACTCGAACTGAACTGTGAACGCTACTGAAGAAGGAGACCTGCAGCATCTATTGAAGGCAAAACCCCCCGTCCCTAAAGAATTCCTTCTAGAGGCCAGCCCTCTTAGCTGCAGTGAGATTGACTCTGAAGCTTTTTCATAATGATGTTTCAAATTCTAAGAATAATTCTCAGTGAGTCCGCCAGAAACAAGGGCAAACAAGTTACAAGACAAAACACGACGCGTTTCGACCTCTTCGGCCTTCTTCAGGCAAGATAAACAACGTCCAGAACAATGAAAACGAAGAGGAGCAATCACTCATCTTCTCATCTTCGGCGCCACATGGGCCTTGAATGAAAAGAAGCCGTTGGAAAGGGGACAAAGGGAGGTAACATGTTTCATTTTGTTGAGTGGAAACACGTGACGTCTACATGGCCCATCATGTTTCTTGTCATTCGCTGGACTTGTCACTCGGTGCTTCGCCTGTCTAACTCATGGCACAGGACCACACAGAACCCGCAGATCAAGCTCGTGTATCCACCTACCTTGATTCATGTCGTACGGCATGACTGCTAATGATTTAGCCCTAAATTCAAGGAAGGGAGGAATTCTGTTTAACGCCCCGATTTACACAAAAAGATGACATCTAATGAGAATAATATTTGTCACATTAGAGCGTTAAAGGTAGAACAAAACAAAAAACAGTGAGAGAGGAGATGCATAACATTTTGGATCGTGTGTAGGAGGAACTAGAACGGACGAAGACAGGAATGGAATATGAACATTTGAAGTATAATGAAAAGACATTACGTTGTGAACTCTGTAAGTGAGATAAGCTGTTGATTTAACAAGAGACCTTATTCTCTACTGAAAGTCTTCCAGGCTAGAGAAACGACGAGTAACGAATCTCAAAAGTCAGAAATATCAGCAATCCTAGTATTTGCGAATTCAAGAACGAATAGTAGCCGTTATTGACAACTATTATTACCACTGCTACTACGACGACGACGACGACGACGACGATGACGACAACTACTACGGTTCCTGCTGTTGTAGCCGCTGCTGCTGCTGTTGCTGCTACGAACATTATCATTATTACCATTTTTGTTGTTATGATTATTGTCCTAGTAGACCTTGTTCTCCCCATCTCTCTCGCCACAATCATACGCGAGAGGGTAGAGGTGATATAAGTTGATTGCCTTGCCCGTCCAGAACTGTGTTAGTCTTCCTCTGTTCATCGTCAGGCAGCAAAGAACAGCTGAGAACAGGTGCCAGGATGGATTTTCAGCTCTTCTCTACCTCTTCTGGCTCCGGACCTAAACAAAAGAGGGAAGTACAGTGCCCCAAGGCTGTGGACATTAAACAAACATCAACAACGGTCAAATCTAAACGTTTAGGAAAGCGGCCATTTGCAGCTCTTTTGTCATCTCAGACATGAGTGTGGTCGACCTCTTCCATCGCCCTTGTGTGTGTTCTGTGGTCGTCAGAGTGTGATAAAGGCGGGAGAAGAGAAGCTCCACGTGTTGATCCTGGACAGACTTCTCTATGGGCAGAGTGGAAAATAGCACGATGTTGGAGATAGTGTTGGTTTGGTTCCGACAAAATTAATGGCGGCGTTGTTTCGTGCGCGGGGGTGGGGAGGGGAAGAAGTGGAAGTCGGTTGGGATGAGTTGAACAAGGCGTGTGGCGCAGTAGTGTGTGTGTGTGTGTGTGTGTGTGTGTGTGTGTGTGTGTGTGTGTGTGTGTGTGTGTGTGTGCGTGCGTCTGTGACTGTGTGTGTATGTGTGTGTGTGTGTGTGTGTGTGGGTGTGTGTGTTGCTGTGCTGTCTGTGACTGTTTGTACATGCGTGTGTGTGTCTGTGTGTACCTGTGTCTGTGTCTGTGAGTCTTTGTGTGTGTCTGTGACTGTGTTTGTGCATATGTGTGGTCTGTGTTTGACTGTGCAAGCGCGAGCGCGCGCGCGTGTGTGTATGCACGCGCGCATGCTTGTGTCTGTGTGTGTGTGTGTGTGTGTGTGTGTGTGTGTGTGTAGGTGGAGGAAAAGAAGGGAGAGGACGGTGTGGCGTTAATTTTTGTTTATGTATGTATGCGTGTGTGCATGGGTGTGTATGTGTCTGTGCGTGCGTGTTTATGTGTATATGTATTTATATATATATATTATTGTGTGTGTGTGTGTGTGTGTGTGTGTGTGGTTGTGAGTGTTGAGAGAGAGGAGAGAGAGAGAGAGTCAGACAGACAGACAGAGAGTGGCACACATTATTCGCCTCCAGAGCGTCCATTGATACTGGTTGTCCTTGCGAATTCCCACGAGTATCAGCTGTGTGGTTGTGTGTGTGTGAGGGACGCCCTGAGAATAGAACGATCAGAACGACTGCAGGGGAGGGAGTCTGCCGCCAGCAGCCAGAGGCAGCCGCTGTCCAGAGAATGGCCATCCACCCATTCAAAGCGCCCTCACATTCACCTAATTGCATTTCGATCCCCACTCCTCCTCCCCCGCTGTCCGGCCCCCTCTTTGTCCCCCACCCTCCTCCCCCACTCCCCCTCCTCTCCATCACGCTCCACCGCTTCCCACTTCCTCTTCCGAACCTCCCCCCCCCCCCCCCCCCCTGTCATATCCCTGCCTCGCTTCCTCTTTCCACATGTGCTTTTATTATTATTGATGTGCACGCTTTCGTTCGGCGTAACAACTCCCCCCCCACAGCTGCACCCCTCCCGTCTCTCTCACTGTCATCTGTCGTCCACCCTGCAGACATGTACTGGCATTTTCTGTAGCAGTCCAACATCAAGTAGTTAGAGCAAAGTCGGTGTGTTCTTTCTGTCTGTCTGTCGGAGTCTGCCGGCCCTACGTGGTGTGTTGCTGTTGTGAGATATACTTTCCTCCTGCTTCTCCCTAATTCTGTAATTTCCCAGCCCGTCTCTCTCTCTCTTCTCTCTCTCTCTCTCTCTCTCTCTCTCTCTCTCTCTCTCTCTCTCTCTCTCTCTCTCTCTCTCGTGCTGCCCCATCTTCTGTGCGGCTTCAGTGGCACTGCAACCATCCCGCTCTCTTTCTGACCCGTCGTCCACAGCCCCAGCCCCACCAGCACCGGCAGTCCACAGGGAGCGCTCAATGTCAAGTCGCCATGAGGCAGCCCACTGGAGGAGACACTGCACTGCTGCTGCCGAGTCACTTCGATGGTGTTTGGTGGTGCTCGTTCTGATAAGAAAATACGCAGGACACTACCTACCAAGCCCCTCTCTGACTACAATTATTGCTTAGTCGCGGAGTCGGTGCGAGTGAGCCTTCCCTCCGGAGGGCTCCACCACAGTCCGTCCCACGATAGTCTCCATGAATTTGCCGATACCGGTAACCCCGGCAGAATGGAACCAAGCTCACAGACATGGAGAGGCAATCAAAACTGAGGTCACCATGTTGGGGATGAAGGGCCACTTTTCCTTCTTCTTCTTCTGCGTACGGAGGCTGATACTCCTGCGGACACTCCCTATTCATCCCATCTACCCAACAAAGGGAGTGGAGTTTTGTGTGCATGACCGTTTTTTTATCCCGCCATTAAGGCAGCCATACTCCATCTTCGGGGAAGGTGCATGCTATGTGTAACGTGACATCCATACCAATGGCCAAACTGGCCTTCTCTTCCGAAAGTTGATGATGGGATTTTACCTGTGCGCAAGATATGCGTGCGTTCACACACGGAACCTCGGTTTATAGCGTCATTCGAAGGACTGTATGGGCAATGGAGTCAGAACTAATGATAACTCCGAGGGGAAAATCCCCCTGTACCGAAACGGCCTGGCGGAGATTCGAACCCGCAACCCTTGGATTACGAG
>CM065715.1:103317122-103334622 GCA_033310375.1 Conus canariensis
AGCAATTTTCTTTTTCTTTCTCCTAACTCTTCTCTCTTCTCTCTCTCTCTGTCTCTCTCTCTCTCTGTCTCTCTCTCTCTCTCTCTCTCTCTCTGTCTCTCTCTCTCTCTCTCTCTCTCCTCTGTCTCTCTGTCTGTCTCCTTTCTCAGAACATGCATCCTCCCTTGATCTCCCCAGCCTTGTCTTCCACAAGTGATAAACCAGTAAAGACAGGGAAGGTGGACGGTCTGTAACAGATGTTTTTGTCTCAGTCACTTAACGCTCGCGTCCACCCACCAAAAAAAAAACCCAAACTTTACCAATCAGGGGAAGTAGAGAGGAAGGAGCGGGGGTGGGTGACAGGGAGAGAGCAAGGGGAGAGGGTTTAGGAAAACGGGGGGGGGGGATGGAGGAGGGGGGGAGGATCGGAACCTACCCAGAGGAAAGTGAATCAGGTGACAACAGCAAGTTCTGGTGGCTGGCTTCTTTGTTTGGCTTGACACCGGCTGTTCTTACCATCTTGGTCCTGGCTCCAAAGTCTCTTCACGCCGGTTTGAAGTATCCTCCAATTCCCTAAGCCCCCCTCCCCCCTTCCACCATTTTCTCCCTGTATTTCCCACTACCATCATCACCACCACCACCACTCTCCTTGGCCTCGTTCGCCAGGTCAGGAAAAAAAACTAAAGAAAAAAGACAACGAGAAGAAAGCTTGTGGAGGGCTAGGAATGTGAGGATGATTGAAATCCATCCAGCCCAACAGGCGTGTCATGTCTGCATGTTTGTTCCTGATTGCTGTCTGGTGTTGTCTTCAGGAAGGTTTTCCTACATGCACTCACGCACACACACACACACACACACACGCGCGCGCGCGCGCGCCGCACACACGCACACACACTTACAGAGAGACAGATGGACAAGCAAAGAGTAGGGCTGGGGTGAAGGAGACTGCAGACGTGTGTTTTAATCCATACCTTTAATCGATCTGTAATGCCTGAGGAGTAATTAGTTTCATATTTTATTTAGATTGTATAGAAGTTTAATTTTGAGTCATTCAACTGAGAAGCGTCGATTCGCTTAGAAAATTGTGATTTGATTCACAACAAATCAGATGCGCGTACGATAAGCAATCAGCTGATTTTGTTCTACATGAGCATCTGATTAGTTTTAAAAGAATGTTGTTGATGTGGATTATACAATAATTCAGATTCATGGATGATAACGTACTCATTATTTTCGCATGTTCAAAGTATCCTTTCAGAAAAGGGAAATTTGAAAGAAAAAAAAATGCAACATTTTAGAAGGGTGAGGATGGTACCTGGAGGGCGTGCGTGTGTGTGTGGTGTGTGTGTGTGTGTGTGTGTGTGTGTGTGTGTGTGTGTTGTGTGTGTGCGCGCGCGCGCGCGCGTGTGTGTGTGTGTGTGTGTGTGCGCGCGTGTGTGTGTTGTATGTGAATGTGTGTGTGTGTGTGTTGTCTATCTCTGTGTGTGTGTGTGTGTGTGTGTGTGTGTATGTGTGTGTGTGTGTGTGTGTGTGTGTGTGTGTGTGTGTGTGTGTGTGTGTGTGTGCATGCATGCAGGGGGGAGCTATTCCCTCGGTCCGTGACTATATAATTATTATTTCTCAGCGGACGGTTCAGGTGGCGGTGTCCTGCGTATTTTTCATAAAAAAGACACCACAGAACATCGTCATCATGCCTCTGTCGATGTAGCAGTGCAGTGTCTCCTCTGGTGGGTTGCCCCATGACGACATAATACTGAGAGCTCTTTGACGACTGCTGACACTGCGACGGCACTGGATGAGGCTGTGTATGTAAGAACCAGAACGAGCTGCGTGAGGGCAATCCCTGTGCAGAAGAAAAGATTGAATCATGTGACATGGCCATAATGTGTTTGTATGAATGATAATAATAACATGAACAGATTCAAAAGAAGCAGCTTAGATTGGTCGGTAATATCTGATGTACAGAAGCGTCACGGGAAAAGGGGAGAAAGGTGGGCGAGAGGAAACGGCTGACAAGTGCCAGCATGTATATTCCAAAGTATTAGCTGAGGTTGCCAACAGGCATACATACCACACTCCTCCACCTTCCCTCCCCTCCTCCCGTCACCACCCACACCCTATGGCTCCCACCCATACCATACACAATGACAACGACAGTTGTCTTCATCTCTAATCAGGACGTCCATGTGGAAGGGGAAGGGTGGAAGTGGCTATCTAAATGATAGTTATGTGGGGCCAGGATCAATGACTGACGGTCCCTGAGGGACATTATACTCTATTATTCTGGAATCCGACTGTTGCATATCTTATAGACACCCATATGTATATATGGAAGACACATATACATGGTACCTGCATACATTGAACCCACATATGCAAAGCCAACATTGGCATGCATGTATGGAAGATGTTTACACATGGTACCTGACTGCACTGAACACAAATAAGCATAGCCTAGATCCAAATGTATGTGTAGAAGACATACACGTGGTACCTGCATACATTGAACACAGATAAGCACAGCCTAGATCTACATGCATCGTACCTCCATAAACTGAACACAAATCAACACAAATATAAGAACAGCCTATATTTAAATCCTTGTATGGAAGACACACACGTAGTACCTGCATACACTGAACATAGGTATGCTTAGCCTACGTCTACAAATAAACATGCACATCCATCTGAGTAGCACCCCTTTCCACGACCACCATCCTAGCCCCATATATAATTATAGAAAAAAAAATTAGAAAGAGAGGGTGTTAGTTACCGCCAATGACATTGACAAACAAAGCACATGACAAGACACGATGCATTTCAACCACTTGAGTCTTCTTCAGGCGAAAAAATAAATCACATTTAACATTTAAGACAGTACAAACAAAGAACGAAAATAACTCATAATTATAGAAAGACATCCAAACCCTACAAAAACACGCAGATATGCATAATGCACGTGTTTAACGTATTTGTGTGCGCAACGAGTTCTCAATTGATCTTCAAAAGAAAACAAAAAGCAAAGAGTTTTCAGTATCAAATCTGAAGGCCAGAGGGTTCAGTACTCATACTCTCTTACTGTATGAAAAACGGAAGTTATTGGTATTCACACTACGCAGTGAGTTACTTGTTCATTAACAGTAAACAGAGGTCTCTGATGTAAGCTTTTTCATCTTTTTTTCTGTTCTGAAGAAAACTTGGTGTTATATCTCTCCAGTTGTGCTCTCCAGTTTTTTGTTTTTTTTTTAACCATTTTCAATGATGGTATACATGTCTGTAATTGGCTGCGAAGATGTTCTGCTTCGCGAGGATAATTAAATTATGATCACTTTAGACGTTTTGGACAGATGCAAACGAAACAGTCTCTTCAGTCAATCACATATTTGGCGTCATATACTTTACCATGTCAGACCATAGCATTCAACGGCAGTTAGCCAGCTCTGTCAGGCCGAATTTTTTCCGTGGCCAATGCAGTCATAAGACAGTCACGTGATGTCACCCCACTTCCGGCCCCGGAAGAAGCCAGTGTCAACTTCCTATACGTTATTCATCTTCGGCCTGCCGTCAAAGCAAGATAAGTCTTGTGCTCTGTCTCGCCTATACTTGCCTTTGTGTTAAGATTGCTGTGTTTTGTTTCTACACTTGATTCAGTTGTGGCTTGCACTAGACCCTGAGTATTTTGCCGTGTGAGGCTCTTGGTGGGAGCGTATTTATTAAAAGAATTATCTTTTTTACCGGCACTCTCGGGAGCGTATTTATTAAAAGATTTGTCTCTTTTACCGGCACTCTCGCGACTTTGTTACTCGCGATCGTCGGCACCGCTCGCCGGTCGTGTTCCCCCACCATATTGCCGAGCCTCGGGTTCAACACGCATTTTGTGCTGGTTCCACTTATTAAGGTTTAGTGCTCAATAATACCCTTCACAGGTAGAACGTGTTCGAGTAAGGGTGCGTGACACTGATCTGCTTATTAAGATTTAGTGCCCAAAAAGAGATTGCTATTAATAGCCATACCAGTCACCCGACCGGTGGCGTGTACGGGTAGTTCGAGTTTCAGTCGATCTCTCGAGCACTTTGCACGACACCACACGGACGATCGAGATTAATTGATTTTCTCGATCGGCCACCTTGTCTCCTCTTTGCGGTCGTGTGTTCCGGGTTTGCTCTATCCACCTGTGCCCAACATGGTGAAGGACACCGCCGGGTCGAGCCACTCCACTGCTCGGAGTTCGCTCAATTTCCCGGAGAACCCGCGGGTCGATTCCATCTCGGAGCAATCCGTTCACACCGATGAACGTACGGTTCAGGTAGACAGAGACGACTCCTCGCGGAAGGGACGCGTGATCTTTCCTCGTCTACCAAACCGACGGACGCACGACCGCGGCGTCCCAAGGCTGATAGGCAAGCGGCCACCATTTCAAAATGCCTTTCATTTGATCTGCCTGCAAAGTCTAAGGGCAAAGCTCCCCTCAAGGTGCTGCCCAAAAAGTCTAAGGGCAAGGCTCCCCTCAAGGGGCCCTGCCGAGCAAAGACTAGCCAACGGAATTCGCCCTCCCCCACCCCTTCTCCATCGGCCAGCTTGCCCTCTAGCCTACGGACTCGCTCGGAGACTTCTCACTATCATGCTGAGTCACGCGAATCTCGGCCCCCGGGGCACCTTGCCGAGCCGCGGACCAGCACGGGTGACGGATCTGGGATGGAATCACCATCCGTCACTCGCCTTGATGAGTCACGTATCTCCTTTTCCCCCCAAGTTGATACGTCCACTCATAGCGCTCGGCCCCACCGGGCACGGGTGCAGCCAACACCTGAGCTCGATGAGCGCTTCGACTCCGGAAGCAGCCTTATGGTCACCCCGACGCACGACCTCGGTGGTGTCCATAATCCTGGGCGTGCGGGCACGCCGCGCCATGGGCCCGGCCGTGCCCATGCACAAGGACGGTCGACCTACCCCGATCGAACGTCACCTTCTTCCCTAGGGGTATTGGACGTTGGGGAACCGACCTTTTCGGATCCCCATTTGGGCAACGTCCGCGGTCCCGCTCCTCCGGGGGGAGGATCTACCAGCGGGACCAAGGGTAACCTGACATATTCCTCCAGGGGGAGGAACACGGGACCGCATCCTGACCAATCCGCACTTTCGCGGGTTGGGGGCTCGACTTCCGCATCCTCCTCCATACCATTATGGCCCTCCCAGGCCCATTCCAAGGACGTGTATGGTACAGTGCACGGACCTGGACGGGGACGACAGGCCACGGCCTCTCAAGACCCCCCAACAGTGATTCAGGTTACCCGGGTCCCCGGGGATTTTCTGCCTACACCCCAGGGCCGCCACAGCCCGTTTACCTCCCCGGGGACCGGTGGCTCTATGCCCCCGAGAGAGACCAGTGGCTTAACGCCAACACCCAGTACGACCAGCTATATGGTCGAATGTGGCACCCGGCCTCACTTGCCTGGGTCGACCTTGGTCTCCCTCCTCGGGAGCTGTCCGATCGGCAGGACGATGTCCCGGCCGCCGATTATAGGGCCACCGGGGACTCACTACAGGCACCCCTCGACTTACCTCCTGATGACGGGTGCTATGAACCCTCTCAGGACCAGTACCTCCCTGAGGCGGACGATGAGGAAGAACTAGCCTCCACCTCATTGTACGATGTCCGCACGATAGAACGGTGGCGACCAGACCTCGTTAGGAGGGAGGCCGCACCCGCTGAAGAAGTTCTCTCCCTCTCCCATTTCGCCGGTCCCCCCCCGGCCCAGAGATCTAGACCAAAGATCGTTGCCCCCCAATCCCTCGCCTCAATTTGGGAAGGCCCAGCAACTCGCGCCAGGGGTGCGCACGCCATCCCTCCACCAGGACAGGGACCCCTCTCGGCCCCACATGCAGCCCAGGTCGGTTTCCTCCTCGGGGACCGCAAGAACCCCTCAGTCTCCTCCTTGTTTACGGACAATCCCGTGACCAGGGAGATGGGCATTTCCCAGTCGGACCGTCGGTTGATCCCCCACCTGCCCCCCCCTACTTCCGGCACCATCTCATTTAAGAACCTGAAGGAATGGGACCGAGTAGCCAGGATGGGCATCCTCCACACCACGGCGGGACACACCTACTTGGGCATGCTCCTTCAGCGAGCGGAGGCTCTATGGCCGGAGGATGATGGTGCCATCCCAGTACCGGGGGACTCGGGCTCTGAGGAGCACCAAGAGCCTGACCCTCGCTTGTTCAGCGATCCTTTCATGCGACACTTAGTTAACAGGATTTCGCATCACCTTTCGGCTGCGGCGGACAGCGCAGCCAGAAGCCACTTCAACTGCTTGTTGGTCGCGAGAGATGCCGTGCTGGCGCGGACCTCTCTCTCCCCGACGCTTAAGGCAGCCCTGCGATGCATCCCGGGCCAGGACCAGTCGCTCTTTGGCGACTACTCGGCTGACGTCATAGCCCAAGCAGTTGAGGAACGCAAGCAGGCTGTGTCCTTTGCGCCCAGGCCACCGCCACGCCCTGCTAGACCCCCACTTCGTTCCTTCCCCAGGCACAGACCCTATCCCAGGCAATCGCCTTCCCGCACCGCACGGCCCGCCAAGCGACCTAATCTTCTCCCAAGGCCTAAGCCAAAACCCCATCAGCAAAATTTTCGGTTCGGCCAACAGTCACGCTCCCGGAGCTGACTAGGGAGACAGCCCGAGGTGGACTTAGATCAGGTAGCACCCCCCCTCGCCCTATCCCCCTCCCACCAGCCCAGACCCTCGCCCCCCGGGCGGGCAGCCTCTCCCGGCATGCCCACCAGTGGAGACGTATGCGCCTCAACCCCTGGATAGTGGCGGTGCTACAGGAAGGGTTTCGCCTTCCTTGGGCCCACGAGCGTCCCCCCTCATGCTATCTCCCCCTCCCTCCCCCAACGAACCCTCCCCCGCCAAAGCAGAAGCTCTTCGCACGGAAGTCCAAGAGCTCCTCAAGAAAGGGGCCATCGCGGAGGTTTCCTACCCAAACCCCGGCTTCTACTCTCACCTCTTTGTGATCCCAAAAGCCTCGGGAGGATGGAGGCCCATTCTAGATCTTTCGCCCCTCAACAAGTTCCTCAGGCCCACCAAGTTCAAGATGGAGACCCCCACCCAGATCCGAGACTCCATCCATCATCTCGACTGGGCCACATCCATAGACCTGAAGGACGCCTACTTTCAGATCCTGATTCACCCGGTCCACAGACGATTCCTACGGTTCGTCTGGCAGGGCCGAGTGTTCCAGTTCAGGGCCCTCCCTTTCGGCCTATCACTGGCACCCTTCCTCTTCACGAAGGTTGTCAAGGAGATGGCCTCCCTAGCCAGGCAGGAAGACATCCGCCTCCTAGTGTATCTGGACGACTGGCTCATCTTGGCCCCCTCCCGGGCCCAGTGCCAAGCCCACACCACCCGCCTCCTGAGTCTGTGCTCCACACTGGGGTTTGTCACAAACCCCAACAAGTGCGAACTCACTCCCAGCCAGAGGTTCTCCTTCCTGGGAATGAGTTTCGACACAATCTCCATGATAGTCTCCCCGACCCCGGAGAGGTCTGCACGCATAGTGGACCTCATCTCCCGCCTGTCACAGACACCCCACACCTCGGCCAGAACCCTGTCCTCCCTCCTAGGAATGATGGAGTCCCTGTCTCCCCTCATTCCCCTGGGGCGGGTCCCCAAACGCCAACTTCAGAGGGAGTTCCGCCGACGTTGGTCACAGACCTCCGACCGCTGGGACCAGGTCATTCCCCTCGGACACTGGTTCATTTCGGCGACGGAGGAGTGGCTCACTCCAGCCACTCTCTCCACCGGGGTCCCCATCTCCCTCCCAACCCAACCACTGGAACTTTATACAGACGCCTCCAACTTGGGCTGGGGGGCCCACGTGGAGGAGAGTCACGCCTCGGGGGAGTGGGACTCACAAACTGCACGCCTCCACATCAACATCTTGGAGCTGGAAGCGGTCAGGCTAGCCCTTCTCCAATTCCAACACAAGGTCGCGCACCGACTTGTTCTCCTCCTCACGGACAATACGTCGGTAGCTTGCTATGTCAACAAAGGGGGAGGGGCCCGCTCCATAGGCCTCTCCCTCAGGACAGAGGCCCTCCTTCGCTGGTGTCACGCGCGGGGAATCACCCTCCGCGCGAGACACATAGCAGGGAAACGCAACATCCTGGCGGATTCCCTCAGCAGGTCGAAGTCTCTCCTCCACACGGAGTGGACCCTCAACAGACATACCCTGTCGGGGTATGGGAGCATTGGTTTGTGCCCATGATCGACCTGTTTGCCACCAGGTTCAACCATCGCCTGCCCCTGTACGTCTCCCCCGTTCCAGATCCCCAGGCGTATGCAGTCGACGCACTATCCCTCCCCTGGACGGGCCTACTGGCATATGCCTTTCCCCCCTTCCCCATCCTACACAAGGTGATCAGGAAGGCGAGGCTGGAAAGACCCAGGCTGATCCTCGTAACGCCATGGTGGCCGACCCAGTCTTGGTTCCCGGACCTCAAGTCCCTCACCCACGTTCCCCCCCTCCGGCTCAGCCCTCGCTGGGACATGCTGAGACAACCCCGGTCAGGTCTTCCTCACTCCAATCCCAACATGCTTCGCCTACACGCGTGGCTTCTATGCCAGCCCAACTGCGAACATCTGCAGCTACCCCCCACTCGGACAGACCCCAGTCCGTCCTAGACACACTAGCCGGGGCAGGGGCCTCTCAGGGATTACGGGACTTAACCTCGGCATCTCGCAGAGCCAGCACCGAGTCCCTCTACAACTACCGTTGGGAGAGATGGATAGCCTGGTGCTCAGATAACTCTGTTCCCCATGACTGCCCCTCCAACATCCAAATAGGAAATTTCCTCTCCCACCTATCCTCTTCCCTTAAGCTGTCGGCTAGCTCCATTCGGGGCTACAGATCAGCTATCTGCACCACCATTCGTCAACTCGGGGGCCCTTCTTTTGACAATGACTTTCTGCTCAGAGAGGTGTCTAGAGGAGTTGCTCTACGGGAAGCCCAGTCCCCTAGGCGCATCCCCCTCTGGGACCTTTTTACGGTCCTCGATGCCCTCAGAAACCCCCCTTTTGAACCCATTGCTTCTATTCCTTTTGACCTCCTCTCCCTTAAGACCACCTTTCTCCTCGCCCTGGCCTCGGCCAGAAGACGAAGTGAGATTCACGCCCTCAGCGGTGACCCCAGAGATATCGCCTTCCACAGGGACGGCTCAGTCTCTCTCAAGTTCCTTCCGGAGTTCTTGGCAAAGAATCAAGAACCGGGCACCCCCTCTCCCTTCCTCGTCATCCGTTCCCTGACGGACATCTTGGGAAAGGGAGAAAAAGATGGAGACATGGACCTTTGCCCCTCCAGGTGTCTCAGGTACTACTGGGAACGCACACGCCCCAGGCGCTCCTCCCAGAGACGACTCCTTATCTCCCTCAACCCCAACAATACTAGAGATATCTCGGCGGGAACTATCTCCAGGTGGCTCTCCAAGACGGTGAGATCTACCTACGCTCAGGCGTACAAGGATCTCCCTGTCCTATCACCCAGGGCCCACGAGGTCAGAGCACTGGCCACTTCCACAGCGTTCCAGTACTCTGTCCCCGTGCGCCACCTGCTGGAGGCAGCCTACTGGCGTTCGGAAAATCCCTTCATTAATTTTTACCTGAGGGATATCCGCATGACCAGAGCTGATGGGTCTAAGGGGATTTCCTTTGTGGCGGCCAATGCAGCCATATCGGTCAACCCCAAGAACCACTAGGGCGCTCGCCCTCCTCCGATTCCTTTAAATTCTGCTATGGTCTGACATGGTAAAGTATATGACGCCAAAATGGGGAGTTTGTGTTATACTCCCTGTTTGGCTAGTATACTTACCATGTCAGACTCTAATTCCCTCCCTACCTTCCCCTCTGGCGCCAAGGTTCTCGGGGTTACCATACACCAGGCCTCGCTGAATGACGTATAGGAAGTTGACACTGGCTTCTTCCGGGGCCGGAAGTGGGGTGACATCACGTGACTGTCTTATGACTGCATTGGCCACGGAAAAAATTCGGCCTGACAGAGCTGGCTAACTGCCGTTGAATGCTATGGTCTGACATGGTAAGTATACTAGCCAAACAGGGAGTATAACACAAACTCCCCATATTGGGTTCATTTTGACGTTTCCTCATTAACAAGTGTTCAGTGATCCCTGAAAATGTGTTGATACTCGCAGTGCAAAAGATAGGCTTTTTTTCCTTTTTTATCACTGCATGAAATACATTCTACGATTGCATATCCTCCACCACTATATTTTCTGGAATATATTTATATTGTACCTTAATATTTCTGATGCAGTAGCAACACCACCGCTGACGAAGACGGACGGAGGTCTGTCGAAAGCTCCAAGTAAGTGGTTATTGCCTGCCCAGCTGAGTGATCTGTCTAAATCCGGTAGTCGTAATATTTCTGATACGATGAAGTTTCAAAAAGTAAGTATTCTAGGGGATTTTGCTCAGCCGTATATTTCAGACATATTCAAATAGTAACTTCGGTTTGAATCACTGCAGTTTAGTACTTAGCAAAAAAAGTTTGTGTATTTGGGCTTCGCTGGCGTTGGTGGTTTTGTTGTTCTTGATTTGCTATGGCTTAACCAAGTTGTTATCGTTCAATTGTTGTTGTTGTTTTTGTTACTGTTGTTGTTTCTGTTACTGTTGTTTTGCTATGGCTTAATCAGACTTTTGCCATTCAAAACAAAAAGTCCTGGGGTGACTTTTTCTGGGTTTTTTTCCTTCTGCTTTTGACCTGCTGTTGTCTCTTCCAATTTTTTTCGATTAAAAAAAAGCCAGAGGACAGGTGCCTTTTTGTTCTAGCTTTTTATCTGAGAAGGAGTGTGTGTGTGTGTGTGGGGGGGGGGGGGGTAGCTACACACGTGAAGCTTCACGTTTCTCCATCCTCAACCATTGCGATTCCAGAGCACTGGAGTCAGGCATGCACTCCACAGTTACACCCCGCTGTGTAGTGCGTGGGTGGCGATGCCAGGAAAGAAGATCAAGGGACTCGGGAGGTCACGTGGTGGGGATGGCTGACAGCTAGGCGGGAATCGCTTTGCTGTGATTGGCAGCGGTCACGAGAGCTGTCATCACTGTCAGGCAGTTCCCTCCCAGGCCGGAATCCATCAGTGATTTCCACCATCGTCCTTTGACCTTGACTGTCTTCCTCTATCCTCCTCCTCCTCTTCCTCTTCCTCCTCCGTCATTTTCTCTAACTGATCCATATTTGGTGCATCACTCACGCCCCCCCCCCCCTCCCCCTCCTCATCACCCGACCAACCCGCTGCTGTTTCTGTGCTTTTAGGATTGCTTCAGGGCTCCCTCAACAGCATTTCTCTCTTGCTCACACCACATTGAAAAGATTGATTCATGTCGAACGCGCACACGCGCACACGTATATAGAGAATTCTCTCTCTCTCTCTCTCTCTCTCTCTCTCTCTCTCTCACACACACACACACACACACACACACACACACACACACACACACACACACACACACAAAACATACGTCCTCTCTTGATCTCCCAAACCTTTTTTTTTTCCTCCCACATGAGATAAACCAGTTAAGGTGGGCGGTCGGTAACAAGATGTTCTCGTCACGGCTACTTAACGCTCGCGTCACCGAAAAAAAAAAGAAAAAAAGACCCAGATCAGGTGAAGAGGAGAGGGGAGGAGCAGGGATGGGAGAAAGGGAGAAAGCAGGGGAGAGAGAGTCGGATGGGGGGGGGGGAGTGGAGCGCACCCAAGGGGGAAGTGAATCAGGTGACAACAGCAAGTTCTGGTGGCTGGCTTCTTTTTTGTTGCTGTTGTTGTTTTATTTTTTTGTTTGTTTGTTTTTTGTTTTTATTTTTCCACCGGCTGTTCTTCCCATCTCGGTCCTTGCTCCAAAGTCTCTTCACGCTGCTTGAAGTATCCTCCAGTTTCTCTGCCACCCCCTACCACCCTCCTTTCTACCTGTATCTTTAGCACGCTGTATCTCCACCCTTCTCTCTAGCCCCATTCATCAACTCGGGGGTGGGGGGGTGGGGGGGGGAAGAACAAAGAAAACTGGAAGAGGGTTAGTTTGTGTGATTATGATTGATATGAAATCCTTCCATCCCACCAGATGTTTGGAATCTGCATGCATGTTCCCCACCGCTGTCTTGTGTCATCTTTAAGAAAGCGTTCAGAGAGAGACAGAGAGAGGGCAGTGGAAGAGAGAGAGAGAGGGAGGGAGAGAGAGAAGGTGGTGCGGAGGGAGAGAGAGAGGAGTCAGAGACAGAAAAAGAGAGGGAGGGAGAAGGCGGGGAGGGGAAGCTTCAGAGGGGGGAAATGGAAGAGAGTGGGTGAAGAGAGAGGGAGAGAGAGGGGGGGGGAGAAAGAGAGACCGAGACAAACAGTCAGACAGACAGATAGGCAGGCAGACAGACAGAGGCAGAGAGAGAGATGGACAGATGGGCAGACAAAGGGGAGGATTGGGGTGGGGATAGAGGGGATAGTGGAAGCTCGTTTTAATGCATACCTTTCGTGGATGTTGATAATGCCTGAGTATTCAATAGTTCCCTATTTTAGTTATGCTGTGTAAAATCTCTATTTTGAATCAACGATTAATTCAGCTCAGAAGCGTTGTTCTGTTTAAAAAAGATAGTTGTTTTACTCATAGCAAAGAAAATGTGCTTACAAGACACAAATCAGCATTATTTTTCTGCGCTTACATCTGATGAGTTTCAGCAGAACTTAGTTGTAAGGGTCAAACAAGAATTCGGAACTTCGAAAGAATATGCTTCCATCATTCTTGACAGTGTGAAAGCACTTTGAAAATAGAAAAAAATGAGGAAAGTGCAACATGGCAGGAGGGAGGACATGTGGCTTGATATGTCGGTAATATCTGATGCACAGAAGCATATGCGCACATGGAAGACACGCCACCTTCATACACTTAACACAAATTAGCGTTGCCTACATTTATATGCATATATGAAAAACTCATGCATATGGTACCTGTATAAACTGGACACAAAGAAACATAGTCTACACCTACTTGCAAATATATGGAAGACACATACACTGGTACCTGCATACACTGAACACAAAAAAGCTTATCCTCATCAATGCGCACGTATGGAAGACATACATATGGTACCTGCATACACTGAACACAAACAGGCGTAGCCTGCATTTATTTGTATATAAGGAAGACATGTATACAGTACCTGCACACATTGAACACAAATAAGCATAGCCTACATCCACATGCGTATATGGAAGATACACATATGGTATCTGCATAGATTGAACACAAATAAGCATAGCCTACATCCACATGCGTACATGGAAGATACACATATGGTATCTGCAAACATTGAACACAAGTAGGCTTCGCATACATCTACACATAAGCATGCACGTCCGTAGCCCCGTCTGCATAGCCCCGTCTCTCCACCACCACCGCCCTACCCCCCGATATACAGAGGGACATCCAAACCGTAAAAATACATGTAGCTGTACATGATGCACGTGTAGAACGGATATGTGTGTACAATGATAATTCTCAGTTGATCTTAAAAGAAAAGAAAAAGAATATTCAATCTTAGACATGAAGGCCAGTGGGCTCAGTACCAGTACTCGCTTATTTTGTATCTTGTACGAAGAACTGAAGTCCATTTGGATTCACACTAGTTGATTAGTTAATGAGTTATTTGTTCGTTATCCTTGAACAAAAGTCTGCGATATAAACTGGGGGTTTTGTTTTGTTTTGTTTTGTTTTGTTTTATTGAGTTTGTGCTATGTCCCTCCGTTTGTGTTTGTTTTCAGAAATTTTTTGTTCACCACTGTCACAGATGGTACACTTAGACCTATTTTGCTGCAGAAGATTCTGTTCTGCAAGAATGATTAACTGTATTATCACTGTAGATGTTTTGGCTAATTCCAAATGGCACAGCTTTCTCAGTCAATAACATACTGGTTTCATTTGAACGTTTCCTCATTAATTAGTCTTCAGTGACCTCCAAAAGTCTGTTGATACTTGCAGCGCATAATATAGACTACACTCTTTTTTTTCTCACGGCAGAAAGTACTAGCTGCAAAGTGAGACGACTGCAGGCGGAAATCTAAACAAACCTTAAGTAAATATTAGTGAATCGCCAAGAGAAACGTGGACAAACGAGTCACAAGACAAAGCTTTGCCAAAGATTTGGCAGAAAGTACGTTTATTGCACTCATATTATTTCCTCCAACACTACATTTGTTGGAATATCTTTATATTCTAGATGAAAATTTCTGATATGACGAGTTTTTGAAAAAATAAGTATTTCAGGGGATTTCACTGGGCCGAAATTTTCTGACATGTTGAAATATAAGGCTAGGTTTGAGTCACTACTGTTTCAGGTTTAGAAAAGAAAAGGTGAGGGTGTTGTTTTGTTGTTTGTTTGTTTTTGGTGGCTCAACCACATTTGTTACTACTCAAGACACAGGGGCTGAGGGTGACTTTTCCTGGTCTTTTTCCCCTTCTGCGTTGAGCTCTGGTAGTCTCTTTTAATTTTCTGTCAAATAAAAAAATAGCCAGAAAACAGCTGCCTCGTTTTGCCTTTTTAGCTGCTATCTTTTTTCTAAGTTGGAGGGGGGGATAGTTACACACATGAAGCTTGCAGTTTCTCCATCCTCAACCTGTGCGATGTCTAACGTTGGAGACAGGCATGCGCTTCATAGATACAACCCTCTGCTCAGTGCGTGTGCGGGGATGCTAGGACAGAAAACCAAGGGGATTGTGGAGGCTGTGACTGGCTGACAGCAGTGCAGAAATCGCTTTGCTCCGACTGGCAACGGTCACGAGAGCTGTCATCACTGTCAGGCATTTCCATCCCAGGCCGGAATCCATCAGTGATTTCCACCAGCATCGTTTGACCTTGACTGCATGCCCTCCTCTACCCTCCTCCTCCTCTTCCTCCTCACCCTCCTCCTGTATTTCCTCTGGCTGATCCCTCTGTTGCTCGCCGCTCACGGCCACCTCCCTCCTCCCTCCTACCTTCTCTCTCCTCCCTCCTTCCTCATCCGATCAGCGGTCTTTGTTCTTTTTTGACTGCTCCCAGGCCGCTTCCTGGGCATTGCTCACTTGATACCACAGCATGGAATTAGTTTGATTCTTGATTGGGGGGCGTGTGTGTGTGTGTGTGTGTGTGTGTGTGTGTGTGTGTGTGTGTGTGTGTGTGTGATGCATCTATCTAATTATCTATCTTATCTGTCTATCTATCTATCTTTCTATCTATCTATATATCTATCTCTCTTCAAAGCAATTCATCCGCTCCGCGTCAGTCGCAAATATTTAATCTGATGATAATGTGAGAATGACTTGCTTCCACCGAACTCTCTCTCTCTCTCTCTCTCTCCTCTCTCTCTCTCTCTCCTCTCTCTCTCTCTCTCTCTCTCTCTCTCTCTCTCTCTCTCCTTTTTCAATTTGGCCGAGCAGACTCTGTGTATGTTTCTGTCTGCTGTTGGCGGTGCCTATCCTACCTTTTGTTCCTCCCCAAACCACCCTGACCTCCGACCCCACCGTCACGCCCCTCCCACTGCTTTCTGACGAAGTCTTCATTAGACGAAGTCTCCTCTCTGCTTGTACAGTGGTGTCATTCTTCCACAACCAAGGGCAGTACAGTTTCTCTGTACTGGCAGGTACTCTGGTCAAACAAAGAACGAACAAAAGCAAAACAAAACAACGAGAAAAGAGCTCTTGGGAGAGCGCAGATCTTAATTAATGAAGGTCGAAAGAATCTAGGGTCTACCTTTCGTGCCAGTTCACAATTAAAAACAAGAAACTTTTTTCCACCGAGGGACGTAATAGTTGGTACATTCTGAAGGAGCTACTTCCAAGTCCTGTGGTTGTTTTTTTGTTTCCTTTTTTTGTAAAGAAAACATGCAACGTACAAACATATCAAGCTTAATGTTCCTAGACGATTCAATTTTCCATTAAGATTTTTTTTATTTTATCAGTTTACAGTATCATATTTACAGTTATCAATTTGTAACAGTACCTTCACGGCGTCGGTGTGCAGTAGAATGTATGTAATGATTTGAACATTAATGTGAAAGAACTATGACCCACCGTCTGATCCCAATTCGTGTCATGGATCTGCAACAAAATTAAATGGCCTCTTGTTTGAGCTGTGTTCCATTTTTTTCACGAAGTTTCGTCAAAATAGACTTTTAAAAAAAATTACCGTTCCGCCGACCGAAAAAAAAACAACAAATTACGAGACAAAACACAACGGTTTCGACCTCTTTGGTCTTCTTCAGGCAAGACAAACAACATTTAATTCAATGTAAACGAAGAACGAACAATCACTTATCTCCTCTATTTGGGCGCAAAATGGATGTGGATTTTTTGCCTGCAATCACCTTACTTAAAACTAACTTCATCAAACTAGTTTGTGTATGTGTGCATGACCCTTCTGACACAGAAGCAAACAAACTAACTGACTCACCAACTGATGTTGGCAAAATATCAGAAAAGAAATCAAACAAGGAATCATGGTCGACAGTCACTGACCGACATTGATGGGCTGTTTGGCTTTGTGATGTGTCATGTTGATAGGGTCTTTAAGATCATCATCTCAAACGAAGGTGGTGACAGACCAGCTCTCTCGCTCTTCAGTCGTGTGTTCCCCATCAGAGGACTAACAATGATAACGATGATGAGGATAATCATCAAAGTGATAATGATGCTAATAGATGGCGCCTCTTTTGGTCAAGACTGACTGTGGATGATGAATCCTGTTTGTCGTCCTTGCTGCCTGCTCAGCTAGAGCAGGGTCACTTGTGACGGTACAGACCCGTCTGGGAGAGACAGTCTCTGTCATACAGGTCCCATCTGTACACAGTATCTGCTGTGCTAGGGTCGCTATAATGATGATGATGATGATGATGATGATGATGATGATGATAACGACGACGACGACTATAATAATGATGATGATGATGACGACGACGATGATGATGAGACGACGACGACGACGACGACGACGACGACGACGACGACGACGACGATGATGATGATGATAACGACGACGACGACGACGACGACAACTATAATAATGATGATGATGATGATGATGATGATGGTGTCGTGGTGGTGGTGGTAATTACAATGCTGATCAAACTAGACGTGGGCTTCATCAGGTTCATCAGAATCAGATCATTCACTCTCCATCAAGGTTATTTGTTCTCAAAGAGTAGGGACAGGAAATGAGCAGGGACGAAGATGGGGAAGGGAGGGGGGAGGGGCAGCTGGGGAAGGGAGTGCGGTGGTAATAACAATACTGATCAAACTAGATTCAACAAGTTCATCACAATCAGATCACTCTCCATCATGCTTATTTGTTCTCGGCGCTTAGGGACTGGAAATGAGCAGGGACGAAGATGGGGAAGGGAGGGGAGGAGGGGCAGGTGGGGAAGAGAGTGGGGGGTGGTGGTCAATCGACCGGATTCTATGTCAGCGTGACCCTGATTGCTTACATGCATAACTTT
>CM065715.1:103344622-103352122 GCA_033310375.1 Conus canariensis
GAGAGAACATGAGCATAGAAGCATGCATAACATATGCATGCGCACACATACACACACGCGCGCGCACACACACACACACACACACACACACACACACGCGCGCGCGCGCGCGCGCGCACACACACACACAGAGAAAGAGAGAGCATAAGCATAGAAGCAGGCATAAACATATGCATGCGCGCACGCGCACGCACACACACGCACCACACACACACACACACACACACACACACACACACACACAGAGTAAGAGTGAGAGAGAGAGAGAGACAGACAGACAGACAGATGGACAGACAGATGGACAGACAGACAGACAGAATATGAGTATACAAGCATGCACCTACATGTGCACGCGCGCGCGCGCATACACACACACATATGTGCGCGCGCGCACGAGCGTTCTCTCTCTCTCTCTCTCTCTCTCTCTCTCTCTCTCTTCTCTCCTCTCTCTCTCTCTCTCTCTCTCCCTTTGGGCCAAGCCATACATTGAGGCGCAGTCCAATCAATTCACTTTCAGATCTGCGGAAAGAGAGCCGAGTGCAGGCAATTTCTCCCATCTCCGTTCTGTCCTGTGTGGAAGTGCCGATGTATCATGTCCATCGTTCTGTTTGTTTGTTTGTTTGTTTGTTTTCCCCTATATTCAGAATCAATATGTGAGACTGACGGTCATGTTCTTGAAACTGACAGGAAGCGGGGTGGTGTGCGTGGGGGTGGGTTGGAGAGGAGAGAGAGAGAGAGAGAGAGAGAGAGAGAGAGAGAGAGAGTATGTCTGTGTGTGTTCTTTATGTACTATCTTTTCGTCCTTCTTTGCTCCTTTCTCTTCGGTTCTTTCCCTCTCCTTCCAAGTTTGTTTTCGTCGTTTCCTTCCTTCCTTTCTTTGTTTCTTTCTGTCGTCCTTTCTTTCTGTCTCTCCTGCACTGCTTCACCTGCCCTCACGACTGAATTGTTGTACCTCATCATCATCAACGCCACCCCATTTAACGCTAAATGACTCATTCGCAAACGAAGCATGTTAGTGATGATGTGGCCCATTAGCTCTGCTGGGCTTCTCACTGTGTGTACACTTCTAGCTTTAAGAGGCGAGGGGAGGTAATCGAGGATGGAGGCCAGCGAATCGTGGATAGAGGGAGAGAATCCTGCATACAGTTTTTTGGGTTTTTTCTTTTTCAATTCTAATCGGAGACGGAGTTCTCCGTGCTGTGTAGTGGACTGGCCCGAAATACTGGACAACATGCATGGTGGCTAAAATCTTTGGTTTTAGTGCGCGTTTGGTTCGATTGCTGCTGGACAGGCAGAGAGAATGTGTGTATTAATCATTAAGGAAAGGAATCCTTCCCTTTTGGTCATCCTGAGCTTTGTCTTCCTCGCCATTCCCTCAGTATCCTCCCTTTACTCCCCTCATCTTTTCCCAGTTGGAGGCGTAGTTCACTCTCCGTTTTCTGTGATCTGGTATACGTTGCGGCTTATCTGATTGTGGCTATCTATCTATCTATCTATCTATGATCTATCTATCTATCGATATGTATATATATATTTTTTTTTTTTATATTCCCATTTTCTTCACCTTCAGCCACCCCCCTTTTTTTTTTTTTTTCAAAGTTCGAATCTTTGCCAAGTCATTACTATAATGACGGAAGAATTGTTAGCCTGCACTTGTTTTCCCCCACTACTTAATTGTTCAGCATTATATATATATATATATATATATATGTGTGGGGTGTGTGTGTGTGTGTGTGTGTGTGTGTGTGAGAGAGAGAGAGAGAGAGAGAGAGAGTCTTTTTTTCTCTCTTCTGTTCTCGTGTTTCTCTGAGCTTTGGCGCATACATTTCGTACACATGATGTCTCATCCACATTCTCCCTATGTACGCGCACACATGCATATAAGTCTTCAGCCCATACCTCTGGGCAAGCAAACAAAAGAGAAGAACAAGACAAACATCTGGAACGAACATCGTCATTCCACAGGTTTAAAGAACCAGTGTACCCACCTGACCATCACCTCAAACACAGCCAAGAGTCGGTCAGTCGGTCAGTTTACCTGGTAGATGGTCAAGAAGTAAGCAAAGTGCTGCCTTCTTCAGCTCAGACCACACCGGGAAGCTTTTACATCTGTCTGCTTCTGCATCACTGAACTGGCGGTTATTTCAAGACGTGGGGCGATGGAACTTGGGGGCCTTTCTTCTTCTTCTTCTTCTTCCTTCTTCTGCGTACGCATGCTGATACTCCTGCGGACACTTCCTGTATAGACAGACAAGGATTAATCCCATCTGCCCAACAAAGGGAATGGAGTTTTGTGTGCATGACCGTTTTTTATCCCGCCCATTAAGGCAGCCATACTCCATCTTCGGGGAAGGTGCGTGCTATGAAGGGGCCGGAATAGCTCAGTTGGTAGAGCGCCGGACTCGTGATCCTGGGGTTGCGGGTTCGAATTTCGGTACAGGGAGATTTTTCCCTCGGAGTTAACATGTAAAATCCCATCACCAACTTTCGGAAGAGAAGGCCAGTTTGGCCGTTGGTATGGATGACACGTTACACACAGCATGCACCTTGCGTGAGAAATGGAAAGAATGAAGGAAGTAAGGAAATGGAGTGAGCGATATGAACTGGATGACACGGGAAACGATTGAATGATGCGCCGGCAGGCAGCTCTTCAGTCGACTCTACCCAGGTAGGCAGCCCGTTGTGTAAACGAGAGTGTTTATTATATCATGCAAAGCGCTTAGAGCCCTAATCTTTAGAGAATAGGCGCTATAAAAAATAACATTATTATTATTATTATTATGTGTAACGTGTCATCCATACCAACGGCCAAACTGGCCTTCTCTTCCGAAAGTTGGTGATGGGATTTTTACGTGTGCGCAAGATGTTATGCGTGCGTTTACACACGGAACCTCGGTTTATAGTCTCATTCGAAGGACTGTATGGGAAATGGAGTCAGAACCAATGTTAACTCCGAGGGGAAAATCCCTCTGTACTGAAACGGCCCGGCGGAGATTCGAACCCGCAACCCCAAGATTACGAGTCCGGCGCTCTGCCACTGAGCTATTCCGGCCCCCTCTGCATCACTGAACTAGCGGTTATTTCAAGACGTGGGGCGATGGTACTTGAGGCCCTTTCATCCAACGCTGTTTTACAGAAGACTCTTGGTAGGCTACTCCAACGCTGTTCTTATTGCAGCCTACAGCAGGCACTCGTATCCCATGCTGTTTTATTTCAAACTACATTAAGCAATTTTTGTCCAACGCTGTTCCATTGCAGCCTACTCTGGACATTTTTCATCCAATGCTACATTTTATTGTAGCCTATTGTAGGCACTTTTATCCACGCTATTTTATTCTAACATATCGTAGGCCACTTAGCATCCCAAGCTATTTTAGTATAACCTACTTTGGTCACTTGAATCCAGCGCTATTCTGTTCTGCCTGCTTTAGACACTTTCTGTCCCACGCTATTTTATTGCAACCTACTGTGGGCGCTTTTATGCAACTCAGTTTTGTTGTAGCCTATTGTAGGCATTTTTATGTCACACAATTGTATTGTACTCTACTGTGGGCACTTTAACCTACTGTGGGCACTTTCTTCCCACGCTATTTTAACATAAGCTATTTTTGCACTTAAATCGAATGCTATTTTATTGTAGCCTACAGCAGGTCTTGTTATGGCACACAATTGTATTGTAGCCTACTGTGGGCACTTTTATCCTACGCTGTTTTATTATAACCTACTTTGGGCGTTTTAATCCATTGCTATTTCATTGTGTAGCCTACTGTGGGCACTTTATCCAACCCTATTTTATTGCAGCCTATTATAGGCACTTTTATCCAGCGGTATATTATTGTGACCTACTGTGGGCACTTTTATCCAACCCTATTTTATTGTAGCCTAATGCAGGTACTTTTCTCCAAGGCTATGTTATTGTGACCTGCTGTGGACATTTTAATCCAACGCCGTTTATGGTAACCTACTGTAGGCAATTTTATCCCACGCTATTTCATTGTAACCTGCTGTAGGCATTTTATCCCACGCTATTTTATTGTAACCTACTGAAGGCATTTTTATCCCTCGCTATTTTATTGTAACCTACTGAAGGCATTTTTATCCCACGCTATTTTATTGTAACCTACCGAAGGCATTTTTATCCCGCGCTATTTTATTGTAACCTACTGTGGGAATTTTTATCCCGCGCTATTTTATTGTAACCTACCGAAGGCATTTTTATCCCACGCTATTTTATTGTAACCTGCTGTAGGCATTTTTATCCCACGCTATTTTATTGTAACCTACTGTAGGCATTTTTATCCCACGCTATTTTATTGTAACCTACTGTAGGCATTTTTATCCCACGCTATTTTATTGTAACCTACTGAAGACATGTTTATCCCACGCTGCTTTATAGAAGCCTACTGTGGGCAGTCCTGTCTAATACTTCTTTACAGGCAATAACGAACAGGTAGGGTTACTTATATCTCTGAGTGTGTGTGTGTGTGTGTGTGTGTGTGTGTGTGTTGTGTGTGTTGTGTGTGTGTGTGTTGTGTTCAAGTACTTCCTGCAGAAACAGAAAGACCTCGAACGACACCTTTAACAACAAAGAAGTCTGTCAGTCTTCCTGATGTCATTTTTGACCTAAGGTTTCGTAGAGGAAGCCCTCCACGTAGACACACTCGCAGGTTAGAAAACGTTTTCAGTATCTGTTACGCAGACCTCTCCCTGATACTTGAGAGGCGATCCACTGTTGTAGGGGGGGTAGGCCTACCCCCACGTGTCTCAGCGTCGAGTCGTGTTACCTTGACCAACGAACAATGAAAACCGCGCGTACCGAAAATAAAATCTGGCGGGAGAAAGGTAGAGATGCAAAAGAGGAGGAGGGGGAAGGCGGGGGAGGAAGGGGGGGCCGTAAATTGAGGGCGGGGGAGATTTGCGAAAGAGGACAGGGAGGGAAGAAGGAGAAGGGGGAGGGTGGGTGTGAGTGGAGAGGGTGGAGGTGGGGACAGGGGCGGTGAGTGAGAGAGTGGAGAACCAGGAGTCCTGAACTGAAGTGTTTTTACACTGCACGTGGTGGTATAGCGGTGGCGACTATTGCGAGAGAGTGGGGTGGTACCGGACTATATTTAGTTTCAGGGTGGTGGCGGAGGTGGTGTGCGTGTGTGGTGTGCGCGCATGCCCGCGCGTGTGTGTGCATGCGTGAGTGCGCGCGCGCGCGTGTGTGTGTGTATGTGTGTGCGTGGTGTGTGTGTGTGTGTGTGTGTGTGTGTGTGCGTGCGTGCGTGCGAGTGTGTTGGGGAAAGGGGAGGGGCGTCATGAGGCTGTAGGGAGGGAGAGGGGTGTGGGCGGTCTGCGACTGGGGGTAGGGTACGAAGGGAGGGTGAGATGGGGTGGGGGTGGCGATGCTGGCGATGGAAGCGAGTAACGAAAGTCACGTCGACATCAGTTAGTGACTGGCGCTAACGTGTCGCCGGTGGGTATGGTCTGCCGGTTCCCTGGAACTAGTTCCAGGCTGTGTGAGTCTCTTGTGACTGACTGAGTGTCGTTGGGTGACTTCGTCACCCTTTGAGCTTAATTAGCCCCTGCTGTGCCTTGGTGGACTTCTTGCTAAGAACTTCATAATTCAGTTTTACATTTCCTTTCTGGTGTAAACCATGTGATTCGTTTCAAACTTTCCTTTGGGAGGAACTGTTCTGTTGATTTTATACTTTCTTTTTTAGAGGAATTGTGTGATTCGTTTTATACTTTCTGTTGGGAGGAACTGTATAATTCGTATTATACTTTCTGTTGGGAGGAACTGTATAATTCGTATTATACTTTCTTTTGGGAGGAACTGTATAATTCGTGTCATACTTTTTTCGGGAGGAATTATGTTGTTGATTTTATACTATTTTTCAAACTGGGAGGAACAATGTGGTTTGTTTTATACTTTCTTTCCAGCAAACTGTAGTTCATTTTATGTTTTCTTTTGGAGTAACTGTGTAGTTTCATTTTTATGCTTTCTTTTGGAGTAACTGTGTAGTTCATTTTATGCTTTCTTTTGGAAGTAACTGTGTTGGTTTTTGATGCTTTCTTTTGGAGTAACTGTGTAGTTCATTTTATGTTTTCTTTTGGAGTAACTGTGTAGTTCATTTTATGCTTTCTTTTGGAAGTAACTGTATAGTTCATCTTATGCTTGCTTTTGGAAGTCCCTGTGTAGTTCATTTTATGCTTTCTTTTGGAAGTAAATGTGTATGTTTTTTATGCTTTCTTTCGGAAGAAACAGCGTAGTTCATATTATGCTTTCTTTTGGAAGCAGATGTGTCGTTCATTTGATACTTTCGTTTGACAGGAACTGTGTTGTTCATTTAAAACTTTCTCTTGGGAGGAACTAACTGTATCATTCTCTTTGTACTTCTTTTGGGAGAGGTCTTTGTTATTCAGTTCATAGTTTATTTTGGGAGGAGCAGAATGATTCAGTGCTACGGGTACATTTTCCTCGTAAAAGTATTATGAAATTCAGCGTGTACTTTCCTTTGGAGAGTTCCGTACAGGGTTTTTTTTGTTTGTTTTTTAATGAACAGTTTAAATTTTCCTCGGAGGAACTGTGCAGTCCAGTTCACATTTTCCTTTTTTAGGGTAAGAAGTTTTACAATTCTGTTTATATTTTCCTTTGTAAGAAACTGCACAGCTCAAGAAGTGTTCATCTGCATTCACATTTACATTTGAAAGGAAGTGTGCAGTACCATTTATGCTTTCCTTTGCAAGGAACTCTGCTGTTCAGTTTATACTCTCTTTTTGGAAGAAAATTTACAGTTCTCTCTACACCTATCTGTACAGATCAATTTAAACTTTTTTCTCGGAAGGAAATGTACAATTCTCTTTATAGCTTCCTTTGGACAGATCTGTGTCGCTCAGTTTAAACTCTCTTTCAGAAGGAAATGTACAGTGCACTTATACACCTTCCTTTGGAATGAAGTGTACAGCTCACTTTATATCTTCCTTTATAGGGGAGTGTACAGTTCACTTTATATCTTCCTTTATAGGGGAGTGTACCGTTCACTATATGTCTTCCCCTATAGAGGAATGCAAAGTTCACTTTATTTCTCCCTTTACAGGGGAGTGTACCGCTCACTTTGTATCTCCCTTTATAGGGGAATGTACCGTTCACTTTATATCTTCCTTTATAGGGGAGTGTACAGTTCACTTTATATCTTCCTTTATAGGGGAGTGTACCGTTCACTATATGTCTTCCCCTATAGAGGAATGCAAAGTTCACTTTATTTCTCCCTTTACAGGGGAGTATACCGCTCACTTTGTATCTTCCTTATAAGGAAGTGTACCGTTCACTTTATGTCTTCCTTTATAGGGGATTGCAAAGCTCACTTTATATTTCCTTTTATAGTGGAGTGTACCGCTCACTTTATATCTTCCTTTATAGGGGAAAGTACAGTTCACCTTCTACCTTCCTTTGTAGGGGAATGTACAGTTCACTTCACATCTTCCTTTACAGTTCAGTTTTCATCTTCCTTTTGAGGC
>CM065715.1:103357122-103369622 GCA_033310375.1 Conus canariensis
CCAAGAGGCTACACGCCACAATTACGATTTTGCACGAAATCACTATATATTCCATGTAAGCGTTTTGAAGTGTTTTGCATAAATTTGAGCCACATGATATTTCAAACTCATAACAGATTGAATAAACAACTCTTCCCCCCCCCCCCCCCCCCCCCCAATCATTTCATATTTTTAAGGATTTCTCCTGAAGAAATCATTCACAGTCCAGAAATGCATGAGCTACCCCCTTTTCTGACGTCACATGTCAAGCCTTCGCACTCACCCTTGGCGTTATCTTTGCGCCAGGTGGTTTCCCTAAAATAGTCCCATTCCTTTCATGTTAATCTGTCAGGTTGGAAACACCTGCCATGTACCTTGACGGCCATATCAAATAAAAGAAGGTAAATCAACTTTCAGACAGACAATAAAAAAAATTCTCAAAACAATCTAATTGTGCCTGTCTATAAATACTCCACTTCTTATTAGGCGAGGCCTTGGCGCATTCATTTTTGGTGTGCGGCTACACTGTCAGCGAAGGTCAAGGCGAGTTGGTTCTCTCACGGATTGTAAGAGAGTAGAAAGGAACCAGCCAACGAAATTGGTTTAATGAGAGGAAAGAATAAACACAATGGCTTGTTAGATTGAAAATTTAGGAATCAAATAAGCGAACGCTCTCTCCCTTCTTCCCTTCTTCCCCCTTCAAACGTATGTACGAAAAGCACAATCTTAATGTAACATTTGCATACACTATAAATCTACAAAGAAACATTTACACTCATTTATAAGTATTCAAGTGTTCACATACATCAATTAACAAAGACCAAACAGGTTTGGTTTTTTTCCTAAAAAAAAAAAAAGTTAACCAAACTTAAGATAAATCCAAAATGAATCCTGTTCCATTCAAATCCCAAAGTGAACTTTACAAAGGAGATCAAAGATGAAAGTAAATCAGTATAATTTTAAAAGGAACACATAATACACATACTCGTGTATGCTCGTGTGCGCTTGCGCGCGCGCACACACACACACACACACACACACACACACACACACACACACACACACACACACACACACACACACACGCATACACGAGCGTGCACGCGCGCCCAACTGTACACACACTCAAACACGCACATACACACACACACGCGCGCGCGCACGCACGCACACACGCACGCACGCACGCACGTACGCACACTCACACACAACACACACACACACACACACACACACACACACAGACACACACACACACACACACACACACACACACACACAAATAATCACTATATGGAATAGTATTTGATGAATGGGAATAACGATTAAGTGATTCAGTTTAGTAAATTTCGTCATAGGATATGTATGATACGTTTCTTTAAGAACAGCACGACTAGCATGCATATTGATACTGCATTCCACAACCAACCACCACAGCACAACAAACTAGACTTTAAAAAACCAATCCTTGGAAGAGAAACCTTAACCTTGTAAATATTGCCAATGAAATTTAGTTCTAATTTGTTTTTCAAACAAATCCCAAACAAATGCCAGCGAACCGCCAAGAGAACCGCGGACAAACGAGTCACAAGCTAAAACACAACGCGTTTCGACCTTTTAGGTCTTCTTCAGGCAAGACAAAAACAAATAACACAACGAAAATGAACGAATTTGGTACTCAGCTTCGATCTCTTCACTCTTCAGCGCAAGGATGCCAGGCGTTCATTTTCGTTGTATTATTTGTTTTTGTCTTGCCTGAAGAAGACCTAAAAGGTCGAAGCGCGTTGTGTTTTGTCTTGTGACTCGTTTGTCCGCGGTTCTCTTGGCGGTTCGCTGGCATTTGTTTGGGATTTGTTTGGATTTCCGCCTGCAGTCGTCTCGCTTTGCAGCTGGATTTGTTTTTCAAAGACAAGAATGCACGATCGGCTATGATTGTAACAAACATTGCGTTTTATAAACGAGCCTCACATTTAAAAAGTAAAATCTATTTGCAGTTATAATCTGAGAAAAAAAAAACGGAAGGACAGCTTCAAAAGGATTGGATTGATGTTATACCTCGTTTATGTAAACCGAGTAGATGTTTTACAATATTCTTACTGGTGTGTGTGTGTGCATGCGTGTGTGTGTGTGTGTGTGTGTGTGTGTGTGTGTGTGTGTGTGTGTGTGTGTGTGTGTGTGTGTGTGTGTTTGCGGACGAGTGCGTGTGCGTGAACGCGGACGTGTGTGTGGTGTGGTGTGGTGTGTGTGTGTTGTGTGTGTGTGTGTGTGTGCGTGTGCGTGTGCGCGCGCGCGCGCGCGCGTGTGTGTGTCTGTGTGTCTGTGATCGCGTACTCGTGCGTGCTTAGTGCATAGCCAGACTGTACCTCTCTCCCAGTAACAAGTCAGCATCAACTCTTCAACACCTGAAATCGAAACTATTAAACTTAGGTCAACGGAACGTGTAGGTGTCAACCCCCACCCCACCCCCACCCCTTCTCCTCACCTCTCCCTGATCCATTAACACTTTCCCGACAACTCCTGTAGAAGTCCTAGCCACCACCTCTCCCAGCAGTTCTCTCCCGTACCCTCCCCCCTCCCCCCCCTCCCCCAGCACTCACACACACCACATATACCCTCACTACATAGTACGTCACGGCCTCTTGTCAGCCGTTACGGCTCGCCAGTAAACAAAGCTGTCAGCACCTGGACCTGCCAGGGAAATTGACGCAAACCTTATAGTCTCGCTGTCCTGTAAACAGTTATGTCTGGAACGGTCGTTTCCCACATGTTGGCCATTCCCGAAGCCAGCGGCGGTCATCTGTTGTCTATTGGGAACTTCCTCATTATTAGGTTTCAGGTCATGTGGTACCTAGGCCCCCAAACCCTCCGAAAAAAAAGTCGTATGTAGACAGGGCTGTCTTGATATGTGTAGGTCAGGGATGTTCACAAATTATTCCAGCTAGGACATCTTCGCTGCGTATATGGTGCAGGGCGTTTACAGCCAGGGTATGCTGAGTTTGGTTTGAAGGTTAGTTTATTCAGGAACATAGCTGCGAAGCACGACTGTTGTTTTTCAGTAGAAGTAGCGCGCACACACACACACACAACAGAGAGAGAGAGGGGGGGGGGGGAGGGAGGAGAGAGAGAGAGAGAGACAGAGCTTCTCCCACGCCACATCCACCCCCATCCTCCACCCCACCCAGCTTCTCCTCTCTTCTCCCTCCTCCTATCTTCCTCAAACTCAGTGGGAGAGATGTGACCACCACAGCTCGAGTTTTCATAATATGGCATTAGTGATATTTGAAATGAGGTTGCATAGACATGATATACTACTGGCTTCGCACTATGTTAAAGAGATCGATCATAATTGGGTGATGAACAGTGTTGATTTCTCTGATGCACCACCACTCTAGTTCTAACCTAATGCCCATTGATGTAGATCATTTCGTTGAGATGTACAGGACAGGTGGACTGATCGCGCGCACGGGTGTGTGTGTGTGTTGTGTGTGTGTTGTGTGTGTGTGTGTGTGTGGTGTGTGTGTGTCGACATGTGAATGATGTGTGCGCGCATCGGGCCCGTTGCTGTTGCTCGTCGAAGAGTGATGGAATGATGCAATCGAATGCTGCTCCATGTCTGTGCCGTTGGTTTGTTCTTGACGCAGTAGTCAGGGCACTGGTAATTCGGGTAGTCAGGCTGCCGTGGCGACTGATGGGGATGCCAGCTTCCGTGAAGCAGCTTTCACCTGCGGCTCTCGCATCTATAGCATTATTGACTTCGTCTGCGGCGGCACGTTGTTGGCTCTTCTCATGCCTGCCGTTGGTAACGCACGCTAGCTGAAAACAGGATTCCGAGTTGACTCGCATGGCAGTGTTAGTCGTGTGCTTATCTCAGCTTCCCGTGGCCCACCTTTCAGCCTGCGGCGTCTCCTAACTCTTGTTCCGCTTGATCACGCTTCATTGACTTTGCCGTCTGCGGGCGGCCACGCCTTGTTGGCTCTTCTCATGCCTGGCCGTGGGTACGCTACGCTAGCTGAAAAGCAGGATTCCAGTTGTCATGCATGGTATGTGATTAGTCGTGTGCTTATCCATCCACTGATTTATGCATCTGTTTATTCATTATTTTGTTTTTACGGGGTTGTTGTTTTTTAGGTATGATTTATTTCAGTCGAGTCGTGGCATGTGATGACGAAAAGAAAAAACTAATTAAGAGATATTGTTTGAAATGTTGTCTGTATGTTCTGGTGTTTACACGCAGATCATATTAATTTGGGCAAAATACTGACGGTTCTGTCGGTGATGGCAGTGGTTGTTGACGTTCTAGTTTTGAAATTTTCTGGAAGCATTGCATAGGAACACAACATGACTCTCTCTCTCTCTCTCTCTCTCTCTCTCTCTCTCTCTCTCTCTCTCTCTCTCTCTCTCCACACACACACACACACACACACACACACACACACACACACACACACACCACACACACACACACACACACGTATACACTGCATGCGCTTCATAAAGCAAACCCAACGCGCGCACGCTATAGACAAACGCCGTCATGTAAAGAAGTTAAAATAATAGCTCTTCCCCGTTCACTTCCTTTCGGATAATGAGCAAGATGTGCTTGATGTTATTACAATCAGTATATGAATTAATGGATCAAACCACCTATCAACCAACTGAATGGCCAGCCAGCTAGCCTGCCAGCCAGTTAACCCAGCCAACTGACCAGGGAAGGATGGAGGGAAGGAAAGATCAGATCATTCCCAGCTGCCACCTTTCCCCCCCTTGTACACAGGTCTTTAATATTATCATTGTGAGGTAGTACGGTCCTCTTCAATATTTTCTTTTTGTTTATTAGAGCCTCAAGCCCTTGACTCAGTTGCTGAGTGTGAGGCCAGTCCATGCACTGATGTTGTCCTCCCATCTCTTTCTCTGTCTTCCTCTCCTTCTGCCTCCTCGCACTGTTCCTTGTCGAATGGTTTTGGCAAGTCCTGTTGATCTTCATACGTGACCATACTATCTGATTTTCCTTCTTTTCACGGTGGACAGCACAGGTCTTCGTATGGTCCAATGGCTTGCCTTACTCTGGTCTGGACCTCCAAGCTGGTAATGTGGTCATTGTATGAGATGCCAAGAATCTTGCAGAAGCAGCTAATCTCTAATGCCCGTGTCCTATCGAGTTCAGCTGTCAGAGTCCACGTCTCACAGGCATAGAGGCATGTGGCAATGACCAGGGAGCGCATCAGTCTGGTCTTGGAACTGATTGTGAGGTTTCAAAACGGAGTGACTGAGGGCGGAAAATGAAGCAAAATTTGGAAAGAGACGGGGTTAGTTACTGTCAAGGACACAGACATAGCACAGGACTAAAAGAGAGGGGGTTAGTTACCGCCAAGGACACAGACATAGCACAGGACTGAAAGAGAGGGGGTTAGTTACCGCCAAGGACACAGACGAACAGAGCAGTCTGTACTCTGGTTGTGATGTTTCTGTCATTCCAGATGGGTCTTAGTCTGCTAGCGCTGCTGTCCTTTGCGCAACTCTGGAGAGAACTTCAGGTCTCCCTCATCTGAAACAACTGCCCCGAGGTACTTGAAGTTCTGAACTGTCTCTAGGTTTCCTCCCTTGATAGCGATGTTGGCGCTGATGCCGTTGGTGTTGTCGATGCCACTGGTGTTGTCGGTGCCACTGGTGTTGTCGGTGCCACAGTGTTGTCGGTGCCACTGGTGTTGTCGATGCCACTGGTGTTGTGGGTCATCAGGTTTGTCCTTTGCCGCTGGTGTTGTCGATGCCACTGGTGTTGTCGATGCCACTGGTGTTGTCGGTCATCAGGTTTGTCCTTTCCGCGCTGACCTCCATGCTGAATGCAGCAGAACATTTGTCAAGGCGCTCTGCTAGGCTGGCTGGTTCCTGCTCTTCTCCTGCTGGCCCGTTGGTGTCATCAGCAAAGCGTAGGTTTGTCACTGTCCTGCCGCCAATGCTTGATGTCCCTTCAGTGCGTCGGTCAGACATCTCTCAGTGATCACTAACAGGAAGATGGCGAAAACATTTGTGCAAACCCTTGAACATGAAGGACGAAGAACAAATTATGCGTGGTGTGCTACAAACCGGGGTTCTCTAATGTGTGTTGTTATGCTTCACAAAATTAGAGCTATCATATTTTTATACAGTGCTTTTCGACACCCACTCATTCTCCCCAGCTGTCCACTCCGTCTTCTGTACATTCTCCCCAGCTATCCACTCCGTCTTCTGAACATTCTCCCCAGCTATCCACTCCGTCTTCTGTACATTCTCCCCAGCTGTCCACTCCGTCTTCTGTACATTCTCCCCAGCTGTCCACTCCGTCTTCTGTACATTCTCCCCAGCTGTCCACTCCGTCTTCTGTACATTCTCCCCAGCTGTCCACTCCGTCTTCTGTACATTCTCCCCAGCTATCCACTCCGTCTTCTGTACATTCTCCCCAGCTATCCACTCCGTCTGCTGTACATTCTCCCCAGCTATCCACTCCGTCTTCTGAACGTTCTCCCCAGCTATCCACTCCGTCTTCTGCACATTCTCCCCAGCTGTCCACTCCGTCTTCTGTACATTCTCCCCAGCTATCCACTCCGTCTTCTGCACATTCTCCCCAGCTATCCACTCCGTCTTCTGAACAGTCTCCCCAGCTATCCACTGCATTTTTGCACATTCTTCCCAGCTATCCACTGCATTTTTGCACATTCTTCCCAGCTATCCACTGCATTTTTGCACATTCTCTCCAGCTATCCACTGCATTTTTGCACATTCTTCCCAGCTATCCACTGCATTTTTGCACATTCTCTCCAGCCACCTACACCATCTTCTGCACATTCTCCCCAGCTATCCATGACTCCATCTTCTGCGCTGTCTGAGGTCTGAATTGCCCCAGCTGTTCATTCCATCATTTAGTGTTATCAGACATCCAAGTTATGAAGTGACACAAGAAAGAACACAGGCACATTGGAAATGTTGATAACTGGACATTCTGTACCATAACTGGAAACTTCACCGAAGGCGTTCCGCTTCATCGTGGGTCATCCACAAGGAACGGCCAGTGTGCAATGGCAGCAGAGCAGAGCGGTGGCCATTTTGTCCAGGGACGATTAATTTTTCAGGCTTGCGAACCCTGGCTGCGAATTGCAAAGAGAAACTTCCAATAGGTGCCAGACGCTTTTGTCTTAAAACAGGAGAATCATCTTATGTGTACTAAAGAAAGATTGCTAAAAGATAAGCTTAAATACCAGCCGATAGACTGGAGGGGGTAGGAGTGCGGAGGAGGGTGGGGGCTGGAACAACGGCTTGGAGGAATGCATTTTTCAAAGAACAGCCCCCAAATACTTCTGAAATAGAAGCAGGAGGGAGTGAATCATTCAGACCAAATTCTTCCCCGAAGATGGAGTATGGCTGCCTTAATGGCGGGATACAAAAAAAAACGGTCATACACACAAAACTCCATTGCCTGTCTATGCAGGCAGTGTCCGCAGGAGTTTCAGCCTGCGTAGGCAGAAAGAAAAAAATTCAGACCAAATTGAAGACTAAGACTGCTGAAGCTGTTGTGTGTTGCCTTTGAATCCTGGATGGCTCATGAGTGGAGCACCCAGCTGGCAGTCACATGTTTCGAGTTCGAATCCGTCTGGTGCCCACCATAGAAATGAACATATTCGCTCCCCATCTTAAGGTATTGTCGTTCTGGTGATACAGGGAAGTGTCAGTTAGGTCCCCTTCCTCTCCTCCATTTTCCTAGGATGGGTATCACAGTCTGCTCTGCCGAATCACCTGAGATGGGGTAGATGGTCAATCTGAATGTCACTAACATCAAGTAACTTTGTGGCTTTAACTTTGGGGTCCTTACGTCCAAAGACAATAAACTGACCAGCTAATCAAACCAGCCAATCAGCCAAACTGCTGACCATCCAAGCGGCCAGACCACCCACCCACCCAGCAGCATTCAACCCGCCCAGCAAGCTGTGTACCCGTCAAGTTGCCCACCCGACTGTTTACACTGATTAGGACAGCTCCTGCCCCCCGTTTCTGATCTCGCCGCCATTTGCTTGAGGCTTTGCGACGACCCGAGGGAGTCCACCCATTCAGAACACTGCCGTGACTCGTTAGAGTTAATGTACCTTGTATAAGCCGGTGTTTTGCTTTGGCTTTGGTATCCAGTCCTCGTACTCTTAGTCAAACAGCAGGGATGATCGGCTTGTGTGAGGCCTGAACTAGCACCGAGTGGCGTGGTGCCCGCAGGCCCTGTGTCTTTGTTTGCATGCCTCCACAGTGGTAATGGGTTCACTGTGAGCTGCTTTGAGGTGCGTGTGTGTCTCGTTAATGGACCTCGACCTTTGACCCCCACAATGAGAGAAGGAAAGAAGACAGAAACGAAAGAAGGAGCAGATCAAATACCGATTCCTAGTTGTGGACAAGCCTGCCAGGGAGAAAGTTCGGGAATCCTGACCTTTGGAGAATAGCAGATTGATCACTCCTACCTTGATACAATCCAAAACTATTGATCTGACGACCTGCAGGCCGCGCCGTCCTTGATACTATCGAAGACTACAGACTGGTTTACTTACCTGATTGCAGACTAGTCAGCTGGATCAGATTCGCCTGGTGTTTGGCTTGGTTCTAATGGCTTGTAAGATGATTTCTCCGATTGATCGAGCAGTTTTCCCTTTCTGTAGGTAATGGTTGAAAGTGACCATCCCTCCCCAAATGCCATTCATAACCATGTTCGTAGAAGTCACAATACCTTAAGTAGCTGTATTATAGTTGGTGCACGTAGAAGTCACAATACCTGAAGTAGCGGTATTATATTTGCTGCACATAGAAGTCAAAATACTTAAGTAGCGGTATTATAGTTGGTGCACATAGAAGTCACAATACCTGAAGTAGCGGTATTATAGTTGGTGCACATAGAAGTCACAATACCTTAAGTAGCGCTAATAATAGTCGGTGCACATCAAGGTGAGTCCGTGCACGACTTGTGCACCAAATGTCAGCTAAGAGGGTCGGAAAGTCTGAGTTTTATGCTGTCTCCAACATTTGCTCCAGATGTACACCTCAGTGTATAGGCATACCACAACATGAGGCGCAAAATTGTCAGTAACACGAACACAGAGAAGAACATCTCATCTTCTGAGGTGCAGCCCGACGTGATGATTTTGCCTGCCAAAGCCATAGCATCGCAGCCCTACCTGATGATTTTGCCTGCCAAAGCCATAACATCGCAGCCCTACCTGATGATTTTGCCTGCCAAAACCACAACATCGCAGCCCTACCTGATGATTTTGCCTGCCAAAGCCATAACATCGCAGCCCTACCTGATGATTTTGCCTGTCAAAGCCGTCACGTCGCAGCCCTACCTGATGATTTTGCCTACCAAAGCCGTCACATCGCAGCCCTACCTGATGATTTTGCCTGCCAAAGCCGTAACATTGCAGCCCTACCTGATGATTTTGCCTGCCAAAGCCGTAACATTGCAGCCCTACCTGATGATTTTGCCTGCCAAAGCCGTAATATCGCAGCCCTACCTGATGATTTTGCCTACCAAAGCCGTTACATCTCAGCCGTACCTGATGATTTTGCCTGCCAGAGCCATAACGGCATCAAAGTGTGCCCATGGGTTGTGCCGTCTCTAGTCATGGAATCATCGGGCCATGTTGGTTTAGTACTGAGCGCTACCTCGCCGTGCTGAGGTGAGTCGTGGCCCGCGTTGGGCCAACGAGGAGACGTTGACAGGGAGAACCAGTGGCTCCCACAAGACTGTGCCTCACACTGCAACACCTCCACTGACAGTCAGCAACGGCAAAGGCAACGCTTTGGAGAGCGTCCCATCGCTACGAGCTGCGCAACGGAATTAGCCTGCACACTGACCAGACGTAAAGATTATTTTTATCTGTTGGATTATCAGAAAGAAAAATGCCTATCAAAATAATCCCTTGACCATTCCTGGGCTGAAGAGCGCAATTGCAGTCGAGATTAGGATAATATGTGACTACCAGTGGCAGAATATGTTCGTGTGGTTGACAGTTTCGCGCGTTGCATCCAGAAATGCTTGCGCCATGGAACACATCCGGAGCACATTTTGGCGAGGACATGAAGCGAAAATTCCTCGACAAACCTTCCCCCCCCCCCCCCCCCCCCCCCCACCCGCTTACCGCCCCATCCCCCGTTCTGAAAGTTGGTACACACAAGTGGTGCATAAAGTTGATGTGCATCATCTGTACTATTGTTACAAAAGATATTGTGCGTTTTAGTGACATTTTCATCTATGGTAGTTCCCGTTTGGGTCATCCTGTAGACAAGGCAGTGATGGTAGTGAAATGCTTTGGTTTTGAGGGGGATGGTTAGGGCTCGGAACTGTCCTTTAGGCAGCATCAGCAGTGAACTTGGCGCTCCAGGCTTGACCAACGACAACTTGGGTCAGTGTGGGTCAGGCATAAGTCCGTCATCTCTAAACTGCGTACATACACACGCGCATGCAATCGCGTGCACCCACGTAGCTCACGTACGCACGCACGCGCGCGCTCGCACACACAACACACACACACACACACACACACACACACACACACACACACACACACACATGCGCGCGCGCATGCGTGCGCAGACACGTGCACGCGCGCGCACACACGCACACATGCACGCACACACATACACACACACACACACACACACACACACACACACACACACACACACACCTAACATCTTATGAATTATAACCAGAGAAAAAAGAGTTTATAGGATTTTCCAGACCTAAGACAGGAGAATGGTCCACAGGGGCAGTGAAACTAGAAACGACTGTAAAGAAGGTATTTTCTACAGCGAAGAGAGTGACAGCAAATAGGACATTACTACTATACCATACAACGTCCAGAAGGCGGTAAAGCTGTTTGTACTAAAAGAGACCCCAGCATCCACACACACACACACACACACACACACACACACACACACACACACACACACACACACACAATTTGCGTTCTCTCTGTTCTATTTGCTTGGAGATGTAGGTTATTTTCTTCTTTTTTTTAATTTTGATATTGTCATTATCATCATCGTCGTCATCATAATCATCATCATCATCATCATCATTCTTCTTCCTCTTCTTCTCCTTCTTCTTCTTCTTCTTCTATTATTATTATTATTATCATTATTGTTATTATCATTGTTACTACTACTACTACTACTATTATTATTATTATTGTTATTATTATCATTATTGTTATTATTTTTTAATTATTATTATCATTATTGTTACTGTTGTTCTTTATCTTGTTCCTGTTGTTTTGTTGTTAATTATATAATAATAATAATAATGATAATAATAGTAATAATGATAATAATGATAGTAATAATAATGATAATAATGCTGCTACTACCACTACTACTACACTACTACTACTACTACTACTACTACTACTACTACTACTACTACTACTACTACTATTGAACAGTTATGAAGGGGAGGAAAAAGGAGACATCTGTATTGACATAAAATATTTCCATGATGGAGACGTCGCCTTGATATAGAAGTGGGATCATTTGGCTTTCCTGTAATAAATGTTGTTGTTAGATTCTGTCAAGAGCCGGTTGAAAAGAGGCAGCTTCATCCACCAGTCAAGACGCCTTGAAAGACAAAGCCCAGTCTTGATGGAACACGAAGCAAAGCCTATCCCGGCAAATGTCACCCACCCATCTTGGAAGAGGCAGGTGTTCCCAACAGTCGTCACCAGCATTCCCAGAGTGGAGAAGAGAGGAATACAGTCAGACACCCAAAGGAAGGCCCTGGCCATGGAGTACATCTGCAACCAATATCCCCAGGAAGACTGGACCCATGTCTTCACAGATGGCTCCGCCACAGAGGCAATGAGGGATGGTGGAGCTGGAATCTTCCTCCGATACAAAGACGGAGATGAAGAAATTGCAGTTCCAACAGGAAAATACTCCACCAACTTCCGAGCTGAGCGAGAAGCCCTCTGTGAGGCAGCCACAACAGTCTTGCAGAACTCCAAAAGAACAACAGGGCAGGTGGTGGTCTTCTCTGACGCTCTCTCCGTGCTCCAAGCCCTCAAGAACTCCCGCTGCAAAGAACAGAACCATATCACTTCAGCCCTTGTTGCCCTGAGTGCCAGAGTGGAGAAAGTGGTAATACAATGGGTACCAGCACACTGTGGCATCAGAGGCAACGAAAAAAGCGGACATTCTGGCAAAAGATGGTGCACAGAAGGAGCAGGCCAACAACCTGGTGTCATACGATGAAATTAAGACAATCATCAAGGCACAACAAGGAATAAAAATGGCGCCTCCTGCATCCCAAATACAACCCAGAAGACACATACCATTTGCTGGGACGACGGGAACAGGTCAAGATCTTCCGCCTGAGGACTGGACACAATCGCCTGCTCCACCACATGCACACAAAATTTGGCATTGGACAGAGTGGAGAGTGCCTTTGTAGTGAGGGACCAATGACAACTGACCACATCCTTCAAGTCTGTACGACGTATGCAGCATCCAGGAGA
>CM065715.1:103374622-103383983 GCA_033310375.1 Conus canariensis
GTTGTAGTCAGGTCTAGCAGGTTGTAGTGTTCGACATGTTGTCGTCAAGGGTCTAGCAGGTTGTAGGTGTTCGACATGTTGTAGTCCAGGGTCTGGCAGATTGTAGAGTTTCGACATGTTGTAAGTCAAGGGTCTAACAGGTTGTAGGTTCGAAAACGTTGTAGTCAAGGGTCTAACAGGTTGTGTGTTTCGACATGTTGTAGTCAAGGGTCTAGCAGGTTTGTAGTGGTTCGACATGTTTTAGTCCCGAGGGGCTAACAGGTTGTAGTGTTCGACATGTTGTAGTGAAGGGGGCTAGCAGGTTGTAGTGTTTCGACATGTTGTAGTCCCCGGGTCTAGCAGGTTGTAGTGTTCGACATGTTTTTAGTCAAGGTCTGGCAGGTTGTAGAGTTCGACATGTTGTAATCAAGGGTCTGGCAGGTTGTCGTGTTCGACATGTTGTAGTCAAGGGTCTAGCAGGTTGTAGTGTTCGACATGTTTGTAGTCAACGGTCTAGCAGGTTGTAGTGTTCGTACATGTTGTAGTACAAGGGTCTGGCAAGTAGTAGATTCGACAGATTGTAGTCAGGGTCCTGGTAGGTTTAGTGTTCGACAGTTGTAGTGAAGGGTCTAGCAGGTTGTAGTGGTTCGACATGTATGTAGTACAAAGGCTAGCAGGTTGTATGTGTTCGACATGTTGAGTCAAAGGTCAGGCAGGTTGTAGTGTTCGACATGTTGTAGTCAAGGGCTAGCAGGTTGTAGAGTTTCGACAATAAGTCAAAGGTTCACGCAGGTTGTAATGTGTTCGACATGTTGTCGTCAAGGTGTCTAGCAGGTATGTAGTGTTCGACATTGTAGTCCAAAGGCTAGCAGGTTGTATGTTCGACATGGTTGTAAGTCAAATGGTCTAGCAGGTTGTAGTGTTCGACATGTTGTTAGTCAAGGGTCCACAAGGATTGTAATGTTCGACATGTTGTATCAAGTGGTCAAACAGGTTGTAGTGTTCGACATGTATAGTTAGTCAAAGGTCTAGCAGGTTGTAGGTTCGACATGTTGTAGTCAAAGGTCTGGCAGGTTGTAGAGTTCGACATGTTGTAGTCAAAGGTCTTAGCAGGTTTATGTGTGTATCGACATGTTGTAGTCAAAGGTCGGCAGGTTTAAGGTCTTCGAGTGATGTACTAACTTACTGTTTCTTTCTTCCCCCCCCCCCCCCCCCCCCCCCTTACGGGGGTTTGTCTGTGTCCTGTCGTAGACTGAACAACCCATGCATTATTAGATCGATGAACAAACGTGGTTTATAAGAAAAAAGAATTGTGCTGACTGAACAACAATGGCAGTAAAAATATGTGCTGAGACACACAGACAAGACAGCGCGAGCGCGCGCGCGCGCACACACACACACACACACACACACACACACACACACACATATGCACGCACGCACGCACCAGGGCCCAAACACCCACCCCAAACCCCACGCACGCACGCACGCCCACAAACACACACACACCCACACCACACACACACACACACACCCCCAACACACACAACATCCGCATCCTCGACCAAGGACGAAATCCTTTCATGTCGTCTCGGTTTGTTACTGGTGTGAAATTTTTGGGAATGATATACTTTACAGCATCGCACAAGTACCAAACTTATTGCAGTCAGGAAGGCAAGCATAGCATGTAAATGAAACACTTGTCAAGGGCCCCTAAACTCACGCGGGACGCCGGTGTTTTATTCAGCACAGTTTTTTTTTCTTCCCCAGAAAACTTTACGGTGATATGGGGCACAATCAATAATGTAAATTTTTTTGTAAAATTTTTTGTGTGTGAGTCATGAGGTGGTGTTTAGGGTGGAGGACAGGGGGCTGTACTGTAGAAAATGTGTTTGTGTGTGTTTGGTTTGTGTGTTTGTGGGGGGGTGGTGTGGTGTGTGGTTTTGGTGTGTGGTGGGGTGTTGTGTGTATCAGTGTGTGTGGGTTTGTGTGTGTGTGTGCGTGGGGTGCGTGTTTTGCTTTGCGTGTATGTGTGTGTTTTGTTTGTGGTGTGTGTGTGGTGTTGTTTCTTTTCCGGCGTGGTGTTTGTGGTGAATATATTGGTGTGTGCGTGTGTTTTGTGCTGCGTGGTGTGTTGGTGGTCTTTGTCTGTGAAAGTCTGTGTGTTTTCTGTATTGTGCCCGCGCAAAATTTTTTATTAGTTTTTCCATTGTTCATAACATTTTGCAACAAATACGGTTCGGAAGTGCTCATGTTTTTTGTTTGTTGTTGTTGTTTTTCCCAGCTTGCTTCACGCTTCTTCCTGTTGTATCATATTCAAGTTTCCTTTTTTTGTTTTTTTTGTAAATTGTTTGGTTGTCGTTTTTAAAATTTCTCTCCCTCTCTCTTATCTCCTCCTGTGCCTCTCCAATCTCCTCCCCCCCTCCCCCCCCTCCCTCTCTCACATCCCCACTCTCTCTCTCCTCTCTCCCCCTTTTGAAATTGTTGGCTGTCTTTGAAATACCTCACCCCTCTCTCCTCGCCTCTCCGGGCTACTTCCTCCCCTCTCTCTCTCTCTCTCTCTCCTCTCCCCCCCGCCTCTTTCTTTCCTCTCTTTCCCTCCTCCTCTTTCTCTCCCCCTCCCCCACTCCCCTTCCCCCTCTCTTTCTCTCCCCTCCCCCTCTCCTCTCCCCTCCCCCCCCCCCCTCTCTCCTCCCCCTTCTCTCTTTTCCCTTCCCCCTCTCTCTCTCTCTCTCCACTCTTCTTTTTCCTCTCTTTTTTCCTTCCCCCTTTCCCCCTCCCTCTTCTCTCTCCTCTTTTTTCCCCCTTTTCTCTTTCTCCCTCCCTCTTTCCCCCTCTCTCTCTTTCTCTCTCTCTCCTTTCCCTCTCTTTCCCTCTCTCTTTTCCTCTCACTCTCTCTCTCATCTCTCCTCCCTCTCTCTCCCCTTTTAGGCCCGCTCGGAAAAATACAACTAAGGACGTGTCCAAAAAAGGCGGCGGGGTGGAGCATCACGTTGTAATTGATCTAAACGTTATGGCCGCCGACTGACCCGGGGCAGTTTCTGGTCAAAAGCTGGGGAATGGCTGCCCATGATCTCTCTCCCACTATTTTTTCCCCAGAAGTTTCTGTACCTGTTTTGTCTTTTGGCCCCCCGGAAATGAACTGGGTGGAATCTCATTGCACCTGGGGTTTCCTCCTCCCCTTTCCCCCCCCTCCCCCTCTCCCTCTCCCCCCTCTATCCCCTCTTCCCTCCCCCCTCCCTCTCCTCTCTCTTCCCCTTTTCCTCTCCCCCCCCCTCTCTCTCTTTCTCCCCTGTTTTTGGGTCCTCCCCGGGCTCGGGGCCGTGGCCTGCCCCCCGTCCCCTCTCCTTTTTTTCCCCCTTTTCCCCTCTCTCTCTCCAGGTCCCCTCCCCTCCCTTTTTCTCTCCTCCTCCTCTCCTCAGTTTCAAAATTTTTTGTGTGTATGAAAAGGGCCACCCCTGTTTTTGGATTGGCTGGGTTTTAGGAAAGAAGGGGGGGGGGCCTACACCCGCCATCCCCCCCAGTCGGCCCAAAAAACCCCTTTCCCCCCCCACTGCCCCCTGTTCCCCTTTTTTTTTCTTTTCCCTCTCTCTCTCACCTCCTCTCCCCTTTTCTCCCTTTTTTCTCTCAAGAGAGAAATACAAAAAAAAAATTAAAAAAACCCCCCCCCCCCACCAACCAACCCCCAACCCCCCCAAAAAACCCCCCACCCCCCCCTAACCACCCCCACCCCCCCCCCCCCCACCCCTCCTCCCTCCCCCTCCCCCCCCCCCACCCCAAAACCCACCCCCCCCCCCCCCCACCCCACCCCCCCACCCGTCCCTTTTTTTTCCCCCCCCCTTCCCCCCTCCCCCCCCCCCCCACACCCCCCCCCCCCCACCCCCCCACAACCCCCCCACCCCCCCCCACCCCCCCCCAAAAACCCCCCCCCCGGGAAAACGCTTAAACCAACCCCCCCCCCCCCCCGGGCGGAAGAAAACCCCCCACCCCCCCATTTGGGGCCCCCCCCAAACCCCCCCAATCCCGCGCTTTTAGCTTTAAGGCCTGACCCCGCGAAAAGGACAAGGGCCAGCCTTCATGGCCGCGCCCCGGGGGGCCGTGGTTAAAAAAGGCCGCCCCCCCCCACCCTCACTTGGGGGATTTTCCGGGGCCCCGGACGCAGCAAAAAAAGGCTAAAGGTATTAGACCTTCGTTTCCGCCGGCTCCCAAAAGGGTTTTCACCACCAACAAACCTGGGGGTTCCCTTTTGGGGGGTCCAAAAAAACAACCCCGTGGATGGGTTTTAATTTTGAAGGTGGCGGCCAAAATCACAGATTCGACTGAAATGTTGTTGGGGGAGGGGAGTGAGTGTAAAAGGGGGGGGGGGGGGGGGGGGGGGTGGGGGGGGTGGGGGGAATGGTGGAAGGGGTTTCCCCCTTTTTTTGTGGAGGTTTTGTTTTGGGGTTTTGGGGGGAAAAGGGGGGGGTTTGGGGGGGGTGGAGTTACGGAGGGGGGGGGGAATGGGGTTTAAATTGGGCCCCAAAGGGGGGCCCCCCCCCCCCCCCCCCCGGGGGGGAAAGAATTGGGGTTGGGGGGTTTGGGGGATTTTAAGTTATCTTGGTTCGGGCGGGTTGTGTGTGTTGGGGGTTTGGGGGGGGGGAGGGTTTTTTGGGTTTTTGTGTGGGTGAGGGTTGTTTTAGGGGTGTTTTGTGGGGTGGGAATTGTGAGGTTTTTGGAGAGTAGGGGGGGGGTTTTGTAGTGTGTGGGGTTTTTTGTTTGGATGTGGGGGAGTTTTTGGGGGTTTTTTTTGAGTGGCCCCGCGGGGGATGGGCAAGCGGTCCTCCCCCCCCCCCCTCTCTCTCTTCCCTCCTCCGACTCTCTCTCCCCCCTGGGGGGGGGGGGAGGTGGGGGGTAACAAACAGAAAGGGGAAAATTTTTTTTGTGTGTTTTGTTTTTGGGGGGGAAGAGAAGAGAGAGAGAGAGGGAGAGAGAAGAGGAGGAAAAAAAGAAAAGGATTTTTTGGGCGAGGGCCCCCAAAACAAACGGCCCCAGGGGCCGTAAACAGGGAAAAACCCGGGGTGGGGGTCAAATTTGGGGTTTTATCCCCCGGGGGGGGGGGGGGGGGGGGGGGGGTTTTGGGGGGGGGGGGGGGGGGGGGGGGGGGGGGGGGGGGGGGGGGGGGGGGGGTTTGGGGGGGGGGGGGGGGGGGGGGGGGGGGGGGGGGGGGGGGGGGGGGGGGGGGGGAGGGGGGGGGGGGTGGGGGGGGGGGGGGGGGGGGGGGGGTGGGGGGGGGGGGGGGGGGGGGGGGGGGGGGGGGGGGGGGGGGGGGGGGGGGGGGGGGGGGTTTGGGGGGGGGTGGGGGGGGGGGGGGGGGGGGGGGGGGGGGGGGGGGTTTGGGGGGGTGGGGGGTGGGGGTGTGGGGGGTGGGGGGGGGGGGGGGGGGGGGGGGGGGGGGGGGGGGGGGGGGGGGGTGGGGGGGGGGGGGGGGGGGGGGTGGGGGGTGGGGGGGGGGGGGGGGTTTGGGGGGGGGGGTGGGGGGTGTTTTGTGTTTGGGGGGGGGGGGGTTTTGGGGGGGGGGTAAAATTATTTCCCCTGGGGTTTAAAATTGGAAAGACACCAAAACCCCCCCCATTTTCCCTTTGAAAAAGACTAAAAAAAACCGAGGGGTTTCAGTGGGGAACGGGACCATAACAACCTTTCCCCCACCGTAAAATCCCATCACCCTCCCTTTTTGGGAACCCGGGGCCGGAACCCGTTAAAGGATGGATGGGCAAAGTTCCAAAAATAAACCTGGGAACCACCCCCGCGTTGGAAAAGGTGAAAAAGGAAGTAAGGGAAAAAAACCAAGCCCGATAGGACAATTTGAAATTTGGGTGCCCCGGGAAAACACTGAAAGAAGCGTAAGATGGCAGCTCATCAGGGCGGCCCTCCCCCCTTGAAGCGCCCTAGGTTGAACGAGGGAATTGGTTGAAAGGGCGAAATTGGTCTCAAGGCCCCCCATAGGGGAAGGCCCCAATCCCCTATTTTTAAAAAAATAAAATACAAAAACTTAAAAAGGGGGGGATGTTCCTGTACCCAAAACCCGACCCCCCCCCGGGTTTTTGGGGTTAAAAAAAAAAAAAAACCCCCCCATTTTTAGCCGGTAAAGTATATATTCCTGGGCCCCGGTTAGAAAACCCCTTCCCAGGGCCCGCCCCCCATTTCCCCAACCCCGCGTCATCTACACGACCTAGTTGGGCCCATGAAGGGGAAAGCCGAAAATGAAAGCGGAGCCTGCTTTGGGCCGGGTAAATTTTTAAATCGGTTTTTTTTTCCTGCGTCATTCACTCGCCCGTCAATTCCCGTTTACTTTATCGGGTTTCCCCTCATTTCTTTTCGAAAGTTTTTTCAAAAAGGTTTTAATGCCAAAAAAATAACGGTCCCTCCAAACCAACGGCCCCAAAATGGCGTACTCTTTTTTAAGCTTGGTGACCCGGATTTTTAAAGTGTTTGGGACGATGTGGCCAAAATCCCCCCAAAAAGGATTTTTCACCAAAAAAACTGTTTTAAAAAAAAATTTTAAGGGGTTTTGCGACCTAAACCCTTTTTTTTTTTTTTTTTTTTTTTTTTTTTTTTGGGGGGGGGCACCAAGAAATCACAATTTTAAAGTAAAGCCCTTTTCCCCTTAATTAACGCACTTTTCAGGCCTTTTGGGCACTACCCTTACCCAATTTTTCGCCAGCTCGAAGCGCCCAAATATCCCATTCGTTTTTTTTTTAAAAAATCTGTCTGCTTGGAACCACCTCTTTACCTTGATGCCTTTTGAAAAAAAAAAATGAGGAAATCAACTTCAGAACAATAACAATCTCAAAACAATCAAATTTGGCGCTTTTCATTTTGGTGTGCAACCCCTGCTCTTCCAAAAACGGAACCCCTTTGGGTTTTAACAGTATCATTGTTTTACGCCTCATATACAAGTAACGTTGTTGGTATGGGAAAATTTACATTTTTCAAAAGCCCTTTAGATTAACTTGAAGTTGTAAAAACATTTTTTTTAAAAATCAAAACAAACAAACCTACTGGACGCAAACACAAAAACAAAAGTTAATAAACTAAAAGGACAATTAAATCACGATAAAAGGTACAACAATACAATCGCCCCAAAAAAGTAAAAACAAACATACACACCACGGGCCCGGGGGCGCCCCAAAAAAAACAAAACCCCCCCAAAAACACACACACAAACACCCACACACACACACACACACAACCAAAACCCAAACCACCACCAGCCACAAAGCCCGCACCAGCACCACGCCCCGCCAACACAAAAACCACCACAAACCACACAACCCCCACCATCCCCACCCCCCACACACACACACACCCCACACACACACACACACACCCACCACACAACATGGGGTGCGGGGAAACCGGAAACCCCCTGAAAAACCACTGGGGGAGACGGAGGGCAGGGTTGGGGTTGTAATCAACCCCCCCCCCCAACCCTCCCCCCTTCTTTTTCCCCCCTTTTCCCCCCGTTCCTCCCCCGGGGCCCCCTCCCTCCACCACGTGCCCTTCCCCCTACCCCTCTTCCCCCTCCCTTTCGAGTGTTCTTTTTTCACTTGAGACGAAAGGTGGCCTACGATGATTTTTTTTTTTGGTGCTTGCGACATTGTTTTCTCTCTCCTCTCCCCCTCATCTCCTCTTCCCCTTCACTTCCCCCGCCCTTCCCTTTTCTCCTCTCTTTCCCAAAACGAGCAATTTTTGGGGCGGTGACTAAATTTTTGGGCGGTAGTTTTTTGGCCCTGAAACACGCGCGCCCCGGGGTGTGTTGTGTGTGTGTGTTGTGTGTGGTTGTGTTGTGGTGTGTTGGGGTTGGGGGTAGGGGGGTTTGGTTTTTCAAGCAATGGGGTACGTACAATTGGTTGGCTAGTATTTCTTTGTTAATTATTCATTTATTTTTTTTTTTACTTTTTGTTTTTTGTTTTTTTTTACTTATTGTAAAGGGTGGGGGTTAGCGGGTCATTGCCAGGGCCCTTTAAAAAAACATTGTTCCCAGACCACAGTCTGTTGTACAAGGAAACCGACAGTTCCAGAGTTCTTTGTTCAAAAAGGCAGCACCACAACATAAAAAGACCGGGCGAGCAGCAGCCCCAAACCCCTTTTGGGAAACAACGGCGTGGGGCAGTAAGTGGGTTTTTCCAAGCCAAATCTGTTGTGTTTTTAGGGGACCGCCGAAGAAAAAGTTGGGAGCGGGCAAGAGGAACCCTTTTTCAAGGGTTCCCATCTTTAGCAAAAGGAGCTATTGTGCAACACAGCACGCAGAAACCAGGGGTTCTTTTAGGGGACCCACCCAAATTGCCTCAGTTGTGCTCTGGAGGGGTGGCACAAATTACGACTCCCGTCGTACCCAAAAAGGTTTTATTTTTTTTTTTCTCTTTCCCCCTCCCTCATTTTGTGATCCCTGGACTTGTTGGGTGTCTCATCGAGTCGTTTCAATGCATGATTTCCCTAATTCTACCTTCCGTCATAAGACTCTGTGGGTTTTTGGGTTTTTTGTTTTATCCACATCGACCACAAATCAACAGGAACTGTCAGTCCCAAAAAGCCTTGAGACCAGCCCACAGAAAACTGGCACAGAGAAACATAAAATACAAAAAGCAAGCACGCGCGCGAGGCGGGCCCCCCCAAAAACGCAACCCCCCAAAACACACCCCCCCTCACCTCTCTCCTCCTCCTTTTCTCCTCTCTCTCTCTTTAAAGCGCCCGGGGCGCAAAAGTACACCCCACACAACCACCGCGCGCGCGCGCCGCGCCGCACGCCCAAAACCAAACCCCCACACACCACACACACCACAAAACACACCACTTTCCATCACCAAAACCCCCTCTCTTCTATCCTTTTTTTCCTTTTTGTTTCTTTTTTTTGTTTTTTTTTTTGTTTTGTTTCGTTTAGCTTTTTTGCAATTTCATCGCGGTCGACCCCTTGAGCTGCAACTTAAGAAAAAAACAAACTCCATTTCCCTCTCTCTCTCTCTCTTTTCTCCCCCCCCCCCCCATTTTTTCTCCCCCCTCACTCGTCTTTCTTCCCCAAAGGAAGACGTTCAGCTAAACGTACTCTCGCACGGGGGGCAAACGCCTTATTAGCAATGGGCGGCAGACAACGGAAAATGACCCAACTTTTTAGGCAAAAGTTGGCGTAAAGCATATAGGTGCCGTCTCCTCCTCTCTCTCCTCCTCTCCTCCCTCTCTCTCTCTCCTTTTCTCCTTCTCTTGACCTCCACCTGTTTCTGCATGCGCCCCCCCCCCCTCCCGCGTCCCAGGTGGTTGTATGGTGTCTAAAAGTATTGATATGAAATGTACGTTCCGCGCGCGCGCGGGGGTGGTGGTGGGGGTGTGGTGGTGTGGTGGGGGTGGG
>CM065715.1:103384083-103399083 GCA_033310375.1 Conus canariensis
CCCCAAGCCCTTGACCAGTTGCTGATGTGAGGCCAGTCCATGCACTGATGTTGCCTCCCACTTTTCTCTGTCTTCCTCTCCTTCTGCCTCCTCGCACTGTTCCTTGTCGAATGGTTTTGGCAAGTCCTGTTGATCTTCATACGTGACCATACTATCTGATTTTCCTTTTTTTTCACGGTGGACAGCACAGGTCTTCGTATGGTCCAATGGCTTGCCTTACTCTGGTCTGGACCTCCAAGCTGGTAATGTGGTCATTGTATGAGATGCCAAGAATCTTGCAGAAGCAGCTAATCTCTAATGCCCGTGTCCTATCGAGTTCAGCTGTCAGAGTCCACGTCTCACAGGCATAGAGGCATGTGGCAATGACCAGGGAGCGCATCAGTCTGGTCTTGGAACTGATTGTGAGGTTTCAAAACGGAGTGACTGAGGGGAAAATGAAGCAAAATTATTGGAAAGAGACGGGGTTAGTTACTGTCAAGGACACAGACATAGCACAGGACTAAAAGAGAGGGGTTAGTTACCGCCAAGGACACAGACATAGCACAGGACTGAAAGAGAGGGGGTTAGTTACCGCCAAGGACACAGACGAACAGAGCAGTCTGTACTCTGGTTGTGATGTTTCTGTCATTCCAGATGGGTCTTAGTCTGCTAGCGCTGCTGTCCTTTGCGCAACTCTGGAGAGAACTTCAGGTCTCCCTCATCTGAAACAACTGCCCCGAGGTACTTGAAGTTCTGAACTGTCTCTAGGTTTCCTCCCTTGATAGCGATGTTGGCGCTGATGCCGTTGGTGTTGTCGATGCCACTGGTGTTGTCGGTGCCACTGGTGTTGTCGGTGCCACAGTGTTGTCGGTGCCACTGGTGTTGTCGATGCCACTGGTGTTGTGGGTCATCAGGTTTGTCCTTTGCCACTGGTGTTGTCGATGCCACTGGTGTTGTCGACGCCACTGGTGTTGTCGGTCATCAGGTTTGTCCTTTCCGCGCTGACCTCCATGCTGAATGCAGCAGAACATTTGTCAAGGCGCTCTGCTAGGCTGGCTGGTTCCTGCTCTTCTCCTGCTGGCCCGTTGGTGTCATCAGCAAAGCGTAGGTTTGTCACTGTCCTGCCGCCAATGCTTGATGTCCCTCCAGTGCGTCGGTCAGACATCTCTCAGTGATCACTAACAGGAAGATGGCGAAAACATTTGTGCAAACCCTTGAATATGAAGGACGAAGAACAAATTATGCGTGGTGTGCTACAAACCGGGGTTCTCTAATGTGTGTTGTTATGCTTCACAAAATTAGAGCTATCATGTTTTTATACAGTGCTTTTCGACACCCACTCATTCTCCCCAGCTGTCCACTCCGTCTTCTGTACATTCTCCCCAGCTATCCACTCCGTCTTCTGTACATTCTCCCCAGCTATCCACTCCGTCTTCTGTACATTCTCCCAGCTATCCACTCCGTCTTCTGAACATTCTCCCCAGCTATCCACTCCGTCTTCTGTGCATTCTCCCCAGCTATCCACTCCGTCTTCTGTACATTCTCCCCAGCTATCCACTCCGTCTTCTGAACATTCTCCCCAGCTATCCACTCCGTCTTCTGAACATTCTCCCCAGCTATCCACTCCGTCTTCTGCACATTCTCCCCAGCTATCCACTCCGTCTTCTGCACATTCTCCCCAGCTATCCACTCCGTCTTCTGCACATTCTCCCCAGCTATCCACACCGTCTTCTGAACAGTCTCCCCAGCTATCCACTCCGTCTTCTGCACATTCTCCCCAGCTATCCACTCCGTCTTCTGAACAGTCTCCCCAGCTATCCACTGCATTTTTGCACATTCTCCCCAGCTATCCACTGCATTTTTGCACATTCTCTCCAGCTATCCACTGCATTTTTGCACATTCTCCCCAGCTATCCACTGCATTTTTGCACATTCTCCTCAGCTATCCACTCCGTCTTATGTAGTTCTCCTCAGCTATCCACTCCGTCTTATGTAGTTCTCCTCAGCTATCCACTCCGTCTTCCGCACATTCTCCTCAGCTATCCACTCCGTCTTCTGTAATTCTCCTCAGCTATCCACACGACCTTCTGCACATTCTCCCCAGCTATCCACTACGTCTTCTGCACATTCTCCCCGGCTATCCACTCCGTCTTATGTAGTTCTCCTCAGCTATCCACTCCGTCTTATGTAGTTCTCCTCAGCTATCCACTCCGTCTTCCGCACATTCTCCCCAGCTATCCACTCCGTCTTCTGTAATTCTCCTCAGCTATCCACACGACCTTCTGCACATTCTCCCCAGCTATCCACTACGTCTTCTGCACATTCTCCCCGGCTATCCACTCCGTCTTATGTAGTTCTCCTCAGCTATCCACTCCGTCTTATGTAGTTCTCCTCAGCTATCCACTCCGTCTTCCGCACATTCTCCCCAGCTATCCACTCCGTCTTCTGTAATTCTCCTCAGCTATCCACACGACCTTCTGCACATTCTCCCCAGCTATCCACTACGTCTTCTGCACATTCTCCCCTGCTATCCACTCCGTCTTCTGTAATTCTCCCTGGCTATCCACTCCGTCTTATGTAGTTCTCCCTGGCTATCCACTGCGTCTTCTGTAATTCTCCTCAGCTATCAACTGCATTTTTTGTACATTTTCCCCGACTATCCACTCCCTTCTCTGCACATTCTCCCCGGCTATCCACTCCGTCTTCTGCAATTCTCCTCAGCTATCCACACGACCTTCTGCACATTCTCCCCAGCCACCTACACCATCTTCTGCACATTCTCCCCCGCTATCCACACCATCTTCTGCACATTCTCCCCCGCTATCCACACGACCTTCTGCACATTCTCCCCAGCTATCCACACCATCTTCTGCACATTCTCCCCGCTATCCACACCATCTTCTGCACATTCTCCCCAGCTATCCACACCATCTTCTGCACATTCTCCCCCGCTATCCACACCATCTTCTGCACATTCTCCCCCGCTATCCACACCATCTCCTGCACATTCTCCCCCGCTATCCACACCATCTTCTGCACATTCTCCCCCGCTATCCACACCATCTTCTGCACATTCTCCCCCGCTATCCACACCATCTTCTGCACATTCTCCCCCGCTATCCACACCATCTTCTGCACATTCTCCCCAGCCACACACACCATCTTCTGCACATTCTCCCCCGCTATCCACACCATCTTCTGCACATTCTCCCCCGCTATCCACACCATCTTCTGCACATTCTCCCCCGCTATCCACACCATCTTCTGCACATTCTCCCCCGCTATCCACACACTCTTCTGCACATTCTCCCCCGCTATCCACACGACCTTCTGCACATTCTCCCCCGCTATCCACACGACCTTCTGCACATTCTCCCCCGCTATCCACACGACCTTCTGCACATTCTCCCCCGCTATCCACACGACCTTCTGCACATTCTCCCCCGCTATCCACACCATCTTCTGCACATTCTCCCCCGCTATCCACACCATCTTCTGCACATTCTCCCCCGCTATCCACACCATCTTCTGCACATTCTCCCCGCTATCCACACCATCTTCTGCACATTCTCCCCGCTATCCACACCATCTTCTGCACATTCTCCCCCGCTATCCACACCATCTTCTGCACATTCTCCCCCGCTATCCACACCATCTTCTGCACATTCTCCCCCGCTATCCACACCATCTTCTGCACATTCTCCCCCGCTATCCACACCATCTCCTGCACATTCTCCCCCGCTATCCACACCATCTTCTGCACATTCTCCCCAGCTATCCACACCATCTTCTGCACATTCTCCCCAGCCACCTACACCATCTTATGCACATTCTCCCCAGCTATCCACACCATCTTTTGCACATTCTCCCCAGCTATCCACACCATCTTCTGCACATTCTCCCCAGCTATCCACACCATCTTCTGCACATTCTCCCCAGCCACCTACACCATCTTCTGCACATTCTCCCCAGCCACCTACACCATCTTCTGCACATTCTCCCCCGCTATCCACACCATCTTCTGCACATTCTCCCCCGCTATCCACACCATCTTCTGCACATTCTCCCCCGCTATCCACACCATCTTCTGCACATTCTCCCCCGCTATCCACACGACCTTCTGCACATTCTCCCCCGCTATCCACACGACCTTCTGCACATTCTCCCCCGCTATCCACACGACCTTCTGCACATTCTCCCCCGCTATCCACACCATCTTCTGCACATTCTCCCCCGCTATCCACACCATCTTCTGCACATTCTCCCCCGCTATCCACACCATCTTCTGCACATTCTCCCCCGCTATCCACACCATCTTCTGCACATTCTCCCCCGCTATCCACACGACCTTCTGCACATTCTCCCCAGCTATCCACACGATCTTCTGCACATTCTCCCCCGCTATCCACACCATCTTCTGCACATTCTCCCCCGCTATCCACACGACCTTCTGCACATTCTCCCCCGCTATCCACACCATCTTCTGCACATTCTCCCACGCTATCCACACCATCTTCTGCACATTCTCCCCCGCTATCCACACGACCTTCTGCACATTCTCCCCAGCTATCCACACCATCTTCTGCACATTCTCCCCCGCTATCCACACCATCTTCTGCACATTCTCCCCGCTATCCACACCATCTTCTGCACATTCTCCCCCGCTATCCACACCATCTTCTGCACATTCTCCCCCGCTATCCACACCATCTTCTGCACATTCTCCCCCGCTATCCACACCATCTTCTGCACATTCTCCCCCGCTATCCACACCATCTTCTGCACATTCTCCCCCGCTATCCACACCATCTTCTGCACATTCTCCCCCGCTATCCACACCATCTTCTGCACATTCTCCCCCGCTATCCACACCATCTCCTGCACATTCTCCCCCGCTATCCACACCATCTTCTGCACATTCTCCCCAGCTATCCACACCATCTTCTGCACATTCTCCCCAGCCACCTACACCATCTTATGCACATTCTCCCCAGCTATCCACACCATCTTTTGCACATTCTCCCCAGCTATCCACACCATCTTCTGCACATTCTCCCCAGCTATCCACACCATCTTCTGCACATTCTCCCCAGCCACCTACACCATCTTCTGCACATTCTCCCCAGCCACCTACACCATCTTCTGCACATTCTCCCCCGCTATCCACACACCATCTTCTGCACATTCTCCCCAGCTATCCACACCATCTTCTGCACATTCTCCCCGGCTATCCACTCCGTCTTCTGCACATTCTCCCCAGCTATCCACACCATCTTCTGCACATTCTCCCCAGCTATCCACACCATCTTCTGCACATTCTCCCCAGCTATCCACACCATCTTCTGCACATTCTCCCCAGCTATCCACACCATCTTTTGCACATTCTCCCCGGCTATCCACTCCGTCTTCTGCACATTCTCCCCAGCTATCCACACCATCTTCTGCACATTCTCCCCAGCTATCCACACCATCTTCTGCACATTCTCCCCCGCTATCCACACCATCTTCTGCACATTCTCCCAGCCACCTACACCATCTTCTGCACATTCTCCCCAGCTATCCATGACTCCATCTTCTGCACATTCTCCCCAGCTATCCATGACTCCATCTTCTGCACATTCTCCCCAGCTATCCATGACTCCATCTTCTGCGCTGTCTGAGGTCTGAATTGCCCCAGCTGTTCATTCCATCATTTAGTGTTATCAGACATCCAAGTTATGAAGTGACACAAGAAAGAACACAGGCACATTGGAAATGTTGATAACTGGACATTCTGTACCATAACTGGAAACCACCGAAGGCGTTCCGCTTCATCGTGGGTCATCCACAAGGAACGGCCAGTGTGCAATGGCAGCAGAGCAGAGCGGTGGCCATTTTGTCCAGGGACGATTAATTTTTCAGGCTTGCGAACCCTGGCTGCGAATTGCAAAGAGAAACTTCCAATAGGTGCCAGACGCTTTTGTCTTAAAACAGGAGAATCATCTTATGTGTACTAAAGAAAGATTGCTAAAAGATAAGCTTAAATACCAGCCGATAGACTGGAGGGGGTAGGAGTGCGGAGGAGGGTGGGGGCTGGAACAACGGCTTGGAGGAATGCATTTTTCAAAGAACAGCCCCCAAATACTTCTGAAATAGAAGCAGGAGGGAGTGAATCATTCAGACCAAATTCTTCCCCGAAGATGGAGTATGGCTGCCTTAATGGCGGGATACAAAAAAAAACGGTCATACACACAAAACTCCATTGCCTGTCTATGCAGGCAGTGTCCGCAGGAGTTTCAGCCTGCGTAGGCAGAAAGAAAAAAAATTCAGACCAAATTGAAGACTAAGACTGCTGAAGCTGTTGTGTGTTGCCTTTGAATCCTGGATGGCTCATGAGTGGAGCACCCAGCTGGCAGTCACATGTTTCGAGTTCGAATCCGTCTGGTGCCCACCATAGAAATGAACATATTCGCTCCCCATCTTAAGGTATTGTCGTTCTGGTGATACAGGGAAGTGTCAGTTAGGTCCCCTTCCTCTCCTCCATTTTCCTAGGATGGGTATCACAGTCTGCTCTGCCGAATCACCTGAGATGGGGGTAAATGGTCAATCTGAATGTCACTAACATCAAGTAACTTTGTGGCTTTAACTTTGGGGTCCTTACGTCCAAAGACAATAAACTGACCAGCTAATCAAACCAGCCAATCAGCCAAACTGCTGACCATCCAAGCGGCCAGACCACCCACCCACCCAGCAGCATTCAACCCGCCCAGCAAGCTGTGTACCCGTCAAGTTGCCCACCCGACTGTTTACACTGATTAGGACAGCTCCTGCCCCCCGTTTCTGATCTCGCCGCCATTTGCTTGAGGCTTTGCGACGACCCGAGGGAGTCCACCCATTCAGAACACTGCCGTGACTCGTTAGAGTTAATGTACCTTGTATAAGCCGGTGTTTTGCTTTGGCTTTGGTATCCAGTCCTCGTACTCTTAGTCAAACAGCAGGGATGATCGGCTTGTGTGAGGCCTGAACTAGCACCGAGTGGCGTGGTGCCCGCAGGCCCTGTGTCTTTGTTTGCATGCCTCCACAGTGGTAATGGGTTCACTGTGAGCTGCTTTGAGGTGCGTGTGTGTCTCGTTAATGGACCTCGACCTTTGACCCCCACAATGAGAGAAGGAAAGAAGACAGAAACGAAAGAAGGAGCAGATCAAATACCGATTCCTAGTTGTGGACAAGCCTGCCAGGGAGAAAGTTCGGGAATCCTGACCTTTGGAGAATAGCAGATTGATCACTCCTACCTTGATACAATCCAAAACTATTGATCTGACGACCTGCAGGCCGCGCCGTCCTTGATACTATCGAAGACTACAGACTGGTTTACTTACCTGATTGCTGACTAGTCAGCTGGATCAGATTCGCCTGGTGTTTGGCTTGGTTCTAATGGCTTGTAAGATGATTTCTCCGATTGATCGAGCAGTTTTCCCTTTCTGTAGGTAATGGTTGAAAGTGACCATCCCTCCCCAAATGCCATTCATAACCATGTTCGTAGAAGTCACAATACCTTAAGTAGCTGTATTATAGTTGGTGCACGTAGAAGTCACAATACCTGAAGTAGCGGTATTATATTTGCTGCACATAGAAGTCAAAATACTTAAGTAGCGGTATTATAGTTGGTGCACATAGAAGTCACAATACCTGAAGTAGCGGTATTATAGTTGGTGCACATAGAAGTCACAATACCTTAAGTAGCGCTAATAATAGTCGGTGCACATCAAGGTGAGTCCGTGCACGACTTGTGCACCAAATGTCAGCTAAGAGGGTCGGAAAGTCTGAGTTTTATGCTGTCTCCAACATTTGCTCCAGATGTACACCTCAGTGTATAGGCATACCACAACATGAGGCGCAAAATTGTCAGTAACACGAACACAGAGAAGAACATCTCATCTTCTGAGGTGCAGCCCGACGTGATGATTTTGCCTGCCAAAGCCATAGCATCGCAGCCCTACCTGATGATTTTGCCTGCCAAAGCCATAACATCGCAGCCCTACCTGATGATTTTGCCTGCCAAAACCATAACATCGCAGCCCTACCTGATGATTTTGCCTGCCAAAGCCGTCACGTCGCAGCCCTACCTGATGATTTTGCCTACCAAAGCCGTCACATCGCAGCCCTACCTGATGATTTTGCCTGCCAAAGCCGTAACATTGCAGCCCTACCTGATGATTTTGCCTACCAAAGCCGTAACATTGCAGCCCTACCTGATGATTTTGCCTGCCAAAGCCGTAATATCGCAGCCCTACCTGATGATTTTGCCTACCAAAGCCGTTACATCGCAGCCGTACCTGATGATTTTGCCTGCCAGAGCCATAACGGCATCAAAGTGTGCCCATGGGTTGTGCCGTCTCTAGTCATGGAATCATCGGGCTATGTTGGTTCAGTACTGAGCGCTACCTCGCCGTGCTGAGGTGAGTCGTGGCCCGCGTTGGGCCAACGAGGAGACGTTGACAGGGAGAACCAGTGGCTCCCACAAGACTGTGCCTCACACTGCAACACCTCCACTGACAGTCAGCAACGGCAAAGGCAACGCTTTGGAGAGCGTCCCATCGCTACGAGCTGCGCAACGGAATTAGCCTGCACACTGACAAGACGTAAAGATTATTTTTATCTGTTGGATTATCAGAAAGAAAAATGCCTATCAAAATAATCCCTTGACCATTCCTGGGCTGAAGAGGGCAATTGCAGTCGAGATTAGGATAATATGTGACTACCAGTGGCAGAATATGTTCGTGTGGTTGACAGTTTCGCGCGTTGCATCCAGAAATGCTTGCGCCATGGAACACATCCGGAGCACATTTTGGCGAGGACATGAAGCGAAAATTCCTCGACAAACCTTCCCCCCCTCCCCCCCCCCCCCCCCCCCACCCGCTTACCGCCCCATCCCCCGTTCTGAAAGTTGGTACACACAAGTGGTGCATAAAGTTGATGTGCATCATCTGTACTATTGTTACAAAAGATATTGTGCGTTTTAGTGACATTTTCATCTATGGTAGTTCCCGTTTGGGTCATCCTGTAGACAAGGCAGTGATGGTAGTGAAATGCTTTGGTTTTGAGGGGGGATGGTTAGGGCTCGGAACTGTCCTTTAGGCAGCATCAGCAGTGAACTTGGCGCTCCAGGCTTGACCAACGACAACTTGGGTCAGTGTGGGTCAGGCATAAGTCCGTCATCTCTAAACTGCGTACATACACACGCGCATGCAATCGCGTGCACCCACGTAGCTCACGTACGCACGCACGCGCGCGCTCGCACACACACACACACACACACACACACACACATGCGCGCGCGCATGCGTGCGCAGACACGTGCACGCGCGCGCACACACGCACACATGCACGCACACACACACACACACACACACACACACACACACACACACACACACACACCTACCTAACATCTTATGAATTATAACCAGAGAAAAAAGAGTTTATAGGATTTTCCAGACCTAAGACAGGACAATGGTCCACAGGGGCAGTGAAACTAGAAACGACTGTAAAGAAGGTATTTTCTACAGCGAAGAGAGTGACAGCAAATAGGACATTACTACTATACCATACAACGTCCAGAAGGCGGTAAAGCTGTTTGTACTAAAAGAGACCCCAGCATCCACACACACACACACACACACACACACACACACACACACACACACACACAATTTGCGTTCTCTCTGTTCTATTTGCTTGGAGATGTAGGTTATTTTCTTCTTTTTTTTAATTTTGATATTGTCATTATCATCATCGTCGTCATCATAATCATCATCATCATCATCATCATTCTTCTTCCTCTTCTTCTCCTTCTTCTTCTTCTTCTTCTATTATTATTATTATTATCATTATTGTTATTATCATTGTTACTACTACTACTACTACTACTACTATTATTATTATTATTATTGTTATTATTATCATTATTGTTATTATTTTTTAATTATTATTATCATTATTGTTACTGTTGTTCTTTATCTTGTTCCTGTTGTTTTGTTGTTAATTATATAATAATAATAATAATGATAATAATAGTAATAATGATAATAATGATAGTAATAATAATGATAATAATGCTGCTACTACCACTACACTACTACTACTACTACTACTACTACTACTACTACTACTACTACTATTGAACAGTTATGAAAGGGAGGAAAAAGGAGACATCTGTATTGACATAAAATATTTCCATGATGGAGACGTCGCCTTGATATAGAAGTGGGATCATTTGGCTTTCCTGTAATAAATGTTGTTGTTAGATTCTGTCAAGAGCCGGTTGAAAAGAGGCAGCTTCATCCACCAGTCAAGACGCTTGAAAGACAAAGCCCAGTCTTGATGGAACACGAAGCAAAGCCTATCCCGGCAAATGTCACCCACCCATCTTGGAAGAGGCAGGTGTTCCCAACAGTCGTCACCAGCATTCCCAGAGTGGAGAAGAGAGGAATACAGTCAGACACCCAAAGGAAGGCCCTGGCCATGGAGTACATCTGCAACCAATATCCCCAGGAAGACTGGACCCATGTCTTCACAGATGGCTCCGCCACAGAGGCAATGAGGGATGGTGGAGCTGGAATCTTCCTCCGATACAAAGACGGAGATGAAGAAATTGCAGTTCCAACAGGAAAATACTCCACCAACTTCCGAGCTGAGCGAGAAGCCCTCTGTGAGGCAGCCACAACAGTCTTGCAGAACTCCAAAAGAACAACAGGGCAGGTGGTGGTCTTCTCTGACGCTCTCTCCGTGCTCCAAGCCCTCAAGAACTCCCGCTGCAAAGAACAGAACCATATCACTTCAGCCCTTGTTGCCCTGAGTGCCAGAGTGGAGAAAGTGGTGATACAATGGGTACCAGCACACTGTGGCATCAGAGGCAACGAAAAAGCGGACATTCTGGCACAAGATGGTGCACAGAAGGAGCAGGCCAACAACCTGGTGTCATACGATGAAATTAAGACAATCATCAAGGCACAACAAGGAATAAAATGGCGCCTCCTGCATCCCAAATACAACCCAGAAGACACATACCATTTGCTGGGACGACGGGAACAGGTCAAGATCTTCCGCCTGAGGACTGGACACAATCGCCTGCTCCACCACATGCACACAAAATTTGGCATTGGACAGAGTGGAGAGTGCCTTTGTAGTGAGGGACCAATGACAACTGACCACATCCTTCAAGTCTGTACGACGTATGCAGCATCCAGGAGAAAGTACTGGCCAACACCGACAGCAGTGGAAGCCAAGCTGTATGGCACCCTGGAGGAGCTGCGACGGACGGCAGCCTTCATCGAGGACACCGGGCTGCTCATCTAACGGGATGGCGAACGAGGAAGAAGAAGAAGAAGAAGAATTCTGTCTCATCTTCCGTGCCATTTCAGTGGCAATATCTCTGCGCGGAGAGCAGTGACTATGAAGTCGTCATTAGGCAACCCACCAGAAGAGACACTGCCCAGTCACTTCTGTGGCTGTTCGGGTCCAACATGTGCAGAGACCAGTTACTGAGCCGCCTACTAACGACAAGAATTACTTAGTAGTGAGCGTCCCCCTTCGGAGGGCGATACCGCATCCGTCCAACGACAGTCCCCATGGATTTGCCAGTACTGGCGACCTCGACATGAAACTGAGGTCATTATGAGAGTAACGCACGAAGGCCGCAGAATTTGAGATTTTTTTTTTTTTTTTTTTTCTTTTTTTTTTTGATAATGCAGATTGTTGAGGATGATAAAGAAGATGATGCTATGAGTTCCTCTCTGGTCTAAAGCCATATACAGGGCAGTACACTACGCTCACTTTCATCATGTATCCTGGCGTCAACCAGGCCCGAGAGATACAGACACCTACAGTGTTTGGTCAGAAAGCTTGAGCAACGCTGTCAGAGGTGATCCATTAAGTGGGTGGAACTCGACTGTGTGGTAACCATGGGAATGACGTCATTGAGCCTCCCCCTAGGGACGTCCATCGACAGTGCCCGTGGATGTTGCCGATACCAGCAACCTCGACATGAAGTCACCATGGGCACAGACATGGCGAGGAAACTGAAACGCAGACCATGAGGGCAACGCATGAAGGCCCATGGCAATTGAGACCTTTTGTTTTTACATGCAAATCGATGAGGATGATGTCATGGAATTCCATTCAGATCTGAGACTGCTTAATACTTTAGAGGGTTGTACACTAAGTTTACTTCCATAATATATCCCGGCGTCAACCAAGCCCGAGAGATACAGACACCTGCAGTGTTGGTCGGAAATTTGAGCAACACTCTCAGAGACACAGCCATTAAGTGTTTTAAACTAGTCTGCGTGGCTCCTCCTTTCTTCCCAACTGAGTCCGTAACAAACTCAACTCTCGGTAGGAGTCTGTAAGCTAAGAAGGCAGAGACGTTAACTGTCAACTTTTTTTCAGGCCTTTGATTGATCGGTTGGTTTATTAGAGAGCTTTGGCAGAGATGCCTGAAGTAGACTATCTCATTCACTTTTCAGTTTCAGTTCGATTTCAGCCTAGCCAAGCGTAAATGGGTGACAGGGGTACACACACACATACACACACATGCACGCGCGCATGCTCTCCCTCTCTCTCTCTCTCCTCTCTCTCTCTCTCTCTCTCTCTCGCACACACACACACACACACACACACACCACTCACACACACACACACACCACACACACCGCGCACACACACACACACACACACACACACACACACACACACACACACACACACACAAGGAACGACAGCAAAAAAAAAAGTGAAAAAAGAACATCAGTGAGAGCGTATCCAGAAAGTGGGGATCCTGCGAGACCTCACCCCAGTTTCCCCCTCCCTCTGGGGGCCCAATGCCTCACAGGACAGAAATGGTCGGCATATGGATGGAAACCCTAAGGCACTCTTTTCTCATGAGATGGAATCAATAAACACTTGAAAAGAAAACAATGATACGTTTTTGTAATGTTTTTTTTTCATATCTTGATGGGGACTCTCTCTCTCTCTCTCTCTCTCTCTCTCTCTCTCTCTCTCTCTCTCTCTCACGCACATACACACACGCACGCGCGCACGCACACATGCACGCATGCACACCCCACACACACACACACACACACACACACACACACACACACACACACAACACACACTCACTCTACGTGTTCACACACTCACTCACACACACACACACACACACACACACACACACACACACACACACACACACACACACACACACGCATGCACGCACGCACGGACGCACGTACGCACGCATGCGCGCGCGCACACACACACACACACACACACACACACACACACACACACACCACACACACACACACACACACACACACACACACACACACACACACACACCTTTTCTCTCCGAGACGGTGGGGGCGAGAAGAAGAAAAGAAGAAGAGAAGAAGAAGAAGAAGCGCTGCTTTGCTCATTACAAAATAACAAGTAAGGAGATCACCTGTTCCCACACCATAACGAAGGAAGAGGGGGTGGGCGGAGTGGGGAAGGGTGGAGAAAGGGGAGGGGGTCAGAGACAGAGTGGCCGCAGTCGCGGTCCCCGTTGGTCAGTGTGGTGACAGATTGTCCCGAACAGAGGGTGGTGGTCATCACGGTGGTCATTACTCACGGACCGGAGTAACAGTTATCGGCCCTGGCCGGCCGTCAGTCAAGTCAGGGAGCATGTCGTGCTTCTCTCCCCTGACCGCTCTGTGTCACTCACGAACTCTGTGCAGATGATTATTACCCACAGTGACACGGATGAGGATGGAGAGAGGCAGGGAGAGAGTTATGGGGAAGAATGGCACGGAGGGGATGGAAGGAGAGGGTGAGGATGGGTTGGTGATGGTGGTGGTGGTGGTGGGGGGGGGGTACTGATTTGGTTAGCGGCCAGCTATTTTGTGATGAAGACGAACTAAGATCTAAGAGAGGATGAGGCTGCTGGACAGAAGAGATTTTTTTAAAGGCTATGGTGATAATGAGTTCTGTCTAAAATCGATGCAAACTCATTTCCGTCACACACACACACACACACACACACACACACACACACACACACACACACACACACACACACACACACACACACACACACACACACACACACACACACACACACACGCGCGCACGCACGCACGCACACACACACACACACGCGCGCGCGCGCGCGCGCGCACACACACAACACCACACACACACACACACACACACACACACACACACACACACACACACACACACACTCACACGCGCGCAGATACTCGCACACACGAACACATAACTCTCTCTCTCTCTCTCTCTCTCTCTCTCCCCCCCCACACACACACACACACACACACACACACACACACACACACACATTTTTCTATATAATTCTTGTGATGCCAATAAATATTTCATATTGTTGTCTCACGTCAAAAAACTCTTTCAGATGGCGAGATGGCGACACGGACTGTCGGTGTCAAGTCTCTCTCTCTCTCTCTCTCTCTCTCTCTCTCTCTCTCTCTCTCTCTCTCCTCTCTCTCTCTCTCTCTCTCTAACACACATATACACAACAGGAGAGAAAGAGAGTTTAGCATACTGGCTCACTTCATATATATCGATCAACTCACCTATTCCGATCTTGGTGGGCATGCTAACCAAGATTTCCGTTTTCACGTGCAAACCTTAAATGTGCTTCTGTGCGCTTTCCTACATATATGCATGTATGTATGTATGTATGTAAGTATGTATGTATGTATGTTGTGTGCGTGCGTGCGTGCGTGCGTGCTTGTGTGTGTGTGTGTGTGTGTGTGTGTGTTGTGTGTGATGTATGTGTGTATGTATGTATGTATGTATGTAGTTAGGTAGATAGACAGGTAGGCAGGCAGGTAGGTAGGTATGTACGTGTGTCTATTTATGTATGTATGTATGTGTATGTAGGTGTGTTTATGTGTGTGTGCGTGTATGTATGTATGTAGTTAGGTAGGTAGGCAGGCAGGTAGGTATGTAGGTGTG
>CM065715.1:103404083-103406583 GCA_033310375.1 Conus canariensis
GGGGGAGAGGGGAGGGGGGGGAGGGATGGAGTTACGGAGGGAGGGGAATGTAAATTTGGTCGAAAGGGGGGTGAATGAATTGGGTGGGGTTGGGGAGATTTTAAGTGATCTGAGTTCGTGTGTGTGTGTGTGTGTGTGTGTGTGTGTGTGTGTGGTGTTTGTGTGTGTGTGTACGTGTGTGTGTGTGTGTTGTGTGTGTGCGTGTGTGTGAAGCGGTCGCCCCCCTCCCCCCCCCCTCTCTCTCTCTCTCTCTCTCTCTCTCTCTTCTCTGTGGGGGGGGGGTGGAGGGAGGTGGGGGGTAACAGAGACAGAAAGAAATGTGTGTGTGTGTGTGTGTGGGGAGAGAGAGAGAGAGAGAGAGAGAGAGAGAGAGAGAGAGAGAGAGAGAGAGATGAATGGGGAAGGGGCGAAGGCTTACGAAGACAAAGACATGGAAACAGAGTGCAGAGCGCCGGACTAGTTATCTTGATGATCCTGGGGTTGCGGGTTCGAATCTTCGCCGGGCCGTTTCTCGGTACAGGGGGGGGGGGGGGGGGATATTTTTCCCTTGGCGTTAACATTGGTTCTGACTCCATTTCCCATACAGTCCTTTGAATGAGACTATAAACCGAGGTTCTGTGTGTGAACGCACGCATAACATCTTGCACACTCGTAAAATCCCATCACCTACTTTCGGAAGAGAAGGCCTGGTTGGCCGTTGGTATGGATGACACGTTACACATAGCATGCACCCTGCGTGAGGAAAGGAAAGAATGAAGGAAGTAAGGAAACTGAATGAACGATATTGAACGATATTGACTGGATGACACGGGAAACGACTGAATGAAACGTCAGTTGGCAACTCTTCAGTCGGCACTACCCAGGTAGGCAGCCCGCTGTGAACGAGTGTGGGTTGTAAAGCGCTTAGAGCTTGGTCTCTAGCCGAGGATAGGCGCTATATAAGTATTCATAATAATAATGATAATATGCTGTTGGTGTATCATGTAGACCAACTGACATGGAAAAAAAGGAGAAATACGCACGGCTTCAAACTATTATTATTCCCAAATTTGAGAGTAGTTATATAGCGCCTGTCCTCGGTTAGAAACCGAACTGTAAGCACTTCACAATCCATGCTGTCATCTACACGACAGGCGGCCATGACGGGTAGAGCCGACTGAAGAGCTGCCTGCTGGCGCTACATTCAATCGTTTCCCGCGTCATTCACTCGACTGTCAGTCATCACTCATCGTTCCACTCATTCTTTAGAATGTTTCACAAAAAGGTTGATGCTATGTGTAACGTGTCATCCATACCAACGCCCAAACTGGGCTACTCTTCCGAATGCTGGTGACTGGATTTTTACGTGTGTGCAAGATGTGGCCATACGCCACAATTAGGAGTTTGCACTAAAACACTGTATAATCATTTAAGCGTTTTGCGGCCTACCTTTTTTTTTTTTTTTTTTTTTTTTGGGGTGGGGGGGGGGTCACCAATGAAATCACAATCTTCAAGTACATGACCTTCCCCTTAATTAACGCACATTTCAGGCCTTTGCACTTACCCGTGACCCTATCTTTGCGCCAGCTCGAAGCGCCCAAATAGTCCCATTCGTTTGATTATAATCTGTCTGCTTGGAACCACCTGGCTTGTACCTTGATGGCCATATGAAAAAAACAATGAGGAGAATCAACTTTCAGATACAATAACAATTCTCCAAACAATCTAATTGGCGCATTCATTTTTGGTGTGCAACCTCCTCTGCATGCATTCCCAAACGGAACCTTGGTTTACAGTATCATTGATTTACAGCCTCAGTATACAAGTAACGTTGTTGGTATGGAGAATTTACATCTTCACAAGATCCATTTAGATTAACTTGGAAGTTGTCACATTTTTTTAAAATCAAAACAAACAAACCTACTGGACGCAAACACAAAACAAAAGTTAATAAACATGAAAAGGACAATTAAATCGACTGATATAAAGGTACTACAATACAATCGCTCTTGGTTTTTTTTTTTTAATTATGATGTTCAACATAAACCCTCACACACATACACACACACACGCGCGCGCGCGCGCGCGCCACACACACACACACACACACACACACACACAAACACAAACACACACACACAAACACACTCTCACACACACACACACACACACACACACACACACACACACACACACACACACACACGTGCGCGCGTGCATGCATGCACGCACGCACGCACACACACACAAACACACACATACACACACACACACATACACACGCACGCGCATACACACGCACGCGCGCGCGCGCGCCACACACACACACACACACACACACACACACACACACACACACACACACACACACACACACACACACTCGGGTGCGGGCAAAACCTGGTACCGCCTGTTATCACCAGCTGGGGGAGACGGAGGTCATGTTGGGCTTGTAATCAGGGCACCCTCCCCTCCCTCCCCCCCCCCCCAACCTCTCTCCCGCTTCTTTTCCCCCTTCTCT
>CM065715.1:103411583-103416583 GCA_033310375.1 Conus canariensis
TGTGTGTGTGTGTTGTGTGTGTGTGTGTGTGTGTGTGTGTGTGTGTGTGTGTGTGTGTTTTCCCCTTCAGGCGGACTGTCTTCTGCTATCTTCTATCAATCTTTCTCTGGCTGCTGTTTATCTGATTACCTTTCAGTCTGATGTCTTTCTCTTTTTTTTCTTTTTTTTTTAATTTGCTTTCTGTCATTCAGTGCACACACACACACACACACACACACACACACACACACACACACACACACACACACACACACACACCGGTGAAGATGAGGAGTCAACCAATACAGTACACAAATGTACTATGTTCAGCCGCAGTACTGACTTGTAATAGCATGTTTTACCTCTTCACGTGTATTAGATTTTCCAGACTAAAGCTTTTTCTCCTTTTTTTTCCCCAAGATAGAGGGTGTGAGGGGTTATGGTGGTGGTGGGGTGGAGGTGGTACTGGTTGGAAGGGAGTGGGTTGAGATAATTCCTTTGAAGTTATCCTTGATGTGTGGTAGTGCCAGCAGCTTCCGGGAACTATTATTTGTAGGGGTGTGTGTGTGTGTGTGTGTGTGTGTGTGTGTGTGTGTGTGTGTGTGTGTGTGTGTGTGTCTGGCCCCGCGCTCTGATAACAGAACCGCCAATCGGACGAACGACATCGTGGAAGACACCATCGATAGTAGCTTCTCAGTTCATTAATTTCCCAGTGTTGCAGTGTCTTGTTCACTGGAGTGAAAATCCTGTGTTGACAGCGACCCACGCGATCCGCGTGATTTACAGCCTAGACTGGTAGTATAGCAAGTCTTTAAGTGCTTTATTACCAACGCTCTGAAGCGGAAAGGTGGCAGTCACGTGATTTACACACTTTGTCACGAGACCTGTGGTTGGTGAAATCTCATCAATCATCGATAGGATACTGGAGAAATTCCGGTTGTTTGTGCTGAGTGTCGGTCTTGTGTTCGTGTGGTTGTCTCAGGTTTATTTTGTTGTTTGTTGTTGTTGTTTACATGATATTCTCCCTATCCTCTCTGCTCCTCCTCCCACAACCCCTCTCCCCGAAGGGGAAGGAGAGAGAGAGAGAGAGAGAGAGAGAGAGAGAGAGAGAGAGAGAGAGAGAGAAACAGAGAAATACACGACTAGCCCTCAAGGAGCGTGGGAAGTAGATTCTATTTGTGACTTGCATGTGGAGCTACTTTCAGTGCTGTAGCACGTCACATAGGTGTCCTGAAAAATGAACACACGGGACACTGGATGACCCAAAAAGAGGACACAGCTTACTTACTAATCCGAATTAGTGACCCAAGAGAAGGGACACAGGACAATACGTGACCCGCGAGAAGGGACACAGGACACTACGTGACCCTAAAAAGGGGACACAGGACACTACGTGACCTCAAAAAGGAGGGACACAGGACACTACGTGACCCAAGAGAAGGGACACAGGACACTACGTGACCCAAAAAAGGGACAGGACACTACGTGACCCAAGAAGGGCACAGGACATAGTGACCCAAAAGGGGAAACGGACACTACGTGACCCAAGAGAAGGGACACAGGACACTACGTGACCCCAAAACGGGGGAAACACAGGACACTACGTGACTCCAAAAAGGAGAAACAGGATACTACGTGACCCAAGAGAAGGGACGCAGGACACTACGTGACCCGAGAGAAGGGACACAGGACACTACGTGACCCAGGAGAAGGGACACAGGACACTACGTGACCCAAGAGAAGGGACACAGGACACTACGTGACCCAAGAGAAAGGACACAGGACACTACGTGACCCAGGAGAAAGGACACAGGACACTACGTGACCCAAGACAAGGGACACAGGACACTACGTGACCCAAGAAAGGGACACAGGACACTACGTGACCCAAGAAAGGGACACAGGACACTACGTGACCCAACAAAAGGGACACAGGACACTACGTGACCCAAGAGAAGGGACACAGGACACTACGTGACCCAAGAAAAGGACACAGGACACTACGTGACCCAGAGAAGGGACACAGGACACTACGTGACCCAAGAAAGGGACACAGGACACTACGTGACCCAAGAGAAGGGACACAGGACACTACGTGACCCAAGAGAAGGGACACAGGACACTACGTGACCCAAGAAAGGGACACAGGACACTACGTGACCCAAGAGAAGGGACACAGGACACTACGTGACCCAAGGACAGAAGGGACACAGGACACTACGTGACCCAAGAAAGGGACACAGGACACTACGTGACCAAAAGACACAGGACCACTGACCAAGAGAAGGACACAGGACACTACGTGACCCAAGAGAAGGGACACAGGACACTACGTGACCCAAGAAAGGGACACAGGACACTACGTGACCCAAAGAAAGGGACACAGGACACTACGTGACCCAAGAGAAGGGACACAGGACACTACGTGACCCAGAGAAAGGGACACAGGACACTACGTGACCCAAGAAAGGGACACAGGACACTACGTGACCCAAGAGAAGGGACACAGGACACTACGTGACCCAAGAAAGGGACACAGGACACTACGTGACCCAAGAGAAGGGACACAGGACACTACGTGACCCAAGAGAAAGGACACAGGACACTACGTGACCCAACAGAAAGGGACACAGGACACTACGTGACCCAAGAGAAGGGACACAGGACACTACGTGACCCAAGAGAAAGGGACACAGGACACTACGTGACCCAAGAAAAGGGACACAGGACACTACGTGACCCAACAAAAGGGACACAGGACACTACGTGACCCAAGAGAAGGGACACAGGACACTACGTGACCCAAGAGAAGGGACACAGGACACTACGTGACCCAAGAAAGGGACACAGGACACTACGTGACCCAAGAGAAGGGACACAGGACACTACGTGACCCAGAGAAGGGACACAGGACACTACGTGACCCAAGAGAAGGGACACAGGACACTACGTGACCCAAGAAAGGGACACAGGACACTACGTGACCCAAAAAGGGACACAGGACACTACGTGACCCAAGAGAAGGGACACAGGACACTACGTGACCCAAAAAGGGACACAGGACACTACGTGACCCAGGAGAAGGGACACAGGACACTAAGTGACTCCAAAACGGGGACACAGGACACTACGTGACCCAAGAGAAGGGACACAGGACACTAAGTGACTCCAAAACGGGGACACAGGACACTACGTGACCCAAGAGAAGGGACACAGGACACTAAGTGACTCCAAAAACGGGGACACAGGACACTACGTGACCCAAGAGAAGGGACACAGGACACTAAGTGACTCCAAAACGGGGACACAGGACACTACGTGACCCAAGAGAAGGGACACAGGACACTAAGTGACTCCAAAACGGGGACACAGGACACTACGTGACCCAAGAGAAGGGACACAGGACACTAAGTGACTCCAAAACGGGGACACAGGACACTACATGACCCAAGAGAAGGGACACAGGACACTACGTGACCCAAGAAGGGGGGAACACAGGACCGTAGATGATCGGGAAAAGGCACACAGCAGTACACTAGGTGACCCTGAAAAGGAGACACACGATCGACACAAGCAGGTGGGTTACTTTGCCTATCATCGATCGTTTGCCGACACTGACGGAGAGCTTGTTTGTCCATCCCTCCAATATCCGAGTGGCTCAATAACTCCACGACTGCTACGTTTTCATCCTCGTCTGCTCCATCCGTCGGGAAGCCTACGCCGAAACTACTGAACCGATTTAACGAAACTTAGTGACAAGACAGACTGAGGTTCCCAGTACGCATCCACAGCCTTTTTTTTTTTTTTTTTTTTTTTCTTTTTTTTTTTTTTTTTTTTTTTTTTTTGGGGGGGTGCTCCTCCGTTGTACGGATCCGGCTCAAAGTACGGATCCTTGTAGGATTTGTTCGATGTCGGCGGAGGGTTGCGCTCGCTCTCCTATGTCCTTTCCGTTTACTCAGCAGCCATGATCGCTGATTGCATTCTGAGCTGTGGTATGAGTAATGAACTTTTATTTTCATCTAACTACTTATTTCTTTTTTTACGTGTTTGTTTCTTTGTTTATACACTCAGTAACCACAATCGTTGTTTTCAGACGAACCTCGAACAAATTGATTTTTGTTATTCATTTAGGCTGAACGTTTAAAGGCTTCTGGAAGAAAACGAACCTTTGTTTTGTCTTGGCCATGGAAGACCCAACTGGTCGAAACGTGTTGCTTTCATATTGTCATAAGTATTGTTCGTTTTATTCGTTTGGTGGTCTAGTCACCAAACATTTTCCTCAGTTTCCTTGTTTATTTGAATTAATATTCAGTACATTGCATGCTGTTCGTACCCAAGCCAACGGCAAACGGCTGCCACCTCGAGTTTATTACAGCAATCTTCGCTTATTACAAAATCAAGGCAGTCAGTTACGTTCAAGTTTTACGTCCACGTCCACAAAGAGATGATGGTGACTACCGAACACAATCGTCCTGGGAGAGTGGAGGTGATGGGGTCTACCTTATAAATACAAACACACAAATACCACCAGAACAACCTTACACAACACAAATACCACCAGAACAACATTACTCTGCATAGATACCACCAGAACAATCTTACACTGCATAGATACCCCAGAACAACCTTACACTGCATAGATACCCCCAGAACAACCTTACAGTGCATACATACCACCAGAACAACCTTACACTGCATAGATACCACAAGAACAACCTTACACTGCATAGATACCCCCAGAACAACCTTACACTACATAGATACCACAAGAACAACCTTACACTGCATAGATACCCCCAGAACAACCTTACACTGCATAGATACCTCCAGAACAACCTTACACTGCATAGATACCACCCGAACAACCTTACACTACATAGATACCCCCAGAACAACCTTACACTGCATAGATACCTCCAGAACAACCTTACACTGCATAGATACCACCCGAACAACCTTACACTAGATAGATACCCCCAGAACAACCTTACACTACATGGATACCCCCTGAACAACCTTAC
>CM065715.1:103424083-103431583 GCA_033310375.1 Conus canariensis
ATTCACTTTCAAGATCATCATACAACGCAGGCGGATTTAACCAAATTCATTTCTGCAACCTGCGGCTGACAGAGAATGTCACTCTAGCTTTAACCTTGGGGGTGGGGGGGGGGAACAGTAAGGAGTTAGGTAGGTGAGGGAGAGGGGAGGTTCAGGGGGGTAGAGGAGGTTGTTCCCGTACAGATCCAATCAGTGATCACAAATCCTCTGGGTGTAGTAATCTCCGAAATACCACCAGAAATCCACTCAGCTTTATCACTCAGCTACGTGTGTTGCTTCCAAATCTACCAACGATCCGAACCGGTGGCAGTGTCGCCGACGTTACTGCAAACACTGCCGTAAACGGAGAACAGTAACCTAGGCAACGCAGATAACAGGGGAACATCCGATAACGGCTCTGCAACACCCCCCTACCCCCACCCCTGCCGCCACCCCGTCCCCTCCTCCCCGTCCATCAACCCCCCCCCCCCCCCCCCACCACCACCACCACCACCATAGCCTCGTGACGCTTCGCATCTCTCTCTCTCTCCCGGTTACCGTGACTGACGAGAGAAGCGTGACTTACCTGCATTTTCCGTATCCGGTTCAGATGGGTGCGGGTGGTTGTGTGGGTGGGTGGGTGGGGAAGGTTGAGGAGAGAGAGGGACGAGGGAAGAAAAAAGGAAGAAAAAAAACGTGAGGGGGTGGATAGAGTAAGGGAGATTCGCTGGTTAACTCAGTGGGAGAGGACTTCTACCGTTGGAAGTTCCAAGGTCGAGTCCCCGTCGTCTGTTGCCTATGTCAAGGAAACTGGTCTTTTTGCTGTCTGTCTGTATAGTGGTGGTGGTGGTGGTGGTGTGATGATGATGATGATCTCCTAGCCCTCTCTCCTGGGATGAGGACCCATATGGACCACGTCACGTTTTGGATTTGTGTGTGTGTGTGTGTGTGTGTGTGTGTGTGTGTGTGTGTGTGTGTGGTGTGTGTGTGTGTGTTTGGATTTGGACGTCAAGCTTGAATGTAACGGCGTGGTCATTAGTTAATGTTTGTAACTTGGTGTGACAATCCTGGTATGGCCCTGTGCGGTCCACTTCTTCACCCACTCGCCTCCCGCCCCTTCTCTCTCTCTCTCCTCTCTCTCTCTCTCTCTCTCTCTCTCTTCGCTCTCTTTCCCTCCCCCCTCCCCCCTTCTCCTCTCGTCTCTGTCTCTCTGTCTCTCTCTCTGTCTCTCTTCTCTCTCTCTCTCTCTCTCTCTCTCTTCCCCCTTCTCTCTCTCTCTCTCTCCTCCCTCTCTCCCACACTCTCTTCCTCTAGTTTTATTGTGCATTCTGTTATTCTAAATTGCTATGTGTTCATTGTTGTTTATGAGTTTATATGCAGTTCTATGTAATGATATCTTCCGTGTATTTATTGTTTGAGGGCTGGATAAAAAAAAGTCACTGATTTGTGCTTATTTTTTCCCTCATTAAACAACATTTCGTTCGTTCGTTCTTCCCCCCCCCCCCCCTTCTCTCTCTCACTCCGTCCCCATTTCCCCCTATCTCCTTCACCACTCATGTGATCGCATGGACTCAACGTGTAACATGCTACTATATCCTGATGAAAAGAAGACGACGGAGCCGTGCCTGACGTAGGCATCCCCACGGTGGAGGTAACTCACTGACTGTCAGAACCCCCACCACGGGCTTTGCCACAGCTAAGTGGAGACAACTCGCTGACTGTCAGAACCCCCACCACGGGCTTTGCCACAGCTAAGTGGAGATAACTCGCTGACTGTCAGAACCCCCACCACGGGCTTTGCCACAGCTTAGCGCTGGGTGTCTCGTCCACTTGAGTCCCTGCCACAGATCGGATATCACCCTGAAACAAAAAGCCCGTTGTTAGGGGGTACCGGGGGAGGGGAGGGGGGGGGGACTATTGAAATGCTGACGCCCCATCAGCTGGGTGTGGTCTCTGTGCTTGTGGTATGTGGTAGTATGAATGATTGTGGGTGTCTTCTCCGCTTGGGTCTGGTAGGATAGAAATGTCTCATACACTTTGTGTCTGATGGTTAGACAGTTCCTGGAGTGCGGCCAGTGAGATGAAATTTGATGTTGGTGATGCCGATGGTCTTCGTCGTCGTCGTTGTCGTCATGTTTTTCTTCTTCATCATTGTCACCACCACCATTAGTCTCGTCGTCATCATCTTGTTGTTGTTGTTGTTGTTGTTGTTGTTGTTGTTTTCTTCTTCTTCTTCTTCTTCTTCTTCTTCTTCTTCTCCTCCTCCTCCTCCTCCTCCTTTCCTCCTCCACCACCTCCTCTTCCTCTGTCTCCTCCTTCTCCTTCTCCTCTTTCTTCTCCAGCTTCTCCTTCCTACTTTATCCTTTTTGTCTTTCATTCCTTTCCACAGTTCGCCGTCTTTTTCTGTTTTTCCCATCTATTTGATGATGATGAAGATAATTAGAATGATGATGATAAGTATGATAATAAAGCTTCCCTGATATAGTTGCCTCCAATAGGATTAAAACAACTTCACATATATCTATGTCTACCAGAGGACCTGACTAGTAGCAAAGAAAAAGGTTAATCTGTCAAGAAATGAATCTTCGGAGCCCACTGAAACTCGTATGGATATAATCACAACATCCCTACGACACATCGACACACACACACACAACCACACACACACACACACAAGCGCGCCCAATTGCGCACTGCATCACTGAAGGGTATTCCGGATGCTCGGAAACGTAGATCAAATGATTTTGTACCGATAGATGCACGACGAAGGATTTTGTCGTCAGAGGAAGGGAGATAATCTGGACAGGGTGCTGAGGTGTAGACTGAGACAGGTCGTCAGGGCCCGCGCCTACCAGGGAACAACGAGATAAGGGAGAGAATTCCTCGGAAATTCTGATCTGAGCATGCGGCCAGTGCCAGCGGGATTTCAGAAGAGGTGTGGTATGAAGAAGAATTAGCCTGGAAACTGAAGAATTAGCCTGGAAACTGAAGAATGAAGAATTAGCCTGGAAACTGAAGAATGAAGAATTAGCCTGGAAACTGAAGAATTAGCCTGGAAACTGTAGAATTAGCCTGGAAACTGAAGAATGAAGAATTAGCCTGGAAACTGAAGAATGAAGAATTAGCCTGGAAACTGAAGAATTAGCCTGGAAACTGAAGAATGAAGAATTAGCCTGGAAACTGAAGAATTAGCCTGGGAAATCTGAAGAATTAGCCTGGAAACTGAAGAATCAGCCTAGAAACTGAAGAATTAGCCTGGAAACTGAAGAATTAGCCTGGAAACTGAAGAATCAGCCTGAACACTCTGTCCTGGACCATTCAGAACTTTTTTTTTTTGGTGCTGGCGAGATCTTTACCATTGTCCTGGCGGCAGAAAACTAGAAAGCAACCAGAGAATCTTAGCTGCATTAACAGGCACGTAGGGGTGGATAATGCTTGTCCATCTGCTGCTGTGTTGAGAATTGTTGCCGCTGCTGCAGCCAGTACTGCTTGTGGTTTTTCTGTGTGGGTGGATGTGGATGTGGATGCCTTCACCTCTCATATCTTCCACCACTGCCTTTTTGTTTCTCTTTTCTCGTCTGTAACCCCCCCCCCCCCAACCCTTTCTTACCCTCGATTCTTCGGAATTTTTTTTTTTGTCTGATTGTCCCTCCCTTCCACCTTCCCACCTTCCCCCTTTTTTTCTTAAACTTTGCCTTTTTCTGTTTTTCTTTTTTTTTTTTTTCTTTTTTTTTTTTTTTTTTTTTTTTTTTTTTTTTAATGTAGTGTTCCGACTGACCAGTCTCCGTCCCCTGTCCAGTGGGAGACAGAGACTGATGGACTGGTCAAAACAATGAGCGGTGTCCAGGTCTGCCCCGTGTCAGGGCGGAAGGGTGGGGGCGGGGGTCTTGGGGACGAGTGTCTGAGATGACCAGTGATGGACTGATTCACCCTGGGCCGGGGGCCGGGTCGTCAGGGTCAGCGCTACTCTGTGGCGCCGCGACTGGCGGTCGGCCCGCCCTCTGTCCGTCAGTCCGTGGTCATCGTGGTCATTGCCTCGCTGATCCTGAATGTGTGTGTGTGTGTGTGTGTGTGTGTTGTGTGTTGTGGTGTGTTGTTGTGTGTGTGTGTGTGTGTGTGGTGTATGTGTGTGTGTGTGTGTGTGTGTGTGTGTGTGTGTGTGTGTAGTGTGTGGTTGTGTGTGTGTGTGTGTGTGTGTGTGTGTGTGTGTGTGTGTGTGTGTATGTGTGTGTGTGTGTGTGTGGTGTGTGTGTGTGTGTGTGTTAGTTGTGTGTGTGTGTGTGTGTTGTGTGTGTGTGTGTGTGTGTTAGTATGTGTGTGTGTGTGTATGTGTTGTGTGTGTGTGTGTGTGTGTGTGTTGTGTGTGTGTGTGTGTGTGTGTGTGAGTGAGTGAGTGGTGTGTGTGTTCTGTGTGTGTGTGTATGTGTGTGTGTGTGAGTGTGTGGTGTGTGTGTTCTAGTGTGTGTGTTGTATGTGTGGTGTGTGTGTGTGGTGTGGAGAGGAGGAGGTGTGAGTGTGTGTGTTTGTGTGTGTGTGTGTATGGTGTGTGTGTGGTGTTAATGTGTGTGTGTGTGTTAGATGTGTGTGTGGTTGTGTGTGTGTGTTGTGTTGTGTGTGTGTGGTGTGAGTAGTGAGTGTGTGTGTGTGTGTGTGTGTGTGTGATGTGATGTGTGTGTGTGTGTGTGTGTGTGTGTGTATGTGTAATATGTGTGTGTGTGTGTGTGTGGTGTATGAGTGTGTGTGTGTTTGTGTGTGGGGTGATGTAGTGGTGTGTGTGTGTTGTGTGTGTGTGTGTGTGTTGTGTGTTAATGTGTGTGTGTAGTGTGTGTGTGTGTGTGTGGTGTGTGAGTGTGTGTGTAGGAGAAAGAGACAGACTGAGGAGAGTGGATGTGGGAATGAGAAGGGATGGGGGGGGGGGGGCAGTGAACCTGGGAGGGGAGGGAGGAGCTAGGAGAGGATTGACAGGCTATCTATCCATGATCATTGCCTCGCTTCAACTCTGTGTGTGTGTGTGTGTGTGAGTGTGTGTGTGTGTGTGTGTGTGTGTGTGTGTGTGTGTGTGTGTGGTGAATGTGTGAGTGTGTGTGTGCGTGCAAGCGTGCTTGTGTGTGTGTGCATGCGTACGTGCGTAAGTGTGTGTGTATGTGTGCTTGCGTGCGTGCGTGCGGTGTGTGTGTGTGTGTGTGTGTGTGTGTGTGTGTGTTGGTTTCAGACAGAGAGAGATGGGAGGAGGACTGAGGAACAGGGGGTAACGTTGGAATGGGGGGGGGGATAATTGGAGGTATGGGGGGTAGGAGCGAGGAATTGGAGTGAGGGGGTCTGTGATTGCCTGTTATCATTGGTACAAACCTGTGGCCATTTTGCCGACAGACCATCTTTTGTTTCCAGTGTTGCATAGAACTACTGCAGCTGTTGCATTGAGTATACAGCACTTTTCAGAAGAGAACATCCCTGGTATGAAGTTAGAGTCTTCCTTGGATTGTTTTTTTTTTCTCCTTTTCTCTGCTTTAGGCCCTGAATAGTGGACTGAGTGCTAGTATTTCGAAAAAAAAATCATACCCAGAAACTTGCTCACACACACACACACACACACACACACACACACACACACACACAACACACAACACATAATATATATATATATATATATATATATATATATATATACACGCACGCATGCACACACACACGCTCGCGCATCTTAATAAAAACAACGACAATAAAACAGACGGTGCTGAAAAGGGGAGAGAGCGAGCGAAAGAGCGATCGAGAGAGGAGAGAGGAGAGAGAGAGAGAGAGAGAGAATCAAATCAGCTAAACGCTTTTTCACCATTGGCCGACCGCCAGCGATCTTGTCAGAGCTTAATTAAAGGATAATTTAGATAATGGCCACAAAGACAGACCCAGGTCTGATTTGTCACCCTCCCCCCACTATTATACACAACACGCAGCCCACAGGGGAAGGAAGGAAGGAGACGAAGGAACAGGGGGTGTTGGGAGGTAGGGCGAGGGTTTGGAGCTGGGAAGAGGAGGGAAGGGGCGGCGGGGAGAGGGGGTGGGGTGTTTTAGGTCGCACGCCTCAAATTCCTACGATGTAAATTTTACTTCGTGAAAAGAAATCTGTATATGTATACAAACTCGTGATCTGTGAATGCTTGTGAGTGTCTGAAAACTGAGTTCACCTCTTTCTCTTCTCCTACGCCCTCCAAGGGACGTTCAGAGGGTTTCAACCAGACTTATCGAGATGATGACTGGGGCTCAATGGGGAAACCCTGGCAAGCGCATCTATAGGCAAGGGTTAAACTGACTTCCTAACGTGGTTTGCGAGGAGAGAGATGAGGTTGGGGTTAGAGGACAGGGGTCAGAGGAGGAAGGTCGGAGGGAAGGGGAGGGAGGTGTGGTGAGATGGGATTTTTTTTTGATGGAGTACGGAGTGGGGGGGGGGGGGGGTATCTGGACCCTGACTTATATGACTTTGAGTTTATCTTTTAAACATGGTCAGGGAACTATCGGGTGGTACCATGCCCCCTGAACTGGGCCATGGCGGTGTGAACATAAACATATCAAGATAAAGGCTTTGGGTGGTTCTAGAGTTAGGACTAATTTTGAGGTTAATTTTAATGGAATTCATTCATTCATTATGCCCATCGCTTCCTGGTGGAGCTCTAGGCCATCGACGACCCTTCGCCATCGCACTCTGTTCTGAGTTGTTCTGGTCTATGGAGTTAGGGGGAAAAATCCTGCACCTTGGAAGGTTGACATCGTGACTTAAACAGTAAACAAGTGGGGTAACTTTTGCTGCCATAAGAAAACCTAACACAGAGTAACTTTTATTCAAGACTGGCACAGCCTTTTAAACTTGACTTTATTCAAGTTTAAAAGGCTGTGCCAGTCTTGAATAAAAGTTACTCTGTGTTAGGTTTTCTTATGGGAGCGAAAGTTACCCCACTTGTTTACTGTTTATTGTTTACTGTTCCCTGCTCATTTCATTTCCAGTATCGTGACTTAGTTATAGTCAGGTACACGCATCTAGCTCAGGTGATGTGGCAGACGGTGACACCCATCGCAGGATACTGGGATGGGTAGAGATGGGGTGGGGGTGAGGTTGAATGTGTCTGTCTATCACTTACCTGATACCACCTGAATGGCAATTCGTAAAAGACAGGCAGCGGACAATATATATAGGTCGGGTACCAGCGGGATTTGAACTCGCACCGTCTGGGTGCATAATCCGCTGCTGTACCTCTGCGCTAACCTGGGACATCTATTTCTATTGCTGTTTCCTGTTTTGGTATTTATTGGTGTGTGGCCTTGAGCGTTTCGGCAATTCAGCTGAGGTCAAAGGTGGACGGTGATGACCTTGAACCGGGAGTGCGTGGAGTGCAGTGTGAAGCGGCAGAGAGAGTGATTGCCCCTGAGAGGGAGGAGTCCCTTGTCTCCAGGGTTGTCGCCATGTCAGATTAATTGTCAGGCCCCGGTGATGTGATCGTTGGTTGATGGGAATGATCAAGCATTCATCCA
>CM065715.1:103433620-103436120 GCA_033310375.1 Conus canariensis
CAGCGTGTGTTTCCCTCATGTGTGGTTTGTGACATTCCAATATTTTTTTGTCTAGTTTCATTCTTTTAACTGGAAGGGTAAAAATTTTTAAGCAGGATGGCAGCCGCTGTCGGCACAACCTTGTTTGATTCGCTGTATGGTTCTCAAACCGTTAAGCCACCATGTTAGTGACTGAGGTGGTTATCATTTGTAGGCCTCCTTTTGTCTTTGTTTATTTGTTTGTTTGTTTATTTGTTTGTTTCAGGATGGGGCATTTTTGGTATAGTATTGACAGTCTTAACAAGGCCCTGTGTGTGTGTGTGTGTGTGTGTGTGTGTGTGTGTGTGTGTGTGTGTGTGTGTGTGTGTGCGCGCGCGTGCGTGCGTGCGTGCGTCCGTGCGTGCGTGCGTGCGTGTGTGTGTTGTTTGTTTGTTTGTTTGTTTTGTCAGCTTAGCTAGCTGTAACAGAAAAGTGCAGCTGAACTAAACTCGATGGAATGTAGACCAGTAGAACACTTGTGCATCGAACTGTGGTATACTGTTTACTACACCCGCACAGCGCCAGAATGTATCGCGCTGTACAACACTCTCTTGTGCTGTACTGTACAGTACTGTGCAGTACTGTTGTGTCCTGTCCTGTATGCGGTACACGGTCTGGCCGTGGTGCAAAACAACCTTGTACACCAGTCGTCGTCGCTGGTGCTGACTTATCTTCTGTCTGTTTACGCTGGTTCCATTGTTTCTCGAGACGCTGAGCACTGAGTCTGGCAAATGCCAGTGACCTGTTTGCTTCTTCCTTGCACATCGCTCTATACCAGCTTCCTTCCTGCCACGCGCACACTGGCCACACGCCACAAATGGAAACTAGGCACCGAAGCGCAATAATGATACTCCCGTGTAAGCGTTTCCAAGCAGAGAATACAGCTGACTCGCAATGAAGTGAAATTGATCACAGGTCTCACTGACCAGCCCAAACAGGTCTCACTGACCAGCTCAAACAGGTCTTCTCACTGACCAGCCAAAACAGGTCTCACTGACCAGCCATAACAGGTCTCACTGACCAACCCAGACAGGTCTCACTGACCAGCCAAAACAGGTCTCACTGATCAGCCATAACAGGTCTCACTGACCAGCCAAAACAGGTCTCACTGACCAGCCAAAACAGGTCTCACTGACCAGCCCAAACAGGTCTCACTGACCAGCCAAAACAGGTCTCACTGACCAGCCCAAACAGGTCTCACTGACCAGCCAAAAACAGGTCTCACTGACCAGCCAAAACAGGTCTCACTGACCAGCCCAAAACAGGTCTCACTGACCAGCCCAAAACAGGTCTCACTGACCAGCCCAAAACAGGTCTCACTGACCAGCCCAAAACAGGTCTCACTGACCAGCCCAAAACAGGTCTCACTGACCAGCCCAAAACAGGTCTCACTGACCAGCCATGACAGGTCTCACTGACCAGCCAAAACAGGTCTCACTGACCAGCCATAACAGGTCTTACTAACCAGCCAAAACAGGTCTCACTGACCAGCCAAAACAGGTCTCACTGACCAGCCATAACAGGTCTCACTGACCAGCCAAAACAGATCTCACTGACCAGCCATAACAGGTCTCACTGACCAGCCAAAACCAATCGTTTCACGTGGTTTTGTACGGATTCTTCTCGATGATGTCACTCACAATGTAGCCTTGAACCCATGAAATGACCCAGTCACACCTGATGTCCGAGTTCAGTCCCTAGAACGCCAGCGGGGCTTCTGCAAACAATCCCTTTCCTTTCATTTCAATTCGCTTGAAACCAGCTAGCATGTATCTTGATGAGCAGTATGAAACTAGCATATATCTTGATGAGCAGTATGAAACTAGCATGTATCTTGATGAGCAGTATGAAACTAGCACGTATCTTGATGAGCAGTATGAAACTAGCATGTATCTTGATGAGCAGTATGAAACTAGCATGTATCTTGATGAGCAGTATGAAACTAGCACGTATCTTGATGAGCAGTATGAAACTAGCATGTATCTTGCTGAGCAGTATGAAACTAGCATGTATCTTGATGAGCAGTATGAAACTAGCACGTATCTTGATGAGCAGTATGAAACTAGCACGTATCTTGATGAGCAGTATGAAACTAGCACGTATCTTGATGAGCAGTATGAAACTAGCATGTATCTTGCTGAGCAGTATGAAACTAGCATGTAACTTGATGAGCAGTATGAAACTAGCATGTATCTTGCTGAGCAGTATGAAACTAGCATGTAACTTGCTGAGCAGTATGAAACTAGTATGTAACTTGCTGAGCAGTATGAAACTAGCATGTAACTTGCTGAGCAGTATGACACTAGCGTTAACTTGATGAGCGCTATGAAACTAGCACGTAACTTGCTGAGCGGTATGAAACTCGCATGTAACTTGCTGAGCAGTATGACACTAGCGTTAACTTGCTGAGCAGTATGAAACTAGCATGTAACTTGCTGAGCAGTATGACACTAGCGTTAACTTGCTGAGCAGTATGAAACTA
>CM065715.1:103446120-103448620 GCA_033310375.1 Conus canariensis
CTTTGTACCTGTCTGTCTCTCTGTCCATAAAATCACTGGTCTCTGTCTCCCTCTGTAGTCTTCTTTGTACCTGTCTGTCTCTCTGTCCACACAACCACTGGTCTCTGTCTCCCTCTGTAGTCTTCTTTGCACCTGTCTGTCTCTCTGTCTGCTTTCCTCAACACTTTACAGCAAGACTTCATGAACGCTTTGTTCAAGAGATGTCCCACCTGACGTGATCTTTGAGTTTCTGAAAGAGGTCAGCATTTTTTTTTATCTGATCTAAGATTTTAACAGAGGAATGACTTGTAACGAAATTTCCGGTGTGTTTAGATGGTGTGTTTTAAAGGGTTGTGTGAGTGAGTTTTGTTTGTTTTTTGTTTGGTTGGCTGGTTATTTTTTTGTTTTGTTTTGTTCTTTTTGTTGTTGGTGGTGGTGGTGTTTGGTTGGTTGGTTGTTTTTCACGACTTGAGTTGACTACAACGCGGTGACAGCCCTGATATGACCCTTTGTTTTCGGCTGGGCTATAAGTAACATTACCTATCTATCTACCTGCTCCTTTCTCCACCCCCCCTCCCCCCCCCCCCCATCTTTCCCCCCCCCCCCTCCTCCACCTTCCGCACCTCCTCCCGTCTCATGACACGTCTGTCCAAAAGGAAGGCTTGAAACAAAGTGGCGGGGATGACTGGCCATGAACCAACATAATTATAGTTGGAACCGCGCATGGTGGGGCAGAGACTATCTGGAGCTCCAAGGAACTGTCAATCAACACCAAAGTCAGGCTCTTCAACACCATCATCAAAGCAGTTCTATTGTATGGAGCGGAAACCTGGAGAACTACAGTCGCCGCCATCAAGAAAGTGCAGGTGTTCATCAACAACTGCCTGCGCAAGATTCTCCGCATCCGGTGGCCAGACATCATCAACAACAACGAGCTCTGGGAGAGAACAAACCAGCTGCCCGCAGAACAGGAAATCAAGAAACGACGTTGGGGCTGGATTGGGCATACGCTGCGGAAGCCTGCAAGCAACATCACCAGACAAGCCCTAACATGGAACCCCCCAAGGAAAACGAAAAAGAGGTCGGCCAAGGAACACCTGGCGCAGGGATCTGGAAGCAGACATCAGGCGCATGGGGATGACCTGGAACCAGCTGGAAAGAAGAGCCCAGGCCAGAGATGCCTGGAGGTCCTTGGTTGGCGGCCTGTACCCGAGGAGGGGTAATAGGCGATGATGATGATGACTGAGGGGGTACCAGGGTTGAGACAAGGGAAGTAATTATTTGAGCTGAGGATGTAGGAAGGAGTAATTCAGGGGGTACGAGAGGTTGAGACAGGGGAAATACCTGCTTGTTGTTGAGGATGCAGGAAGGGGACATTCAGGCACTGCCAAGGCTGAGGTTTGCAATGCTGTTATCTTTTGTAGGTAAGACGCTTCTTTCAAAAGATTTCCTTCTTTCCTTCTTTCTTTCTTTCTTTCTTTCTTTCATAGTATTTTTTCTTTCTTCCTTCTTTCCGTCTTTTTTTTTTCTCATTATGTTTGTATCTCTTCCCGTCCAAACATTATCTCCTCCCCTTCTTTCCGTTCTTCCCACTCCTTGAAACCCACCCCAAACTAACTCTCTCTCTCTCTCTCACACACACCACACACACACACACACACACACACACACACCACATACACACACACACACACACACACACACACACACACACACACACATACACACACACACACGTGCATGCCCGTTTGTTGCTGGTATTCTGGGGTGGTACAGTTTTCCACTTCACCGTGTTCTTCTCCCAACGTGCACAGAATTCTATTCTCCTCGATCCACCCGCCCCCTCCTCCCCCCCCCCCCCCCTCCCCCCTTCCCTCCCCCTCGCCCTCCTCCCCCCCCCCCCCCCTTACTTTCCTCTCTCCCTCCGTACCATTCAGCATGTCGACTGTTATCTTACCAAGCCCTGTTCGAACTGTTTATTTTCGTCTGGCATTTGAAGGCGCCTCCCGTGCCCCTACCCCCCCCCCCACCCCCTCTCCCGTCCCTCTCACCTATTTTCACTCCTTGCCCACCATCCACTCAGATCGCCTCGCTGTGTGTGTGTGTGTGTGTGTGTGTGTGCGCGCGCGCGCGCGCGCGCGCGTGTGTGTGTGTGTTTTGCGCGTGCGCGTGTCTGTGTGTGTATGTGTGTGCGTGTGTGTCTGCGTGTGCGTGTGTGTGTGCGCGTGTGTGTGTGGGTGCGTGCGTGTGTGTGTGTGTGTTGAGGCGAGAGAGAGAGAGAGAGAGAGAGAGAGAGAGAGAGAGAGAGAGAGAGAGAGACGGACAGTCAGATACAGTGACAAATAGCTATTCTCAGAGCGGGAGAGGAAGAGCGGGAGAGAATGTGTGTCTTATCTCACATTCCCCGTTCGAACCGATTACTTTCACTCTTGCTGTTCTTTTTGTCCTACCACGCTCTGTGTGTGTGTGTGTGTGTGTGTGTGTGTGTGTTGCGTGTGTGTGTGTGTGTGTGTGCGTGTGT
>CM065715.1:103453620-103461120 GCA_033310375.1 Conus canariensis
CGCAAACCCAGTTCGACCCGTCCGCCATCTCGGTGATCCGTCATCGTTCTTCATTGCCCCGATCTTGTAGAGTGCGATCCGAGGTCGGTGGGGTTCAGAATTCCCGCTGAGCCCGCTAGCTTCCTGGTAGAAAAAGGATCGGTCGACATGTTTGGAAAACTGGTTGGGCTTGCGCAAAGGGAAATAACCGTGTGACATCTTATATAACGGAGAAAAAAGAATGTGGCGAATTTTCTGAGATGGAAATCAGTTTGTGGTTGATTGCGCTAATTTTCCATTCACGGTTCATAAGTAAATATTTTCATTCGGAACTCCCGAAACGTGCAAGTTTGCATTGCTTTGCAACAACAACCAAAAAAAAAAGAATAATTTTCGGACAAAGATAGTGTTATGATCGATTTATGATCGATTTCTCGGCCAGTTCAAAACATGCCCAAGTTCAGCAGGCTCTGCCATGAATCTTGTCGAGCACCTGTGAGCAGGTGATGTTACCTCCCTTGAGAACAGATCGTTCAGATTTCAACAGTTTTTGCTTCCTCGTGAATGTGCAAACTAGATCGTGGAGGGCGGACTTAGGGTATAGTAGGAGAGAAACTACGGTTCTCATTCCTTCGTGACCTAGATTGGCGAACCAATGTTAGTTCTCTTAAGAACGGCTTCTAATAAAGTAGTCTTAACGATAACAAAGTCAATCATTATTTTTTTTATATAATGCAACCCGTCCGAACCAAAAAAACTTAACACGAGTTGCAAGTATAATTATTATTACTATCATTATTATTATTACTATTATTATTATTATTATAGCTCAGCCAAACACAGAAAGCCTTTCTGTGACTGTCCAACTTATATAGGGGAAAAAAACCGTCACATCATGATCGGGTCAGGTCATCGAAAATGATTGTATCTTGAGAAAGAAACAAAGCACTTAACAACATTGTAGCTGAAGTATTGACGTGGCACACAACACTAGGCAGTGTGGAGGACAGCACCAGATATTATGCTCCTTGATTTCTTATTCCCAAATTAAGAAGAATTTGTACAAAAAGATCACACACACACACACACACACACACAACACACACACACACACACACACAAATAAATTCCACAACAATTCAGTTTTTTTTTAAAAAGATATTAGCTATTTCATTCGGCCAGCTCGTAATGTCCACTCTGGATAGTGTACGATTTTCGCTATCTAGTGGTCAGTTGACCAGGGGGGGGGGGGGGGGGGGGGGGGGAAGCAGACGTGTCAGTAAATTGCCATGGGAACCAACAAAGGAAGAGTTTGTTGAACAAAGATAGGACGATGGTCCGCAAAGACAGGAGAACAGTAGAGGACAGTAAAAAGAAAGACAAAGAAATAAATAAGTAAACAGATAGATGCATTGACTAAATGAATGAAATGAGAAGGCCCAGTCAAAGAGAGTGAGAGAAAAGGGGAAATTACCAACAACCGTGCCTCCAAGAGATGCTGTAGCTGTTTGCATTGAAAGACCCCCCACCCTTTCCAGCATCCCCCACGGTGACGGTTTAATATCAAATTTACGTTCAACTGAATCCACAATCAAAAGAAATGGGATAGGAAAGAGAAGAAAAGAAGAGAGAAACGAAGAAGCAAAAGAATATAAACATTGAAACAGAATAAAAACCCAAAGCAAGGTTCTTAGCTATGAAAACAAACGATGAGGTCATATAGACAGCTGGGGTCAGCTGTTTTTTTTTTCGCTGCGGGTGTGACTGTGCAACTCAGGGGCCGCCGCTCTTTCACATCATACAAGGCAGTTAACATCCCCTACTCCTTCCCCCCCCCCCCCCCCCCCCCCCCCCCCCCCCCCCCCCCCCCCCCCCACTTATCAAGTCCCTCTTCCTAGGCCCACCCACACGAACAAAACGCTACCTGTGATTCACACGAAAAATGGACAGGATGGAGAGGGAGGAGCGGGGCTTGAGGAGTGGAGGGGGTTGGGAGGGGAGTGGGAGGGGGGTGAAGAGAACCGTCAGACCTGGTACCGCGCTTCTCACCTGCCGCCACAGATCTGCCCCTAGCCGTCGGCCCCTGACCGGGGTGGTGATGGTCAGCCGACGGGACGGAGGGGGGTGGGGTAAGGTGGGGCGAGGAATGTCCGCCGCTTTGGGAATGCTCGGCAAGAGTTGCTTCCCTTGTGTTGGTTCGTCAGCTGTCGGGAGAGGTGTGCAACGACTGCTGGTCGAGAGTCGCTTCCCTTGTGTTGCTTCGTCAGCTGTCGAGAGGTGTGTGTGTGTGTGTCTGCATGGTTCCCAGGCCGTCAGCCACCGGTGTATCTCGGGGTCTATCTGCGGCCCAGGCCGTTCCCTGATCCCAGCCAGTCAAGGTATGCTGTTTCCAGCCCGGCTGACCGCCGGGGCCGTATCAGCGCAGGTTTCAGTGTAGCAGCTGTGCCAGGAATTGGAGACTTGGGTGTTGTAGGATAGTGTGCAACCACGCTGGTGCTTTTGTGTTGTGTGTGTGTGTGTGTGTGGAGGGGCGGTTGTTTACTTTTGTTTTGTTTATTTGTTGTTGTTTTTTTAATCTTCTTCTTCTTCTTTGTTTATCGTTCTGAAAGGAATAGACAAAAGTGCATAAAGCAGATACGTCTCTTAAAGTCCGTATCGAGTGACGAACGAGGAGATTGACGAGTGTGTTGGGCTTCCACCTTAAGGTCTTTAAGGCTCGAGGTTCGAATCCCGGTTTGCACTGTACCAAAAGGGGTGAAGGGTGCAGATTTCTTTCTTCCAGCCTCTCCGGGCGGCCAGGTTACACCAGTGTGGGGTCCTCTGTCTCTGCACAGACACACCGCCAGAAGATGACGTGAGCACTGGAAAGATGCAGCCGTCATCCGTGTCAGCAATTTTACCGGGTGATGGCAATACGATTACTGTCCGGAACACGTGGTGTGGTTGCCTAAAGATCGGGGTACGAGGGTCATGATAAACGTAAGAAGCTCTTCTTTTTTTCTTTTTTTTTGTTGAAAGAAACGGGTGAAAGTTGTAGTTTTCAGTCCACTAAAGCAGCATGTGGCGTGTTTTTAACAGAATGATAACATCATGGTAGTGAAGCACAGTGGTGATTTTCAGCTTCGGAATTTGGTGTATCATGACCTCGTTTGAACGAGCACGTGTTGACAATATCGTTATCTACATCTGACGTGAAATTATTCGCCAGAATTTCCTGAACACGGGTCGGAGAGTTACCGGTTCATCTGAAATCTGTGCATGGGGTCACGTGACGTCACAGTGAGGGGGACGATTCAGCCCCATCACATGTTAGAGGGTGGCGGGCACTGGGGCGAGGTAGGGGTCGTCTGTCCGTTCACCGAAGAGTGGGCAGATTTGGGAGTGACCTCGGCTATAGTCTGCGAAAGTAGGTTGACTCAGAGCAGGCACGACTGTCAGAGTGGACTCACCTGAAATGACGGCGTCAGGGCAGGGTCTCCTCTATTGGGTTTGCTGGAGTTTGTGTAAGGGTTAGAATTCTGCTCTCTCTCTCTCTCTCTTTTCTCTCTCTCTCTCTCTCTGTGTGTGTGTGTGTGTGTGTGTGTGTGTGTGTGTGTGTGTGTGTGTGTGTGCGTGCGTGTGCGGGCGTGCGCGCGCGTGCGTGAGTGTGTGTGGTGTGTGTGTGTGTGTTGTGTGTGTGTTTTCTGTCTGTCTGTCTGTCTCTTTCTCTGTCCGTCTCTCTCTTCTCTCTCTCTCTCTCTCTCTCTCTCTCTCTCTCTCTCTCTCACACACACACACACACACACACACACACACACACACACACACCGCGCGCACACACACATTACCATCACCATCTTACCCACCACCCCAACCGGACGCCCACCCCCTGCACCGCGGGTCAATGTTTAAAGCAATTAGGAACGGGGAGGGAGAGGGAGCCTCCGCCCGAAATCCCTCCCTCTCTCCCCCCCTCCCTCCAGCCTTCAGCACAAGGGGGCGGGCGATAAGCCGGGGGTTCTATTAACCCAATTAGGCCCTGAACTCGGACGCCCGTAAACTGACCTTTTCCTATTCCCTCAACCACAACCAGCCTACCCCCGGACCAGCTTTAGATTAACAGGAAGGGGAGGGAAAAAAAAAAAAGAAACAAACCGCTGTACTCCTGGTCAGACGTGAGCCTAGAACACAATCGAACCTGGGCGTACCTTGCTCACCCCCACCGCCACACCACCACCACCACTACCACCCCTTTTCTACCCGCTCTAACCCGTGGAGCTGCGACCGCAGTGTTAGCATAGCCCAGGTGTGTGTGCGGTGCAGTATAGTGTCTGGCTCTCCTGCACCTGTGTGGATGGAAGCGGGGGTGGGTGGATGGGGGGTGGGGGTTATACGAGTGCGCGCGCCCGCGCTCAAGACAAAAGCGGCGCTTCCTCCCCCTTTCCCCCTCCCCCTCCTCCCCCGTCTTTCACAGCAAAAGGGATGATCGGAGTTTCACGTGTTCTGAGTTGTTTGATCTGCTTGGGTGTCTAGTGAGATAGGTATAAAGAGGGGTGGGGATGGAGGGGGAGGGGGAAGGAGAGAGGGTTGAGAGGTGTGTAGTTTGAGGGGGACTCGGGATGAAAAAAAAAGGCGGGAGGAGGCGGGTGGGCAAGGGGGGGGGGGAAGGGGAGACAACCCCAGCCTCATTAGAGCTCTTTGATGGGCCGCCCACGTTGGTCCCTGTCCCAGGGTGTATCGGGGAATTCTCTCGTTTCTCCGTCGGCCCTGGCTAACCCGCTAGTCTTAAGTTCAGAGTATATAGGAGGCAGAGAGAGGGTCTGTTACAAGCAGGGTTATTGTGTGGTTTTCGTGCTGGTGGTGGTGGTGGCTTTTTTCTTTACCCCAAGCTCTCATCACTTTGTGTGACTGATTCGATTTGTGGTGAAAGAATGTGAGTATAGTATATTCGAGCTGGTGTCGCGCGCGCGCGCGCGCGCGCGCGCGCGCGTGTGTGTGTGTGTGTGTGTGTGTCGCTGACAGAGAGTGTGTGGGTGTAAAAGGGCAGGTGAGGGTGAGGGGGTGCTCGAATGCGCATATGCTCTTGTCTGCACATGTATTCTTAGTTCTGTTTGAGTGTGTATACATGTTAGTGTCTGTGTGAGAGAGGCAGAGAGAGACAGAGACAGGGAGACAGACAGACAGAGACAGACAGACGGACAGACAGAGAGAGAGAGAGAGAGAGATTTTCCAGACCACATTCCTCAACAAAGCCTGGATCATTTCAAATTTTCAGAACGAAACAAGGACAAGGACAACTAAGTGTAGAGGAATTCGGGGACAACAACCCAAGACCCTTTTTCTTAAAAAAAAAAAAAGAAAGAAAAAAGCCAGACAAACAAACAAGGGGTGTGTGTGGGAAGAAACGAGGCACTCACCCCAGTGTTCTGTCCCACTTTATTCCTCCGCTGCTGCACTTCGGGGAGAGGGGGGGGGGGGGGAGGGGGAGGGTTGGGAGGAGGGGGGGGGGAGAATTAGGAGACTGGAACAAATAGGTTGTGGAACTCATGGTCAGGGGTAATCGATGTCTTTTCTGCAGGTCTGGAATAAGTGTGTGAAGGTGGGGGGATGGGGGGAGGGGATAAAGGTCTGGTGAAAAGGCATCACCTGTTGGACAGCCGGTGGTTTGGAGCTGGGCCAGGACGTGAGGCCTCCCCCCTCTTCTCCACCCACACTCCCACCCCCACCCTCACACACCCTTCCACCGCCACACTGTCAGCTTGTCTTTTTCCGTTTTTTTTTTCATATCCGACACAGACTTTCACCAGGTAGGCGTCATTATGTTGTTATTTGTTTAGCTGGTAAATATTTTTTTCAATTATTATTCATGTGCTTTGACGGTGTTTGTTTGGTTCTTTTTGTGCATTATTGGTGTGTTATGTTGTTTTCTGTTCATCAGTGAATTTCAGGGTGTGCATGTGTATGTGGTGTTTATTTTTTGTTGTTTGTTGTTTTTGTTTTTTTTTGTCCGCTATAGAGGGCAGATTAGTGGAGGAGAGTCACGGGTGTTTCATGTGCAGTTTTCAGTGACGGCTGTGCCGTGAGCCGTGAACTGCTGACCGCTGTGCCGGAACCCCAGTAGTGTGTGCTGCCTGGGAGAGCGCGCGCATATGGCGTGCTGTGATCAGACCGTTATAAACAGAAGACACGTTATTCCAGGAGCCGTGGCAGCTCCTCGACCTCACTCCTGCTAATGCCCGAGTGCTCTTGGCTTTCAAGCACGTGCATCGCCCCGAATCCCTTTCATTACAACCCAAGACATTATTCCAGGAGCAAAAGGGGGGCTGGGGGGGGGGGGGTGTCTGCTACCAGCAGCCGTTTTTCCCTGGGCCTGTTTGTACCTGTGGATGGTTTTAATTGCTGGCGCGGTGTCGGCACCACGGTGAAGGGAGGGAGGGAGTGAGGGAGGGACAGACAGCGCGCACCTGACTCTCCGCCCAGACCGCCCTTCATTCTCTCTCCTTGCTCGCTACGTGCCGGGGGTTAGTCGCCTCACCTACCCGTCTCCCATCTTCCCTTCTCCCCGTCCTCCGTCTTTTCTCTTTCGCTGCACGGAGGGCGCCCCATCTGAGCTTCCTGCCTCACTTCGCTTTCAGCTCTTGTCCTACTCACCACGTTCCCCTTCCCTCCTCCACTCCTCCCGTGTCCTGCCTCCTCACCTCCAACCCCCACCTCCCCACCCCCTCCTTCTTGCGGAGTATTGCCGTAGTGTGCGGCAAGCGTGTGCGTGCTGGTGCTGTAAGAGACGGCGGCCCTGATCCCGCTACACCCACCTTGTGGCTTGGCCCTGGCTTCCCTGCACACTCCCTGCACCAGTGCACCTCCAGGACAAACCGCAAGCGCCACCTTGCCACAGCTGCGCTAGTGCGTGGGGTCAGGGGGTCCCGTCGGGGACCCGTTCCCTGCCCAGCAGGAGGTGAGTGTGGCCACCACGTCAGCCAGTGACATGAGCCAGTTCCACAGGATCCCCCCCTTCCCTGTCCTGAGGGACGTCTTTGTGTTGTGAGGGCCCCGCCTCTCCCTCCACGTCTGGATGGACCTGTACAGGTTGTGAGGGCCCTGCCATGTCTTGAGGGACGTCTTTGTGCTGTGACAGACCCCCCTGCACACGTCTGGATGGACCTGGTGACGCTGTGAGAGCCTGCCATGTCCTGAGGGACCGCGCCGTGTCCTGAGGGACGGTCATGCTGAAGTTCGTCCACACCAAGCCACCCAGAGCCAGGTCCTCGTCCCCTGCCTCGCCTCCTGCTGCCTCCAGCCTTGACCACTCGGCCACCGCCGCCCGACCCCGGGACCGCTCCTTCCCGCACTACCCACCCGTCCACCCGGCACAGCGCCACCAGGACAGACCCTACCCGCCGCCTCTCCGCACGCCCTCCCCCCAGCCCTCCTTGGTTCAGGAGAGGTCTTACTCCCCCTCCCCTCTCCTCCAGTTCTCCCATGGCGACAGGTCTCAACCCCCGTATCCCTTCCCACCCCAGTCCAGACCCCCCAGGGCTGAGG
>CM065715.1:103466120-103471120 GCA_033310375.1 Conus canariensis
AGACAGCGACGAACAGCGTGTTGGTGGGGATAGTTCCAACTCAACATCAGGGCGAATACAAACATCCGCGTTCATATGCGCACACTAGCACATGCAATAGATTGAGCCAGTATCTAAACACACACACACGCACACGCACACGCATACGCATACGCGCGCACGCACGCGCGCGCACACACACACACACACACACACACACACACACACACACACACACACACACACACACACACACAAATCGTCATGTTCCTTGGAAAGTGAAACACCATCACCCCCACATCCTATTCTTCCCCGCCCCAGTGTCCGCCCCCTCCCTCCTCTTCTTCACCCCAACCTTTCCCCAGTTCCCTCCTCCCCTAACACCCCCCCCCCTCCCCTTATGTTGCTTGCCAAAGTCATTGCGTCACCAAATGATGGCGAGGTAAATGGCCCCGTGTATGGGTCCTCCATCCCCCACCCCCCAAACTCATCCGTGTGTATTTATATGCTCATCCGTGTGTATTTATATGCTCATCCGTGTGTATTTACATATTTACGCCCTCACTCCCACTTCTTTCCCAGAATAGCTTTCTGTTAGAATCGTTGGTTGTACTGTGTTTTAGAGCCCTGTTCACCCCCCCCCCCAACCCCTCTCTCTCTCTCTCTCTCTCTCCCCCCCCCCCCTCTCCCTCATATTCCTCCCGCCCTCACCCTTCTATTTTCCCCCCTCCGATTTTCACTGTTTGGCCACTTTCAACTTCATCTTGAGGTCCGTGGTGAGTCAGTGTCTTTGCCTACAAGTACACTGTATAAATGAACTGATTTCTCTTCTAGTTGCAAAGAAGCGATTGCAGGCGGAAATCTAAACAATTTTTAAATAAATGTTAGCGAACCGCCAAAAAAAAAAAAAAAGAAAAAGAAAAAAAAAAAAACGTGGACAAACGAATCACAAGACAAACACGACGCGTTTCGACCTCTTAGGTCTGACTCGCCTGGCCCTCATATTTATTCATCTTGGTCGATCCATTGCGCATGATGTCGCGCACACACATATACACACACGCGCGCGCACGCACATTTGGGAACAGTGCAGTCTGGCCATTGCCTTTCCTGTCATTCGACGGACGTCGTTTACCGAGGTCAGACCAAAGATAGCACGCCCTTCGGTCCGATGCTTTGGTCAGACGAAGAGACAGGGGAGACAACCCGGAAGTGAACGGAGCTAGATGGCGGAAGTGTCATGACAGCCGCTCTGGAATGCCACGCTGATCTGAAGGGACAAACCACACAAAAAACACACAAACAATAACAACAACAACAACAACAACAATAACAACAACTGCATTCTGTGTCGAAAAGTTTGTTTTATCTACGTGGAGAAAAATAAACAACAATTGGCTCAGAAGTCAAAATCACCAGTGAAAATTAAAAAAAATTAAAAAACGGAAAGTGTGGTGTGTGGGGGGGGGGGGGGGGGAGTGGACAATTTTGCCGGGTTGTTTTGCTATCGGTTGTTAATTGTTTTGTTTTGTTTTTCTTTGCTTTTTTTTTTTAACGTTCGTCAGATAGAAAGGGTTCCTGAGGTAGCTCCGATGAACACGAAATCCAAAAGACTGGTACCTGTGGTGAGGAAGACACACAAACAGACGCACATGCGAGCTTGCACGCACATGCTTGCACATATACACAGACGCACACAAACACGCCAAGAAGGGGTAGGAGAGGGGAGGAGGGGGAGGGGATGAGTAGGTAGGGGGGACACTACTACCTATCCTTGAGCGACAGTGTTGATCACTGTATCTGCTACCACTTTCGGCACCACTGTACGTTCATCGTTACTTCTCCTACCACCTCTCCATCACCTCTTCCTCCTCCTCTACTCTTCCCCCTCCTCCTCCATCTCCCTCTCTTCTCGTCCTCCTCCTCTTCCTCCTCCCCTCCTCCTCCCTCCTCCTACTACTACTACTACTACTACTACTACTACTACTACACACCATCACCACTAGTATTACTACTACTGCTGCTGTTGCTGCTGCTGCTACTACTAATACTACTACTACTACTACCACTACTACTACTACCACCACTACTACCACTACTATTTCGGGGACGACGACGACTAGAACAACTACTTCCGCTCTTGCTGTTGCTACGGTTGCAGCTGCTGATGATGATAATGATGACGATGATACTACTACCGCAACAACTGCTACTACAACTGCCACAGCAACCACCACCACTACCACGACCACCACCACCACTGCTACTTCTGCTGCTGCTGCTGCTACTACTACTACTATTGTTGCGCCTACTTCTGCTACATTACGACGGCCATGACTGCTACCACTGTACCCCATCCCTTCCATTTTTTTTTCTGAACCTCTGTACATTGCATCCGTTGCTTACTTTTCCATTACGATTGCGTCCCTTGTTCCTTTCCTCTCCTCCTCACCCCCTTCCCTCTCCTCTCCTCTCCCTCTCTTCTTCTCTCTCTCTCTGCTCTCTTCTCTCTCTCTCTCTCTCTTCTTCTCTTCTCTCTCTCGTCTCTCTCTTCTCTTCTCTCTCTGTCGTCTCTCTCTTCTGTCTCTCTCTCTCTGTCTGTCTCCTCTCTTCTCTCTCCTCCTCCCCCTCTCTCTCCTCTCTCTCTCTCTCTCTTCTCTCTCTCTTCTCTCTCTCTCTCTCTCTCTCTCTCTCTCTCTCTCTCTCTCTCCTCTCTCTTCTCTCTGCTCTCTCCTCTCGTCTCTCTTCTCTCTCCTCCTCTCTCCTCTAAGCTGCTCGCGTGGTTGTGTCCTCTCTCTCTCCTTCGTCTCTCTCCACCCTCTCGCTCTCTCATCCTCACGCATACAGTCTCTCTCGCCTCGTCCACCAAGGCAAGGCAGCGGCGGGGATGGTCTTGTCTGGCATCCCACCTGTCTTCAGTGCAAGTACAAAGCCTACAAGGCTGGAAGCAATCGGAGGGAAGGGAATCTCGTGCCCCCTTTTCAGTGGAGAGACAAAAGAAACAGAAAAGGAGGAGAAAAGAATCCATTAAAGTTCCAATATGTTTTCTTTATCATCAGGAAGACGGACCTAAAGAAAGAAAGACAAAAAAAGGACACCGTGTAATAAGTCACACTGGCCATTCTGCTATCACATTGTGAGGGAGAAAAACGATCAAAAAAAAACCCAAAGGAACAGCACAACAGAATGAACAGCACCACACACACCACGCCACACACACACATACCACGCACGCACGACACGCGCCGCCGGCCACACAACACACACACACACACACCACCACACACACACACCACGTAAAACACGGCCACGTGGGACAGCGCAGACCGCCACCACCAAGGCCGAACAGTCCACTGAACTTCAATCGGAACCTGCCCCCAGCCCATCGTGCATCTCTTACTTTATCTATCACAGACATATCAACGCTGTTTTTGGGTAAATGTATTCCCAGTTACTTTCAAAACGAGGGTAACTGAGGGCGGAAAATGAAGCAAAATTAAAAAGGAAAGGGGTTAAGTACCGCCACAGATACAGACAAACAGATTACAGGACAAAACGCATTCCCAGTGTCGCATCTGCGCTTAACTGCAGGTCACTTTTGGCTTTATTCCCATTGTCCAGTGACTTTATATCACACACACACACACACACACACACACACACACACACACACACACACACACACACACACCTTCCCCTGTCAGTGTTATTGTGCTCGCTGAATCCGAGCCAACTCTTACAGGTTGGCAGATCTTAAGAACGTTTATGTAATCATTCCGCCAAACATGAACGAACGAACCAGAAGACAAAACACGACGCGTTTCGACCTCTCAGATCTTCTTCAGGCAAGATAAAACGACACTCAGGACAACGAAAATGAAGAAAGAGCAATCGTTTATCTGGTCAAAGTCGGCGCAAGATATAGGCTTTGAATCATTGGAGAAAAAGAAACACCCGAAGGTGCTGGGGAGGACCCAGAGAAGCACTGTCTTCACCTGCCTTTGAGCAGTCCTGTACCACCCTTGGAGGCCTGTGCTGTGTTGACGATGGGTACAGGCACGCGCAGGACACTCCACTAAGCAATCGTTTATCTGGTCAAAGTCGGCGCAAGATATAGGCTTTGAATCGTTGGAAGATGCTAATCGTGTTACAAAGGTTTTTTCATGGACGTTCATGCTTTTTTTGCGAATCGTGTTATAGGAAAAGCTAATTCAAGCAATGTGGAAAAATGATGCGAGGAAAACGGTTCCTGGATCCGCTCTTTGGTTGACGGATCCCCACCAACATTTAACGGATCCATCCTTGGGCTACATTCTGTCCTTCCACCAAATTTCGTTGACATCGGTGTAGTAGATTCTGCACAATCTTGCTGACAGACAAACAAACAAACAAACAAGCAAACACACCCACAGATGCATGTGAAGACATAACGTCCCTGGCGCAAACATTCACAAAACAGAACCGTGAAGATGAAAAAAAGCAGGTGATCATTCTTGGAACCTAAAACAGAGAGAATCACATATCCACAGATGAGCTCTTTTTTTCAGAATTGAAGAAAGAAAGAAAAAAGAATGAGATCTCAAATCAAGAAACGGTTTTGAACACACAACGAACGTGTTGCACGTGCTACGCCGCGTAAAACCAGAGGCCGTACTAGTAGTGCGAGCAGCTGCAGAGAATGACACACTGGTGGGCAAAACAAGCTGAAGAAAGTAAGACAAAGGGGGTTAGACCGGAAGAGAGAAACTGAAGGTTGGGGAGGGGGGGGGCGGGTGGAGGGGAGGGAGGGGGGTTACCAGTCACAGGAAGCGGCTGGTATGTAGAGCGAACTACAAACATATACAGGCAGGGAGAAAGAAAAGCAGGAAAGAGAGATGGGTGAGATTGGGAAGGAGGGGGGGGGGGGGGGGCTGGGGGACGGGGTTAAGAAGGTGACCTACTTTTCTGTTTGTGTTAAATAAACTGCTGAAAAGAGACTTCCGTTTATTTCTGGAATTTGCTTATAAATTGTTAAGAGAGGA
>CM065715.1:103478620-103483620 GCA_033310375.1 Conus canariensis
CACACACACACACACACACACACACACACACACACACACACACACACCGACCCCCTAATAAACTGTAACCACCGTATGGGGACAGACACTGTAACCATACGATGCGAAAAAGAAAATAAAATCCTTACGGTTGAGCATCATTTGTTGTTTAGTATACTCGCTTTCTACCTATCTTCCCATCTTTCTGTGAAATATTCGGAGACGCTCAAAAAGCCCCAACGCACAAGTTTGAATGTCAAAAGGTGCGATGCTTTCCATGTCAAACAACGCGAACATGGAATTCCAGTAGCAGGCACATGATTCAGGTTAAACACTGTATATGAGTTATTCAAACTGGGCGAAAAGTGCAGTAGGTTTTCTGTTTTCTTTTTTCCTTGTCCAAAATGGAAGCGGTCTGCATGCATTCAATCGCATCAAGATCGTGTGTGTCGCTGACGAGTTCGATCTCCAAATCACCAGCATTCAAGTGCATTTTGAGATAAGTCACGCTGCCTGAGTTTAGAGCTGTTTGGCCTGGACTGAGTAGGAAAGGCTGCCAGTTTCAGTATTCCGAGGACGCTGGTCCTTCTGCACAGCACACACTAACAGCCTGATCATTCGCTCCTTTCAGTGTTGAAATTACGCTTTGAGAAATTCAAGATCCGCGCTTTTCGACACGAGCTGAAGTTGGTAATCACTTTAGTGAGCATGTTTTGCCCCCCGGTTGCACTGGATGTTCTCTGTCACCATCTGTTTCCTCAGTCCTCATCCGAACAGATGGTCAAACACGTCACATGTTTTTTCTAATTTGGTGTTCCATGCCGTCAAAGAGAAGTGGATCTGGCACCGAATTTGACTGTTGATGTCTTGCACGAAGACTGTGTTTAATTCTTGGCTACAAGCTTACGGACTTTGTATAACTAACATTGATGTCAATTGTATCAACTGCTTCTCAACTTCTTGTCGTTCCTCCATCCCTCATCTCTCCTTGTAGGTAGGTGCCTGCGAGTTTTCCAGAGCAAATTCGTATTTTCGGAAAATGACGGCTCGTGATTTTTTTGTTCATTTCTTGGCTAACAGAGTGTTATGAGTTGCATGATGTCAGACATAAACACTACAACAGACCCTATGGGAAAAAATCTTTTTAACAGATGTCACATCTGATGTGAATTTTTTCAGTTTCTGAAAGAGCTTAGCATTCTTCTTCTGATCTAAGATTCTAGGGTAGAAAGGTTTTGATTAAAGCTGTATCATCACCGTGTTAGAAAATGACTTTGCGAATGTGAATTTGTTTATGTTAATACTTATGTAGAGAATGACATTGTCGGGATGACAGCCCTGATTCGGTCCCTGGCGGTCGTCTGGCCTATAAACAACATGCATTGGATTGATTTCTTTTTCACTCTCTGGACTCTTCCTTTTTTTTTCTCCACCACTTCCCCACCTCTCTCTCGCTCTCTCGCCCTCTCGCTCTCTCTCTCTCTCTCTCTCTCTCTCTCTCTCTCTCCTTTCCCCTCTCTCTCCCCCCCCTCTCTCCCCTGTCTCTCCCCCCCTCTCTCTCACCCCCCTCTCTCTCTCTCTCTTTACTGACGTCCTTTATTTTTCTGCGTTAAGTGGCCTTCTTGTTTGTCTTTGTTCCTTGAAGTCTCAACACTTGTTTTTCTTCACCCCCATGGAATACCGGGGGCTTTTTTTCAGTGTAGATCCTATCCCCTTCTACTGGGACAAGATGGTATGGGGGAGAAATATAAGGGAGAGAGAGAGGGGAGGCATGAGGAATGGGGGGAGGAGCGGCGTGCACGGTCCAGTTTTCGTGCCGGTAAACCCGTATGGGAGTTCTTCATCTGGCAGTGAAGGGAAGTCTTCATCATCATCATCATCACCTCTTACCCTTCCTGGGATACAGGCCGCCAGCCGAGGACCTCCAGGCATCTCTGTCCTGGGCTCTTCTTTCCAGCTGGTTCCAAGTCATCCCCATGTTCCTGGTGTCTGCTTCCAGGTCCTGCGCCAGGTGTTCCTCGGCCGACCTCTTTTTCGTTTTCCTTAGGGGTTCCATGTTAGGGCTTGTCTGGTGGTGTTGCTTGCAGGCTTCCGCAGCGTATGTCCAGTCCAGCCAAGGGAAGTGGGGGTCAGAGAAATGGTAGGAGCGCGTGGAGCAGCAATGACGGCAACAAACAAGGCAGAGTTCTTCAGCGTGCCTTCACAGCCGTCTGCTCCTGCTTCACCTGGTTTTTCTGTTCACCCTCAGGGTCTCTCTCTCTCTCTCTCTCTCTCTCTCTCTCTCTCTCTCTCTCTCTCTCTCTCTCTCTCTCTCTCTCTCTCTCTCTCTCTCTCTCTCTCTTCCCCCCCACACACAACCATGGCTGGGTGCTGAACGTGTGTCGTTTGGTTTGTTTCATGAAGGAAGGGGAGACTGTGTGTGTGTGTGTGTGTGTGTGTGTGTGTGTGTGTGTGTGTGTGATGTGCTTGTGATGTGTGTGTGTGTGTGTGCGTGTGTGTGTGTGAGTGCTTGCGTGTGTGTGTGTGTGTGTGTGTGTGTGTGTGTGTGTGTGTGTGTGTGTGTGTGTGTGTGTTGTAGACAGATAATCTCATTATTGGCGCCCCTAATCAAATAGTTAGAGAGTTTGACTTTGGAGCTGACGTTGCTGAGTTCGAAACACTTTTTACGACGAAAACCTGTCTGTCCTCCCAGCAGTGAAACCCTCTCTGTCCACCCAGCAGTGAAAACCCTCTCTGTCCTCCCAGCAGTGACACCCTCTCTGTCCTCCCAGCAGTGACACCCTCTCTGTTCTCCCAGCAGTGACACCCTCTCTGTCCTCCCAGCAGTGACACCCTCTCTGTCCACCCAGCAGTGCAACCCTCTCTGTCCACCCAGCAGTGCAACCCTCTCTGTCCACCCAGCAGTGCAACCCTCTCTGTCCACCCAGCAGTGCAACCCTCTCTGTCCACCCAGCAGTGCAACCCTCTCTGTCCACCCAGCAGTGCAACCCTCTCTGTCCTCCCAGCAGTGAAAACCCTCTCTGTCCTCCCAGCAGTGAAAACCCTCTCTGTCCTCCCAGCAGTGAAAACCATCTCTGTCCTCCCAGCAGTGAAAACCCTCTCTGTCCACCCAGCAGTGAAAACCATCTCTGTCCACCCAGCAGTGCAACCCTCTCTGTCCACCCAGCAGTGCAACCCTCTCTGTCCACCCAGCAGTGCAACCCTCTCTGTCCACCCAGCAGTGAAAACCATCTCTGTCCACCCAGCAGTGCAACCCTCTCTGTCCACCCGGCAGTGAAAACCGTCTCTGTCCACCCAGCAGTGCAAACCTCTCTGTCCACCCAGCAGTGAAAACCATCTCTGTCCTCCCAGCAGTGCAACCCTCTCTGTCCACCCAGCAGTGAAAACCATCTCTGTCCACCCAGCAGTGAAAACCATCTCTGTCCTCCCAGCAGTGAAAACCATCTCTGTCCACCCAGCAGTGAAAACCATCTCTGTCCACCCAGCAGTGAAAACCATCTCTGTCCACCCAGCAGTGAAAACCATCTCTGTCCACCCAGCAGTGAAAACCATCTCTGTCCACCCAGCAGTGAAACCCTCTCTGTCCTCCCAGTAGTGCAACCCTCTCTGTCCACCCAGCAGTGAAACCCTCTCTGTCCTCCCAGTAGTGCAACCCTCTCTGTCCTCCCAGCAGTGAAAGCCATCTCTGTCCTCCCAGCAGTGAAACCCTCTCTGTCCACCCAGCAGTGAAAACCCTCTCTGTCCTCCCAGCAGTGAAAACCCTCTCTGTCCACCCAGCAGTGAAAACCCTCTCTGTCCTCCCAGCAGTGAAAACCATCTCTGTCCACCCAGCAGTGCAACCCTCTCTGTCCACCCAGCAGTGAAAACCCTCTCTGTCCACCCAGCAGTGAAAACCATCTCTGTCCACCCAGCAGTGCAATCCTCTCTGTCCACCCAGCAGTGAAAACCATCTCTGTCCTCCCAGCAGTGCAACCCTCTCTGTCCACCCAGCAGTGAAAACCATCTCTGTCCACCCAGCAGTGACACCCTCTCTGTCCACCCAGCAGTGAAAACCATCTCTGTCCTCCCAGCAGTGAAAACCCTCTCTGTCCACCCAGCAATGAAAACCATCTCTGTCCACCCAGCAGTGCAACCCTCTCTGTCCACCCAGCAGTGAAAACCATCTCTGTCCTCCCAGCAGTGCAACCCTCTCTGTCCACCCAGCAGTGAAAACCATCTCTGTCCACCCAGCAGTGCAACCCTCTCTGTCCACCCAGCAGTGAAAACCATCTCTGTCCTCCCAGCAGTGAAAACCCTCTCTGTCCACCCAGCAGTGAAAACCATCTCTGTCCACCCAGCAGTGCAACCCTCTCTGTCCACCCAGCAGTGAAAACCATCTCTGTCCTCCCAGCAGTGAAAACCATCTCTGTCCACCCAGCAGTGAAAACCATCTCTGTCCACCCAGCAGTGAAAACCATCTCTGTCCACCCAGCAGTGAAAACCATCTCTGTCCACCCAGCAGTGACACCCTCTCTGTCCACCCAGCAGTGAAAACCCTCTCTGTCCACCCAGCAGTGAAAACCATCTCTGTCCACCCAGCAGTGAAAACCATCTCTGTCCTCCCAGCAGTGAAAACCATCTCTGTCCTCCCAGCTGTAAATGAGCACCTGATTCAGCTCAGGGAAGCTTAACGTTGTGGAAGGAGAAGGATAGGCTCCGCCCTCCATTATGCTGTGCTCCAGACTCTGTGAACCTCTAGCAACTGTACGTTGCCCTACGGCCGTTAGACTCTGAGACTCTTTAATTTTTTTTAAAATGTTAGTCGTCATCATTATGCCTCTCGCTTTGTTGCTGACATTGTTTCATCGACTCGTGAAGTTCTGTCCCTTTGCTGTATGCATTGTGCTGCTCGAACGTTCGACGTGAGAACGAAAAGAATGTTGACTGTGTCTGTTGATCCAGCTGAAAGCCTTTTAATGCGAGGTTCTCTTCGTAGCATTCCGAGACAGATCGCTTCCTTCATGAAGAGACATTGCAGAGTG
>CM065715.1:103486120-103488620 GCA_033310375.1 Conus canariensis
TCCAATCTATCTCTCTCTTTTTAACTTTTTGTATTTTTCCTGTACGTGATTTTCATATTGTGCACCCCGAATGGGGGCCAGGATCGGATGTGAAACATGCTAGCGACTAGCTGTTATCCTCGTAAATACAACGTTTATCTTGTATTGCCCCCTCTCTCTCTCTCTTTCTTCTTCTTCTTCTTCTTCTTCTTCTTCTTCTTTTTCTTCTTATCTTCTTCGTCTTCTTCGTCTTCTTCTTCTTCTTTCTTCTTCTTCTTCTTCTTCTTCTCTACCCGCTCCCTCTGTACCTCCTCTATAAGAAGAGCAAAGTGTGCATTGTTGAGCATTACGCAGTAGCTGAACTGGTTGTCAACTTGTTTGATTGTCAATCCCACATTATGGATCTCAAATGCGGAGGTCTCTTCGGTTCAGCAGTTTGTTTAGAAAGAATTCATTTATGTGTGTTGAAAAGATTTAGAGGAGTAAATGTGCCAATACCCGCTGATTTAGCCTTCAGCCACACAGATTCGCAATTTATTTTGAAAACTGCGGAAAAGATGAATTTGTTACTGGCTGAAAACGCCGTCAATGGATAACTCAAGACTGCCAAGGAAACTGTGTAATATGTTGTTTGATTGAGATGCAAAAGGAAACAAATTGATAATTCAGGGTGGCCATAAAAATTGTGTAATTGTATAATATGTTGTTTGATTTAGATGCAAAAGGACACAGAAAACAATAATTCAGGATGGCCATGGAAATCCTATACTATGATGTCTTAATTTGCCCTCTTCTCTGCGTAACACGGACTCTTTAAAGACTTTTAAAACCTCCCTAAAGACACATCTTTTCCCCCGGACTGATTAACGATACTCACTTATCTCTGTGCGCGAGTCTGCTTGTTTTGACGCGCTCGTGTGTCTGTCTGCGTGCGTGTGGTGTGTGTGTGTGGTTGCTGGTGTGTGGTGTGTGTGTGTGTGTTGTGTGGTGTGTGTGTGTGTGTGTGTGTGTGTACTTTGAGTTAGAATTAGTATTTTATCGTGTTTCTGTAATATGCGCTTTGGGCTCTCGCGAGGTAAAGCGCTCTATAAATATCCTTTTACATTACATTACATTACATTACATTCATTACATTATAAAAGGAAAGACAGACTGGGTGTCGAAGGTTCGATTGAAGTTGCCATGAACTGAGATTAAGCTGAGTTTGTCTGCAACAGGGTTTAGGGTATAGTAGCGAATTTCGAACATTTTACCTTAGGATGATTGTGCGGCAGATGGCAGAAATGGTCATGTCATGTACGACATTTCTTTGTGGCCAGTTCAGTTCTGTGCACCGTGGTCTGACTTATTTCACAGTCAAAATGGACAGGTAACCAACACGTACCTTGAAACAGTTGAAATTCAGAATGTCCAGTCTTTTCCTGCATTGCTATTGTTAAGAAAAACACAATGACGATGATCTTATCTGTGCACTGTGTATCAGAGCGGAAGGAAGTCAGATTCATCCTGTCATTTAGCTATCCTGTCTCAAGTGGTCACAGGGATCAGTTCATTTCTCCAAAATATTATTGATGCTCTTCATTGTTGAGACTTTAATTACTAACATATGTGTTGTCACACATTTAGATATGTATTTTCATGTACAAGGCATTTCAGCTCCGCAGCACAGTGTGCAGTTAATGATCAGTGGATATGTAGTTATTGATCTGTACCACAGTGTGCAGTTAACTGTCAGTGGATGTGTAATTATTGATCTGTAGTACAGTGTGCAGTTAATGATCAGTGGATATGTAGTTATTGATCTGTACCGCAGTGTGCAGTTAATTGTCAGTGGATGTGCAGTTATTGATCTGTAGTACAGTGTGCAGTTAATGATCAGTGGATGTGTAGTTATTGATCTGTACCACAGTGTGCAGTTAATTGTCAATGGATGTGTAGTTTATGATCTACAGATGATGGTCAGTCGGTGACCATCGTGACGTATGTGACTGATCTTACTTTTTTTTTTTTTTTCATTTTTGTTATTTTGTTTTAGAATTGTCCGCAATACCTCCTTCATCAGGGCCTTGGCCTGTTACTAAAATCATTTCGTGCTCCTCTCTCTCTCTGTCTCTCTGTCTCTGCCCTCTGCTCTCTCTCTCTTCTCCTCTCTCTCCCTCTCTCTCTCTCTCCTCTCTCTCTCCCTCTCATCTCTCTCTCTCTCTCTCTCTCTCTCTCCTCTCTTTCTCTCTCTCTCTCTCTCTCCCTCTCTTTCTCTCTCTCTCTCTCTCTCTCCCTCTCTTCTCTCTCTCTCTCTCTTCTCTCTCTCTCTCTCTCTCTCTCTCTCTCTCTCTCTCTCTCTGTCTCTCTCTCTCTCTCTCTCTCTCTCTCTCTCTCTCCCTCTCTTTCTCTCTCTCTCTCTCTCTTTCTCTCTTCTCTCTCTCTCTCTCTCTCTCTCTCTCTCTCTCTCTCTCTCTCTCTCTCTCCCTCTCCCTCCTCTCTCTCTCTCTCTCTCTCTCTCTCTCTCTCTCTCTCTCTCTCG
>CM065715.1:103493620-103508620 GCA_033310375.1 Conus canariensis
CAGACAGACAGACAGAACGTATGTGCGCTTTTGTGTATATGATAAGAGATATTGTGCGTCTTTTTGTGTACATCATGTGTGTACACGTGAGAGTTATAGAGAAAAAGAGTGAGAGAACAGTAAAGACAACACACACACACACACACACACACACACGCCACGCCCACACACCACGACACACACACGCACGCACGCACGCACGCACGCACGCACGCACGCACACACACACATGAATGAATGAATGAATGAGGAAGCCAGTTCATTCCCGCTCGCAAAACAACACGTTCATCCTAATTCACATTCCTTCACTGATGCACAGAGAGAGAGAGAGAGAGAGAGAGAGAGAGAGAGAGAAGAGAGAGAGTGTTTGCTTTAGGAGAGTGAAGGTGATGAGATGACTGGGGCTATATTTAGGGAAGGATTAACAAATGTTCCCACTACATGTAGGAATGTTCAGTGTGCTGGTTCACACTGACTGGCAACCTACAAGGTCACGTGAAGAACGGGATGGTGGGGGAGCTGAATACGGGGGTTGGGGAGGGAGGGGAGGGGAGGGGGAAGGAGGGCGGGGGGGGGAGACGTTTTACACCCAGGTTCAAGGAAGGGTTTCTTTTTTTTTTTCCTTCTCCCCCCCCCCCTCCCCCCTTCCCCCCTCTCCCCCGAGTGCTGTTGTTTCGGTTTCAGGCCCCTCACACCTGAACTCACGAACAAAATGTAGAGTTGTTTTGGTGCAGAGAGAGAGAGAGAGAGAGAGGAGGAGGTACGAGGGAAGAGACAGGGGGGGGGGGGAGGAGGAGGAGGAGTTTGAGGGTAAGATTTGGGAGGAAGAGAATTATGTCCTTTTCGTTTGTTTGTTAGCTTGTTTGTTTTATTCTCATTTGAGTTTTTCACGTTTTTCGTTGTTGTTTCCCTTTTGGGTAGGTAATGATGCCGAACTGCCGGTAAAAATAGCAACCTGTGTGTAAGCCGCTGCAGCAGCTGCAGCAGAAGAAGAACAAGTAACAGGAGTGAGGGAGGAGAGAAGAAGACAGAGAGTGAGGGGAGGGACGGGGTGGGGGGGGGGAGAAAAGAGGGGAAGGTGGCCGGTGGAGGGAATTGGAAGAGGGGAATGCGGCACGGGTTGAAGAGAATGTGTGTGTGTGTGTGTGTGTGTGTGTGTGTGTGTGTGTGTGTGTGTGTGTGTAGAGAGGAGAGAGAAGAGAGAGAGAGAGAGATGATGATGATGATGATGACGATAATAATCTTTATTTCCAAGGGTCACAGATAACCAGATATATGCTTTTTACATCCGGTGTTTGCCCCGCCCAGGGACTAAGAGTGACTAGTAACTAAGCATGGCTAGCTACTAAACCATACAAACAAGCATACTTATCTTTAAAAATACATAAAAACATGGATGAGCTTTTTCTTCTTCAATATTGACGGATACATGAACACAGAGAAAATGGGACATTAAAACAACGATCAAGAATAAATGAATTGATTACTGAAAAAAAAGAATAAAGGGAAAAAATCACACACACACACACACACACACACACACACACACACACACACACACACACACACACACACACACAGCGAGGGAGAGAGAGAGAGAGAGAGAGAGAGAGAGAGAGAGAGAGAGAGAGAATGATCGATTGAATATCGTGTAGCAAAGAAAATCACAGCCATTTACCGCATCAAATGAAGATGGCTTAGACCTAATAACAAAGCGACTTGAGACATTCAAAAGTCAAAGGCAGAAGAATCCACGGGCAAAATGTGACTAAGCCGAGTTTTGGTTGAAATATTGATCTTGCTGTCAGTCTGTTGTGGGATTTAGTGCAGTAGAAAAAAACAACCACAGACTGTGCATATCATGTTGTAAAATGTCGTGTGTGTGTGTGTGTGTGTGTGTGTGTGTGGTGCGTGCGTGCGTGCGTGCGTGCGTGCGTGCGTGCGTGTGTGTGGTGTGTGTGTGTGTTGTGTCTGTCTGTCTGTCTGTTATTGTTGTTGTTCTTGTTCTTGATCTTGTTTTGTTTTTTGTTCTGTTTTGTTTTATTTAGTTTAGAAACACTGCATTGGAAACTTTTGAACACAACTGAAAATATGGACACATTGCAGCGTAACTGAAAACGAGAGAAAAGTAGAAATATACACACAAGACAAGGTGCCATGTAACGTATTTGACACACAACACGAAACAGCCAGGTGGATCAACGACAGATAGGTCTTCTTTCGACGTCACAAATGAGAGAGGCAAAAATGCACGAAACGGTGCCAGCAGCACAATGAGTCTGTGTTGAAATATGTAACTCACAGACATGTTCTCGTCAGACATGATGGAAATTACATACAGATGCTCATCTTGGCAGACATCATGGGAATTACATACAGATGCTCTTCTTGGCAGACATCGTGGAAATCACATACAGATGCTCTTCTTGGCAGACCTCATGGAAATTACATACAGATGCTCTTCTTGGCAGACCTCATGGAAATTACATACAGATGCTCTTCTTGGCAGACCTCATGGAAATTACATAAGACGCTCTTCTTGGCAGACATCATGGAAATCACATACAGATGCTCTACTTGGCAGACATCATGGAAATTACATACAGATGCTCTTCTTGGCAGACATCATGGAAATTACATACAGATGCTCTTCTTGGCAGACATCGTGGAAATCACATACAGATGCTCTTCTTGGCAGACATCATGGAAATCACATACAGATGCTCTTCTTGGCAGACCTCATGGAAATTACATACAGATGCTCTTCTTGGCAGACCTCATGGAAATTACATACAGACGTTCTTCTTGGCAGACCTCATGGAAATTACATACAGATGCTCTTCTTGGCAGACATCATGGAAATTATATACAGATGATCTTCTTGGCAGACATCATGGAAATTACATACAGATGCTCTTCTTGGCAGACATCATGGAAATTACATAGAGATCTCTTCTTGGCAGACATCATGGAAATTACATACAGATGCTCTTCTTGGCAGACATCATGGAAATTACAAACAGATGCTTTTCTTGTGAGACATCATGGAAATTACATAGAGATGTCTTCTTGGCAGACATCTTGGAAATTACATACAGATGCTGTTCTTCGTAGACATCATGGAAATTACATACAGATGCTCTTCTTGTGAGACATCATGGAAATTACATACAGGTGCTCTTCTTGGCAGACGTCATGGAAATTACATACAGATGCTCTTCTTGGCAGATATCGTGGAAGTTACATCCACGTACTCTGTTAATCATTTCGGAACATCTCATTTTGCCCGTGACAGCTTACCCGGGGTGTGTTGTTTTATGCATTTTAAGGCTGCTGTTATTAGACGAAGACATAGTCGTTGAAAATCATCGTGTTTTGTTTTGTAAAAATATACGTTACTTTCCGTCTTGTGTGTGTGTGTGTGTGTGTGTGTGTGTGTGTGTGTGTGTGTGTGTGTGTGTGTGTGTGTGTGTGTGTGATTCGAACTCATCTGAAAACTTTGACACGCTGTTCTCTCAACATTAGCCAGGAGAGACATTCTCAACATTAGCCAGGAGAGAATTTCTCAGCATTAGCCAGGAGAGAATTTCTCAACATTAGCCAGGAAGAAAAATCTCAACATTAGCCAAGAGAGAATTTCTCAACATTAGCCAGGAGAGAATTTATCAACATTAGCCAGGAGAGAATTCTCAACATTAGCCAGGAGAGAAATTCTCAACATTAGCCGGGAAGGAAAATCTCAACATCAGCCAGGAGAGAAATTCTCAACATTAGCCAGGAGAGAAAATCTCAACATTAGCCAGGAGAGAGAGAGAGTGCCTTCTGTAACAGCTCTGATCTGATCTGCAAACGGTCTTTAACAGCTCAGCTCTGATCTGATCTGAAAACGGTGTACAGTGTTAACACAATGAAATGAAAGCACATCAAGGAAACAGCGGCATGAATGACAGAATAGTGACGCCATAAGCAGTGAGAAAAGCACTAAACAGAATAACGCCTACAGACTTGGGTGTATCATGTCAATCGACGCTAACTGTTTCATCGCATGTGAAGAAAACAGGGACGAAGAACACACTTTGAACAACGCTGAGTCTGATTTAACTTCTTGCTGTTCAAATCCACTTCATCTTTCATCTGCCAAAAGTAATTAGTGTATTCTGTTCTTCTGTGGCAACAGGGGATGTATGTGTTGATAGATTGGCACTTGATGAATGCTTAATTGCCCGGTCTGTCAGTCATTTCACACACACACACACACACACACACACACACACACACACACACACACACACACACACACACATCCGCCTCTCTCTCTCTCCTCTCTCTCTCTCACTCTCTCTCTTCTCTCTCTCTCTCTCTCTCTCTCTCTCTCTCTCCAACACGAACACACACACACACACACACACACGCACGCACGCACGCACGCACGCACACACGCACACACACACACACACACACACACACACACACACACACACACATACACACACACACCTTTAGAGAGAGAGAGGTGGGGAATAGGTGCATAGATAGACAGACAGAATAATAGACAGACAGACAGAGAGGTAGATAGTGTGTGTAATTCTCTCTCTCTCTCTCTCTCTCTCTCTCTCCTCTCTCTCTCTCTCTCTCTCTCTCTCTCTCCCTCTCTCTCTCTCTGTTGTGTGTGTATGTGTCTGTCTGTCTATCTCCGTCTCTGTCTCGCTCCTCTCTCTCTCTCTCTCTCTCTCTCTCTCTCTCTCTCTCTCTCTCTCTCTCTCTCTCTCTCTCTCTCTCCTGTGCACATGTGCAAGCGCAGACCACAAACACTATGGTCAGGTGTAGGCAAGAGCGGCGAAATTCTCATGATTATACATCCACCCCAAAATGTTGGGGCGTGACGGACTCCACCGCTGTCATTTCCCAGCCATTGCCTGTGCCCTCTGACCCCCCACCCCCACCCCCATCGCCTGCGAGGTCCGTGCCCGTGGCTCCTCCGCTGTCATGTCCCTGCCACAGCCTGTCCCCCACCCCACCCCACCCCCACCCCTACCAGCGGCTGCAAGGTCTGTGTCCATATTACAAAGTATAGCTAAAAAAAATTAATAACGCGGATGGTCATGGGTTTAATTGCACCCAGTTTAATTAAGTGATTCCACACATGAGTGGCAAAGAGGTTGAACCACTGGTATTACTTCTTTGTCTGAAGCGGTCCGGGCAGTGTTGTGGTTTGACGCCGATTACCACTGGTGTTACTTCTTTGTCTGAAGCGGTCCGGGAAGTGTTGTGGTTTGACAGGTTCAACCACTGGTATTACTTCTTTGTCTGAAGCGGTCCGGGGAGTGTTGTGGTTTGATGCTGATTACCACTGGTATTACTTCTTTGTCTGAAGCGGTCCGGGAAGTGTTGTGGTTTGATGCTGATTAGCTTGCAGGAAAACCACTAGAAAGCTGCCTTTATCTCGTTTATTGAGCTAGGAAAAAGAGGGTGAGAGATACGCACACACACACACACACACACACACACACACACACACACACACACACACACACACACACACATACACACACACACGCACGCACGCATGCACGCACGTACGCACGCACACACGCACACACACACACAGAGTCAGACAGACACAGACAGACGGACAGACAGACAGGGAAAAGAGAGGGAGACAGGGAGAGACAGGGGGAAGAGGAGCAGAAGAAAAAAGGAAAGAAAGAAAGAATTTTTTTAATGAAAGAAAGAAAAGAAAGAAAGAGAAATGGGCAAACTAACAGGTAGAGAGGGCAGGGAAAGGAACACGTGCACATAGAGAGAGAGAGGGGGGGATGAGAGAGAGAGAGAGAGAGAGAGAGAGAGAGAGAGAGAGAGAGAGAGAGAGAGAGAGAAAATTAGAGCTCTTTATTTACAATTCCAGCAGCGAGCTAGTCTAAACTATTTACGTCTATGTTTGAAACAGTGAGAGATGGAAGAGTGGGGAGAGATATGAGACAGACAGACTGACAGACAGACAGAGAAACAGACAAACTGAGAGAGGGAGAGGACGGGGGAGGGCAGAGGTGGAAGAGACAACGACTCAACACTTGCATTCAGGTAAAACCTTAGCCCTATATTGAAAAGGGATTCACACATAACACAACAAAACAAAACAATCCAGTGGCATTTACAAAATCAACCGAACACCATTGTACATTCTTTCTATGCTGTTAGCAGCGTCCTACTAAAGTCACAATACAGAACCTGTACAGTGTCTGATAACATAAGACAGCTAGATTCGTAGACTCACCCCTTGTCTTTATCAGCATAATCGTTTACAATCGCTTGACTCCTGTTGTATTTCGGCTGATTTATGTTATACGTCTCTATACGGTTCTGTGAAATAAAGGATTTTTCAAGAATCTGTATTGAGACAGACTGTCCCTGTCTTCTTTGTAATCATTCTGCCCCCTGTTATCAGTCTTTGTTTTTTTTCTTAAAGCATTATCACCATTGTTGACACGGAAAAACGTAGTGCATAGCACTGGTACACAGTGACCAAAATTTCAAGTCTCTTTCTCTGTCTCTCTTTCTCTTTGTCTGTCTGTGTCTCTGTCTGTCTCTGTCTGTCTGTCTGTCTGTCATTCTCTCTCTCTCTCTCTCTCTCTCTCTCTCTCTCTCTCTCTCTCTCTTCTCTCTCTCTCTCTCTCTCTCCTCTGCCCTACTCCCTCTTGTTCTTCTTCTAGTTCATCTTGTTCTTCTCCTCATCTTCTTCTTCTTCTCTGGGAGAGCGCGCGCGCGCGCGTGTGTGTGTGTGTGTGTGTATATATGTGTGTGTGTGTGTGTGTGTGTGTGTGTGTGTGTGTGTGTGTAGGCGTGTGAGTGAGTGATTGAGTGATTAACGCACCCTGTAAGGGATCGTGGTAACAGATGAAAGGATCATGGTAACAGATGAAAGGATCATGGTAACAGATGAAAGGATCATGTAACAGATAAAAGGATCATGGTAACAGATGAAAGGATCATGGTAACAGATGAAAGGATCGTGGAAACAGATGAAAGGATCGTGGTAACAGATGAAAGGATCGTGGTAACAGATGAAAGAATCGTGGAAACAGATGAAAGAATCGTGGTAACAGATGAAAGGATCGTGGAAACAAATGAAAGGATCATGGTAACAGATGAAAGGATCGTGGAAACAGATGAAAGGATCGTGGAAACAGATGAAAGGATCATGGTAACAGATGAAAGGATCATGGTAACAGATGAAAGGATCGTGGAAACAGATGAAAGGATCGTGGAAACAGATGAAAGGATCATGGTAACAGATGAAAGGATCATGGTAACAGATGAAAGGATCGTGATGAAAGGATCATGGTAACAGATGAAAGGATCGTGGAAACAGATGAAAGGATCGTGGAAACAGATGAAAGGATCATGGAAACAGATGAAAGGATCATGGAAACAGATGAAAGGATCATGGTAACAGATAAGCAACAGATGAAAAGATCATGACAACAGATGAAAGGATCATGGTAACAGATGAATAGCAGATAAAATAGTCATGGCAACAGATGAATAACAGATGAAAGGATCATGATAAAAATGAGTAATAGATGGAAGGATCATGGCAACAAATGAGCAACAGATGAAAGGATCATGGTAACAGATGAGTAACAGATGAAAGCATCATGGTAACAAATGAGTGACAGATGAAAGGATCATGGTAACAGATGAGTAACAGATGAAAGCATCATGGTAACAAATGAGTGACAGATGAAAGGATCATGGTAACAAATGAGTGACAGATGAAAGGATCATGGTAACAAATGAGTGACAGATGAAAGGATCATGGTTACAGGCGAGAAACATGAAAGGATCATGGTAAGAAATGAGTGACAGATGAAAGGATCATGGTAACAGAAGAGTAACAGATGAAAGGATCGTGGCAACAGATGAGTAACAGATGAAAGGACCATGACAACAGATGAGTAACAGATGACAGGATCATGGCAACAGATGAGTAACAGATGAACGGATCATGGCAACAGATCAAAGGATCATGGCAACAGATGAGTAACAGATGAAAGGATCATGGCAACAGATGAAAGGATCATGGCAACAGATGAAAGGATCATGGCAACAGATGACAGGATCATGGCAACAGATGAAAGGATCATGGCAACAGATGAGTAACAGATGAAAGGATCATGGCAACAGATGAGTAACAGATGAAAGGATCATGGTAACAGATGAGTAACAGATGAAAGGATCATGGTTACAGGCGAGAGACAGATGAAAGGATCATGGCAACAAATGAGTAACAGATGAAGGGATCATGGTAACAGATGAAAGGATCATGGCAACAGATGAGTAACAGATGAAAGGATCATGGCAACAGATGAATAACAGATGAAAGGGTCATGGTAAAAATGAGTAATAGAAGGAGGGATCATGGTATCAAATGAGTGACAGATGAAAGGATCATGGCAACAAATTAGTGACAGTTGAAAGGATCATGGTAACAGATGAGTAACAGATGAAAGTGATCATGGCAACAGATGAAAGGATCATGACAACAAATGAGTGACAGATGAAAGGATCATGGCAACAGATGAAAGGATCATGGCAACAAATGAGTAACAGATGAATGATCATGGCAACAGATGAAAGGATCATGGCAACAAATGAGTAACAGATGAAAGGATCATGGCAACAATGAGTAACAGATGAAAGGATCATGGCAACAGATGAAAGGATCATGGCAACAAATGAGTAACAGATGAAATGATCGTGGCAACAGATGAAAGTGATATCATGGCAACAAAATGAGTAGCAAAGATAGGAGAAGGATCATGGCAACAGATGAGTAACAGCTGAAAGGATCATGGCAACAGATAAAAGTAACAGATGAAAGAATCTGGCAACAGATGAGAATCAGATAGAAAGGATCATGGCAACAGATGAAAGGGATCATGGCAACAAATGAGTACAGATGAAAGGAATCATGGCAACAAATGAGTGACAGATGAAAGGATCATGGCAACAAATGAGTGACAGATGAAAGGATCATGGCAGCAAATGAGTGACAGATGAAAGGATCATGGCAAAAGATGAAAGGATCATGGCAACAAATGGGTAACAGATGAAAGGACCATGGCAACAAATGAGTAACAGATGAAAGGATCATGACAACAAATGAGTAACAGATGAAAGGATCATGGCAACAGATGAGTAACAGATGAAAGGATCATGGTAACAGATGAAAGGAACATGGCAATAAGTGAGTAGCAGATGAAAGGATCATGGCAACACATGAGTGACAGATGAAAGGATCATGGCAACAGATGAAATGATCATGGCAACAAATGAGTAACAGATGAAAGGACCATGGCAACAAATGAGTGACAGATGAAAGGATCATGGCAACAAATGAGTAACAGATGAAAGGATCATGGCAACAGATGAAAGGATCATGGCAACAAATGAGTAACAGATGAAAGGATCATGGCAACAGATGAAAGGATCATGGCAACAAATGAGTAGCAGATGAAAGGATCATGGCAACAGTTGAGTAACAGATGAAAGGATCATGGCAACAGATGAGTAACAGATGAAAGATCATGGCAACAGATGAAAGGATCATGGCAACAAATGAGTAACAGATGAAAGGATCATGGCAACAAATGAGTGACAGATGAAAGGATCATGGCAACAGATGAGTGACAGATGAAAGGATCATGGCAACAGATGAGTAACAGATGAAAGGATCATGGCACAGATGAAAGGATCATGGCAACAGATGACAGGATAATGGCAACAGATGAAAGGATCATGGCAACAGATGACAGGATCATGACAACAGATGAAAGGATCATGGCAACAGATGAGTAACGGATGAAAGGATCATGGCAACAGATGAACGGATCCGAGGAGCCGTTAAAGGAGCAGGGCAATGGAAGAGGACCCGAATAGCAGGGAGACAATTTCAGGCAGATAGGTAAAGAGCTGGGGCGCGGGGAGGGGGGGGGGGTTAAGAAGAGGCAGAGGATGAGGGGGAGTGGGTGGTGGTGGTGGTGGTGGCAGAGCATTGTCAGTTGAGGGATGTCGCTGTCTCCACCCCGTACTCCCGACAACAACAAAAAAAAAACCTGGAAGAGATGAGGGGTAGCGGGGACAAAGACTGCATGGGTGGCATAAAGAGATTGTCGGGTGGGGCGGAGGGGTGGGGTGGGAGGGGCGAGGTGGGGTGGGCAGCAGGAATACAGGATGGATAATTGAGGCAGTAGACCGTGCGCGCTGGTGTCACGGTCACTGTGGGGGCGCTCAGGCGTGACTAATCATAGGTGACGGTAACCGGTCCCACCCACCCCCCCACCCCCCGTCCACCTCCCCCACCACCACCCCTCTCTGTCTCCCTCCACTTCCTTCCCACTGTTATAACAACATCCCTTCTACACGCACGCACGCACAGCACACACACACACACCGCCGCGCGCGCACACACACACACTTCCTTACCCCCACCCTCACAACCCCTCTGTCCCCCACTTCCTTCCTACTGTTATAACGACACCCCCTCTACACACACACACACACACACGCACACACTTCCCTACCCCCACCTCTCTCTCTCTCTCTCTCTCTCTCTCTCTCTCTCTCTCTCTCTCTCTCTCTCTCTCTCTCTTACGTGTATAATTCTTGAATTCATGCATTGCATGTATATACCACCCCCTTCAAGAGGGGCTATGGCCTTTTTGAATAAATTATCCGTCGTCCTCTCTCTCTCTCTCTCTCTCTCTCTCTCTCTCTCTCTCTCTCTCTCTCTCTCTCTCTCTCAAATAAAACTTACCTTTTCCTTTATTATCACGGTTATCATTACTATTTCAACTCCCACGATCATCTCCTAACGGCCTCGTTTTCATCCAACAGCCATTTTGATTTTGCGCCGAATATGAGAAGATAAGTGGTTTCTCGTTCTTCGTTTTCACTGTCCTAAATGGTTTTTGTTTGTTTGTTTGTTGTTGTTGTTTTTTGCCTGAAGAAGACCCAAGAGGTCAAAATGCATCGTGTTTTGTCCTGTGCTATGTTTGTCTGTGTCCTTGGCGGTAACTAACCCCCTCTCTTTCTAAATTTTGCTTCATTTTCCGCCCTCAGTCACTCCGTTTTGAAATACCTTTCTTCTAATCAAATGCACACCGTTATAGATATCCTTTGTAACCTTCAGTGATTTCACACAATATTTGTCTTGTTTGCATCGGAGATGAAGGGAATTCAAAATGGAAAGAGAGGGATCTTAAGACGAGTCAGACACACATCTCTCTCTCTCTCTCTCTCTCTCTCTCTCTCTCTCTCTGTATCTCCCCCCCCCCCCCCCCCCCAACAGGTGCACACGTAATCAAACAGATCTGTATTCAACTCTGTTTTGTTTGAGGTAGAACTTCGAAAGTTTACTCAATTTGTTTTCCACCACGCCCTGTCCCTCTACTAGATACAAACGTGGACAACGTCGGTTCGTAATCATGTTCCATGAAGCTAGTTAATAAATACCACGGATATTTCCGTACCGCAGTTAGACTAGTGTCGGACATTGAGTAAGTATAACGATCCAGAACCGCCACGCTTAAAGTGTGACAGTATTAATGTGAATTGTGATGTACTGGCTGGCCTAAAATCTGCCATTAAAGAATGTGACAGTATTAATGTGAACTGTGATGTACTGGCTGGCCTAGATCTGCCATTAAAGAATGTGACAGTATTAATGTGAACTGTGATGAAGTGGCAGAATTAGATGTGCCATTAAAGAATGTGACAGTATTAATGTGAATTGCGACGCACTGGCAGGCTTTGAACCCAATGTGAAATGTGACGGTATTCATGTAAATGATCATGTGTTGGCAAGCCTGAATGGCCATGTAAAAGTATCAGTGTCATGTGATTTACCAGCAAGCTTATACCCACCCTATAAAACTACTCCGAATAAAACTACGACAGTGTTTGAGGGAGTTGTGATGTGCCGGCGGGCCTACTCTTATTAATGCTGCATAAAAATGCGTGAAGAACCGAAAAAGTGTGTCCTGGGAAGAAACATTTCAGATGAGGGGAAGGGAGACCTATCTGACACCACACCATACCTCCAGAACGACACGTTAATTAAGATGTGCAGTTGGAATGCCAGGTGTTAAACCGTGCTGTCTATAGGGCATTCATTTTGTCGTCTGCGATGGTGATGACAAGACATCGCACTGACGGAGAAGTGTGGGAGGGGAGGGGGAGGGGGAAGAAGGGTAGTAGTTTCGTTGCACAGAGATGATGGCAGACTGTGGCGTCCAAGGGCGAAGTGGGGGGGGGAATGGGGAGGGGGGGGGGGCAAGGGAATCCCATCACAGAGTTGGGTGCGTGGTACGTCACCGGACACACTGAAGCAGGGTGGATGGAAGTTGAATTTCTCCCTGACCACTGAGGGGAAGGGGGTGTGTGTGGGGGGGGGGGGGCGGGTTATGTTTCGTCGTCATAGGTCTTCCTTTATGTCCTCCCCCCCCCACCCCCACCCCCCTCCACTTCCTTCCCACCCCTTCTCCCTCACCTTCCATGGTAAACTCGTATTTCATGGTGTGTGTGTGTGTGTGTGTGTGTGTGTGTGTGTGTGTGTGTGTGTGTGTGTTTTGGGGGGTTGTTTTTTTTAGGGGGTGGGGGGTGGGGGGGTTGTTGTTGCTTTTTTCCCAGCAGCCCGATGTAGCCTCCGTGGTCGGCTTTGTTATAAACAACATGACCGGGCATGATTTGACTTTCTCTCTCTCTCTCTCTCTCTCTCTCTCTCTCTCTCCTCTCTCTCTCTCTCTCTCTCTCTCTCTCTCATGCTGCTTCTTGCTATATTTTCTTATCCTTAATTTCAGTTCTTTGAGCCATTGTTTTGTTTTATCCCCCCCCCCTTCCACCACCAAAAGGGCACATTGGCTAATCGCAGTTAAAAATCTCTCCTCTCTCTCTCTCTCTCTCTCTCTCTCTCTCTCCTCTCTCTCTCTCTCTCTCTCCTCACGCCTGGTCGATTCCCCCTTCCTTCCCACGGCTGAAGATGACAGCAGACAGACAAGCGGTGGCCTTGGAAAATACCGGGCCATTATGGCCATGACAGATTGGCCAGACAGACAGACAGCTTGGGGGCTGGATTACAGGGGGGGGGGGGGGACAGGACAGAGGGTCTGGAGGAAGGGAAGGGAAGCGAAAGAGGAGGGGGGAGTGGGGACAAAGATAGGAGAGAGTGGGGAGGGACAGGAGAGGCACTGGCTGGTCATAGGAACCGTTCGCTGACGGAGGAGCCCGGTGCAAGGGAAATAACTGATTTTAGTGAGTTGCCTTCACGCTTAGCTCAATGCAGGGGAAACAACTGGTTTTAGTTAGTTGCGTTCACGCTTAGCTCAATGCAAGGGAAATAACTGATTTTAGTGAGATGCGTCCAGGCTTAGCTCAGTTCAAGGGAAATAACTGATTTTAGTGAGTTGCGCTCACGCTTAGCTCAATGCAAGGGAAATAACTGACTTCAGTGAGTTGCGTTCACGCTTAGCTCAATGCAAGGGAAATAACTGACTGTATATTGAGTTGCCTTCCACGCTTAGTGAGTTGCCTTCACAGTTAGCTCAAAGCAGGGAAATAACTGATTTTAGTGTGTGGAGTTGCCTTCACACTTAGCTCAAAGCAGGGAAATAACTGCTTTTAGTGAGTTGCTTCACGCTTAGCTCAGCAGGGAATAACTTATTTTAGTGAGTGAGTTGCCTTCACGCTTAGCTCCATGCAGGGAAATAACTGATTTTAGCGAGTTGCCTTCACGCTTAGATAATGCAAGGGAAATAACTGACTTTAATGAATTGCCTTCACGCTTAGCTCAGTCCAGGGGAAGTAACTGATTTTAGTGAGTTGCCTTCAATCTGAGCTCAATACAGGGGAAATAACTGATTTTAGTGAGTTGTGTTCACGCTTAGATCAATGCAGGGGAAATAACTGATTTTAATGAGTGAGTTAGTTGCCTTCACGCTTAGCTCAGTGCAGGAGACATAACTGATTTTAGTGAGTTGCATTCACGCTTAGCGTTAGTCCACAAGCATATGGCGAACAGGGAGAACCTTGCCAGCACAGCGGTAGGGGTGATGGGATGTGTCGTTCACTATTCCTCCAGATCGACAACACGTATAACTGGGCTGTGAGAGGGCCAGGTCTGATTCTGGGCATAAATGAGGAGGCGGACAAACTGGCCAAGGAAGGGGGACAGCTGGAACAAAATGACTCAGAGCTCTCCTACCCCGAGGAGAAGACTTTCATTAAAACACTCTAAGGAGGACATGGAAACAGCCACACCCAAATTCCAACCAGGCTGACTGCTACTACCACCTAAAAGCAGAAAAATCAAGTAGTGCTACTGTTCAGACTAAGGACTGGACACAACAGACTGGAATGCACACGTGTACAAAAAGTACAAGATTGGCGAGTCTGCGATGTGCCCATGCAGAGAGGCCGAAATGGACAGCGAGCACATACTACAGGACTGTCACCTCCATGCTACTGCCAGGTAGGACACATGGCCGGAGCCAGTGGCTCTGAGGGCCAAAGCTGTACGGGGACCAGGCTGATCTTCGGAGGACAGCCAACTTCATGCGGGCAACTGGCATCACCATTTGAGTGTTCGAAAAGAAGAAGAAGATGTTGGGCATTCGAACTCGCAATGTCTGTGATTCAGTATTTCATCACTGAGCTAACCGGCCTCCCCCAAACAAAAGTCATGTCTGTCCAGTTTTTTTAGGAACAATGATGATGATGATGGTAGTAGTAATAAAAGTGAGAATGATATAATTTTTATCAGTAGTTGTAAAAATAGTAGCAGTAGTAGTAGTATTGAAAAATAGCAGTAGTAGTAGTATTGAAGAGATTACCTGAAAGGGGTATGTAAAAGGTAAATGAAAATAACCTCACCTACAGCAGATTTATCATTTTTACAGAAAAGACTGTCTGAACAAGGGACATAAACTCTAAACAAGAATAACC
>CM065715.1:103516120-103518620 GCA_033310375.1 Conus canariensis
GTCAGGACAAATGAGCAACAAGAAGCCCTAGGCTTCTTACTCTGCGCTCAAATATACATTTACAATATACTGGCGGTTACAAATGTTTGCAATCAAATGTACGTAAAGATCAGTTATTGAATTCTCAAAATTTGGTGTGTGTGTGTGTGTGTGTGTGTGTGTGTGTGTGTGTGTGTGTGCGCGGCGGCGTGCGTGCGTGCGTGCGTGCGTGCGTGCGTTGTGTTGTGGGGGGGGGGGGGGTTAAGAATGTATGATAATTTGGCACCCAATTTGAGGAGATAAGTGATTGTTCGTTCTTTGTTTTCATGGTCTTGAATGTTGTTTGTCTTGCCCTATGACGACAAAAGAGGTCGAAACGCGTCGTAATTTGTCTTGTTGATGTGTTTTTTCTCTTACGTTCGGCGGAATAGTAATTTTTTTTATTATATTATGATTTCCGTCACCAGTCACTTTACTTTTTTAAAAGAAGGAAGAAAGAAGGAAAGAAATATCCAAAATTCATCGTTTGATGCACTGTGGATCCGCCCCTTAATGTAGTAGAATCGATCCAGGGTCACATTCCGTCTGTTGGCGAAGTTTCTGTGTCATCCAGCACGGGGACTGGCGTATCTTTGCGGAGGTAATAAGTACACGGAATGATAGTATTCATCTTAGAGGGACAGGTAAAGGGAACGAATCATTGACTGAGCCGTGTAGGAATGGCAGAGGAGTTATTCACCTTAGAAGCAGCTGTCCCCCCCTCCTCTCTCTCTCTCTCTCTCTCTCTCTCTCTCTCTCTCTCTCTGGTCAGTTGCACAGTGTGTGTGTGTGAGTGAGTGTCTGTCTGTCTGTCTGTCTGTCTGTCTTCTCTCTCTCTCTCTCTCTCTCTCTCTCCTCTCTCTCTCTCTCTCTCTCTTCTGCCCCTCCGTCCCCATCTTTTTTTTGTGATCGGTAGCACAAGTCTGTGTCTGTGTGTGCGTGCAGTCATTTGTGCCTGCGCGCGCGTGTGCGTGCTTGTGTGCGCGCACACACCTGCGTTCAGAGATGTCACGCCCAGACAGTATCACGTGTAATTTCCTTTAACAGTGTCATGACCGGTTTTGATCATGAATATATATCCTCTTTCAAAAGCAGAAACGCAACAATTTGACAGATATGCTTTTCGCTTACAGACTGCCGATAAGGTCAGTGGCAAGACTGTGGGCATTTCACGCCCAGAATTATGTGTGACGAAACCAAGTCGAACCTTGGACACTGCCGAAAGGTCACAAATTATTGGAAATACAGCCGTATTTGTCTTTTTTTTCTGTGAAAATGACACACAAAATAAGCTGTGAAGTACCGCAGATTGTGTGTGTGTGTGTGTGTGTGTGTGTGTGTGTGTGTGTGTGTGTGTGTGTGTTAATACAAAACATACAAAATAAAGAAGTCAAGTTTCGACGAGTATGTCTTCTGTGGGTGTAACAAACAACAGACAAGAAGAAGAAGAAGAAGAAGAAGAAGAAGAAGAAGAGAAAGAGAAGAAAGAAAGAAACTGCACGAAATAGTTCTCTCCTGATAGCAGTCAGCAAGATTCTCCTCAGGGGTGTGATGTTTTGTGTGTGTGTGTGTGTGTGTGTGTGTGTGTGTGTGTGTGTGTGTGTGTGTGTGTGTGTGTGCGTGCGTGCGTGCGTGCGTGCGTGCGTGTGTGTGTGTGTGGTTTTTATTTCAGTTTTTTTTTTTTCTGTTTGGTACGTTTGAAGAAGGTATATTGTCGAAAATATACCTGCTTGTTTTGTATTGTGTGTCAAATCAGTGTTGCTTTACACCTTGTTTTGAGTGCTTGTTTGTATTTGCTCTTGTTTTCAGTCACGACGCAGTCTCTTTCTTTTTTTATGATTTTTTTTTTCCCAAAACGTGAACTCTTTTCGAGTAGAACTGAAACGAATCTTGCGGTTGTGTCTAAACAGCGTATAATGCTGTTGTCACGCTTTGTGTCAGTGCTTACAGCTTCCAGTCTGTAGACTTTGGTGGGCACAGGTTGTTCTGATAAGGTTGTGTCAACATGTGGGTTGTGTAATGCACTGTTCTGTGTGTGGGTGTAATCTTTAGTCATGGTATAGGACAATCTTCATTGTCTGAGACAGACAGACAGACAGGCAGGGAGAGGGGAAGAGAGAGAGAGAGAGAGAGAGAGAGAGAGAGAGAGAGAGAGAGAGAGAGAGAGAGAGAAGAACAGACAGAGAGACAGACAGGCAGAGGCAGAGAGAGAAAGAAAGAGAGAGAGAGAGAGAGAGAGAGAGAGAGAGAGAGAACAGACAGAGAGACAGACAGATAGACAGAGACAGAGAGATAACAAGATGCAGAGACACAGAGAGACACACACACACAGACAGACAGAAGACAGACAGAGCATTTCTGTGGCATTCGGGGCTCTCTTGTTTCTGAGGCAAAGTGTTACTTGTTAATGCCTTCACACCTGAATGCCAAAGTTAACAATACAGAGGGTAGGGGTGGGGGTGGGGGGAGAGGGAGAGGGAGA
>CM065715.1:103531120-103536120 GCA_033310375.1 Conus canariensis
CTTCCGTAGTATACACTAGCTGGTTAGCTTTCTCTATTAGAGGTTGGTGACCCCCCCCCCCCCCCCCCCCCCCCCCCACACACACACACACACTTCTCAGCTCTGATCGGGGAAATACACCTCGGTCATCGGTCCTTGTCAATTTCCATTTCAAATGGCCAGCGGGAAGTATGCGGGCGCCTGGACAAGTGTCAGTCAGCTATGTGAAGAATTCGGTGGTGGGGTAGAGCAGAGCAGAGAGGCGGAACTGGACGTGGGCCGGACCTTCCGCCTGATCAGGACACCGGGGGTGGGGGTGGAGCGGGGCCGGGGTGTGCGGGGATGGGATGGGTGGGTGGGTTTGTTGGGAAGGGGCAATGACCACCTGTAGTCAGTTTGTCAGGTGGGATGGTCACTGGGTAGACAGTGCCCCGAGTGAAACACGTTGGAGGTCAGTTTATGGGGAGAGAGAGGGGGGGGGGAGGGAGAGAGAGAGAGAGAGAGAGAGAGAGGGAAGGGGAGAGAGAGAGAGAGAGGTTGAAGGCGAGGATGGAAGAATGGTGGAAGAAGAGAGTCAGGAAAAAAGAGAGCGATGGAACAGTGGGGGAAGCAGAGGGAGGGTCGGAGAGGAAGGCTGGTGGGGGAGGGGGAGAAGGGAAGGAGGGGGGGGGGGGCAAAACAGCTGAGGAAGAACAGAGACAGGAGGTGAGGGGGGGGGGAGAAGGATGAAATGCATGAGGGAGGGGGGTCAGTCTGTAAAGAGGTGACGGGTGGTGGGATAGCGATTGGGGGGGGGGGGGAGGAGGATGGAAATCGGGATAGAGGTGGAAGGGGGTGGGGAAGAGAAGATGAGGGAAAGTGGGAGGAAGGAGGGGGGTGGGAAGACTACGAAGAAAAGGGAGGAGAAGAACTAGGCTGAAACTGAGAAAGGGGAAGATGTGAAAGTGGAAAAAAACGGCGTACTGTAAACAAAAGAGAGAGAGGGGAGAAAGATGATGATGATGATGATGAATGATGATCTTTATTTCCAAGGGTAACAGATAAACAAACACATGCTTTTTTTTTTCATCCGGCTCTTGCCCCGCTAAGGGACTTACTAAGCATGACCAGAGACTAAAACTTACAAAACTTTTAACAAAAACACATACATCTTCACAAATACATAAACAAAAGCCGATGAGTTGATCCTCCATTAACGCTCGAATGTGCGCATCCATGCAGGCAGATATGCAGGCTCATTGTCTCTGTCTCTCTCTGTCTCTGTCTCTGTCTCTGTCTCTGTCTCTCTCCTCTCTCTCTGAGAGAGAGAGAGAGAGAAAGAAGTGACGTCATTTTGCACTGAACGACCTGTCAACAGTTGGTTGTCGACCTTTGCTGGACGGATCACATTGGCTACTTGCGAAGGGCTTTTTTTCCCCCCGGTGCTACACACAGCTTACAAATGGTCCCTCTCTCTCTCTCTCTCTCTCTCTCTCTCTCTCTCTCTCTCTCTCTCTCTCTCTCTCTCTCTGCGCACGCGGGCTTAGAACGGAGGGCTTGGCATAATGGGGTGGTGGGATGGACCTAATGGGGTGGGGGGATGGAGGGATCCGCTTTTATGGGTACTTTTAATGGCGGGAAGGATACAAGCAGTGAAGTCGTTCTTCCCACCCCCCACCCCACCCCAAACTAGACAGCTTGTCTGCATGTGTCGTACTGAACTGTCTGTCCGTCTGCCTGTCCGTCTGCCTGTCTGTCTGCCTCTCTGTCTGTCTGTCTGACTGTCTGTCTGTCCGTCTGCCTGCCTGTCTGCCTCTCTGTCTGTCCGTTTGTCTGCCGATCTGTCTGTCCGTCTGCCTGCCTGTCTTTCTGTATGTCCGTCTGTCCGTCTGCCTCTCTGTCTGTCCGTATGCCTGCGTGTTTATCTGTCTTTACGTCGGTTTATCTTTATTTGATCCAGGTGGCGTTAGCTGTCTGCGTGTATTGTCTACAGATTGGTGTCATATGGTACGGCTTGTGTCTGTTTTGCTGGCTTGTGCCAAGTGAAAGGGAAATGGGGGGGGGGGACGGGGCTGGGGGGAACTTTCTATGCGTGTATGGTGTCTGTTCGCTGGTCTGTGTTCAGTCTGAATGCAGTTGTCTGTAATTCACCGAGCTGTCTTTCAGTTTGCGTGCGCCGGTGTTGTCTGTCGGCTCTTTTCTACCATAGGAAGTTAGTTATCTGTTAGGCGGTGTACCAGCCGCCGTAGCGAAGTGGTTAGTGCCTCAGACTCCTGGCTGGGAGGCCGAGGGTCGATTCCCATCACAGCCATTTATTTGTGGGATTGTTCTGCCCCACTGGATCTTACCCAGGATGGAATTTACTATGGGCTCTGTTGGGAAGACTGGAACCACACAGTCGAGTTTCATCCTCTAAATGGTTGCGTCTTTGACAGTGTTGCAAAATCCCCCGAAGTCGGAGTGTGGCTGCCCATGTGGTGGCGGGGTAATCAAAAACGATCACACACGTCATGTTCTCATTCCCAGCTGATGCATTTGTACCATAGTGTTCAAGTGGTTCGGCTGTTTGGATGATCCCTGGAGTCTTTTAGCCAGGGTACGGCAACAACAACAACAGCAACAACAACAGTGTTGCTTAGATTATCTGACCAGCACTGCAGGTGTCTCTGTCTCTCGGGCCTGGCTGACGCCGGGATATATTATGAATGTAAGAGTAGAACACACCCCTGTCATGCAGTCTCAGACCTGAATGGAAGTCGGCAGGATCATCTTCATCATCATTATCTTCATACATCAGCATTAAAAGACGCATCAAATTCTGTGTCCTTCCGTTCCCTGCTCTCGTGGTGATCTCAGTTTTGACTGCTTTTCCATGTCTGTGCCCTTGGGTTGGTTCTGTCGGGATCACCGGTATAGGCATGTTCATGGGGGCTGTCGCTGGACGGACGTGGTGGCGCCCTTCGGAGGGAATGCTCACGCACGCCGGGTCCGCAACCAAGCAATTGTTCTAGTCGGTAGGAGGCTTAGCAGGTAAGTCTCCTGCTTTTGTAGGATCAAAACAGGCGCCACTGAACACCACCACCGAAGTGACTCGGCGTCAGTGCAGTGTCTCCTCTGGTGGGTTGCCTCATGACGACTTGACATTCACTGCTCCCTGTGGATTGCCAGTTTCGTGTTCGTCCTGATTGACGGGTTTACTGACTAGATTTGGTGAGGGGGAGAGAAAAAAAAGAAGTAAAATGTGTGAAAGATGCGTGTGGAGGGGCTGGGCGAGGAGGGGGGAGAGGGGAGGGGGCTAGGAGGAGAGGGGGAGGGGAGAATGATGTCATTCTAAGCATGCGAACAAGTACATGTATATATGTTTATATATACGTGCGCTTATGTGTGTATGTGTCAGACAGTGACAAACAGACTATGAGATTTTTTTGACCGTACATGAAGACGGCATTTCACAATTGATATATTGCCGTCTCTGTTTTCGCTTCTTGCTTACAGACCTTAGCGTTTACCACTCACCTCTTCCCATAACATCATTTGTCCTTTTCCCCTCTCTCTGCTCTAAACGGTTTGTGACAGCTCCATGACTGCCTCTGTCGTGTTGGGTTACTGAGGGACCGTCGTGTGGGCGTCCCCCAGTCATACTACACCGGACCTCGGTGACACTCACCCGTTCTTTAACTGCCTGTGAATTTGTACGTTCACTTGACAGTAATGAGTTTATGACCGGTGAATTGGGTTGAAGGTTGTCACCACGACTAAAGGACTGTCCGTAATTCGGAGGGGAGATGGGGAGGTAGTTAGTTACCTGATGATCCAGTAACAACAACAACAACAACACAACAACAACCACAGCAACTACAGAAGCCGACAAGCATATGGAAAAACGGAAAGAGGCAAGACATTGTAAACATGTCTACCCCGACGTGACGTCTGTGTTTTAATGTTCGGGTGTTTCGTGGGTCTTTTTATTTTGTTTGTTTGTTTATTTGTTTATTTTTGTAGCTGTGCCCACCACACAGGGCCTGGCATTGGCTAGGGAAAAGAAGCCCCATCCTTAGACAATAACAACAGCGCCGTAAGCAACTGCTCACATGTTAGAGAGAGTAACTTCATAACATGAGAACTAAGCAGTCGATAACCTTAAGGCTGAAGAAATTAAGCCGTACTACAGGTGCCAGACATTCTCCTGAAACCTTGTCCTCCACATGAAAACCATGAATGAAAGAATCAACGGGAGATACGACAGTCAAGATCGGCCATTGCGGGTGAATGTTTGAACAGTATCGTACTCGTCCATTCAACTTTTTTTTTTTTAAGTCAGAACGCTTTGTTTTTGCCTGTGAACACACGCAAGTCGCGTTTATTCTGTTGAAACTGTAATCTTCAACTTTCAAGTTTTCGGAGCTTGGGCGTGTGAATATATTAGATCTGAGCATATCTTCTGTTTGGCCAGACACTTCAAATGAGGTGTTGTTGCGTAACTCCACCATTTGGAGTGCGAGCAGTCGTCTGTATCTTTTTCTTTTTTCTCTGGCCGTGAACAGCCAGCAGATGGAGCGTTTATCTCGTCTTTCAGACAGCCGGCCGTCATCCATCCTCATTCCACGGACAGCTCATTGCCTCCTGAAACACCACACCCCCAGGCTCCCGCCCAGCCTTGTCACGGCTTAATCACGTCATCAAGCCTCGGCGTGATGTATGTGGAGGAGAACGTCATCAAATCTTGATGCACAGAAGAGAGACGCCATCAAATCTTCAAGCATAGAGGAAAGACGTCATCAAATCTTCAAGGATAAAGGAGAGACGTCATCAAATCTTAAAGCATAAGGAGAGACGTCATCAAATCTTAAGCATAAAGGAGAGACGTCATCAAATCTTAAGCATAAAGGAGAGACGTCATCAGATCTTCAAACATAGAGGACAACGTCATCAAATCTTCAAGCATAGAGGAGAACGTCATCAAATTTTGATGCACAGAAGAGAGGCGCCATAAAATCTTCAAGCATAGAGGAAAGACGTCATCAAATCTTAAAGCATAGAGG
>CM065715.1:103541120-103544968 GCA_033310375.1 Conus canariensis
CACAGTTATTATCCTGTGGATTACAACGATTGGTTCATGAGGACCACAGCTGGTTTTGTTTTTTAACACACACCCCCCCCCCCCCCCCCCCCCCCCCCCCCCCCCCCCGGATTATTTTTCCTTTCCCCGTTTTTCCTTTAGAATAACAATTGTTTTTCCCCTGTTTTTCTAAGGATAATAACTGTGTTCAATTTTTTTTCTACAAGAAAACAGGTGTTATTGCGAGAAAAACGAAGTGAAAAGGGAAAACTTAAGTTATGATCGCCGTGCATGACACGCACATAATGGAGCGCGCTGGGACCATTGCTACACAGCGAAAAGAGGGGACACAGATAAAGCACTGAGGATCACATGCATGGTCCTGGTGATCACAACCGTGTTTCATTGTTATCCTTGATTTCTCCAAGGATAATAACTGTTTTGATCGCGAAAATAGAGAAAGCAGTTGCAGGGGAGACGATGATAAGAACTGTTTTACTCAAACAAACAAAAAACAAAAAGGGAAAGCTGTTTTGATCATGAGGGAAAACGGTGGGGAAAGGCTATAATTTTACAGTTGTGATTTTCAGGGATAAAAGCTTATCCCCGTTTTCATGAAGGATAATTGCTTTTTTTTTCCTGGGGGGGGGGGGGGGGGAGGGAAAGTTATTCTTGGCTTTGAAGCTTGTATGCTGCCATAGTTCTCTCTTTGTGTCGGTTTGTTTGTTCGTAGTGCTCCCGTCGGAAAATCTCTCTGTTCTTTCTCACCGATCTGGAAATCATGTCCAGTCTTTTGAAAAGCTGTGTCCCGGAAGAGTTGTTGTGCTGTGTTCTCAGTGTCTGTGGAAAGCGTTTCCATTCTGTATTTGCATTCTTTGTGAGCGTTTCATCGGGAAACGAACCTACGTTCTTTCGCGGTGTCGCATTTTGAAGGGTTTGTCAGTACTTTCTCCGTGTGTGGAAGTCATTTCCATTTTCTCAGTGTTACAGTACTTTGAAGGACTGTCTGGGGAGGGTTAATACTTTGTGGCAATCCGCGAAAGGTTAGCATTCTGTGATGATCCAGAAAGGGTTAGCAGTCAGTGATAGTCCTGGAGGAGGGTTAGCGCGCTGTGATTATGAAGAAAGATTGGCTTTTTGATAGCATGAAAAGGGTTAGCTTTCTGTGGTGGCATGAAAAGGGTTAGCAATCTGTGATGGCGCCAGAAGGATTGGCGCTCTATGACAGTCTGGAAAGGGTTAACATTTTGTGGTATTTCTTTCGGAAAGAATGAGCTCTCTGAAATAGTCTGGACACGGTCTGGAAAGATTTTCCTGTTGGTTTTGCTCAAGGGTTAGCGCTGTGTCTGTGGTATTCAGAGAAGAATCTGCGTCCCATCTGTCATAGTAGCTTAGAAAGGAGGTGCGTCCCGTCTGTCATAGCCGTTCAAAAAGGAGGTGCGTCCCATCTGTCATAGCAGTTTAGAAAGAAGGTGCGTCCCATCTGTCATGGCAGTTAAGAAAGGAGGTGCGTCCCCTCTGTCATTGTAGTTTAGAAAGGAGATGCGTCCCATCTGTCATAGTAGTTTAGAGAGGAGGTAGGCCCCATCTGTCACAGGGATTTAGAAAGGAGGTGCGTCCCATCTGTCATAGCGGTTTAGAAAGGAGGTGTGTTACATCTGTCCTGGAGGTTTAGAAAGGTGCGTCCCATCTTTCATATGGGTTTAGAAAGGAGGTGCGTCATATCTGTCACATAGGTTTTAAAATGAGCTTAGTTTCCATCTGTTATAGTCTGGGAAAATGTGCGTTCTGTCTGCAGTATTTCGGAAAGCAATCTGCCTTCCATCATACTGTCACCGTCTGAAAAGGATCTGTCTTCTATCGGTGATAATCTAGTAAGGATCGGCTGTCACTGTGGCAACTGGGAGAAGACCTGCCCTCTGTGATCCATCGGGAAATGATCGGCACTCTGTGACAATCCAGAAAAGATCTGGGCTGTGTCTGTAGTAATCAGGAAAAGATCTGGGCTTTGTCTGTTGTAATCAGGAAAAGATCTGGGTTTGTCTGTAGTAATCAGGAAAAGATCTGGCTTTTGTCTGTAGTAATCAGGAAAAGATATGGGCTTTGTAGTAATCAGGAAAAGATCTGGGCTTTGTCTGTAGCAATCAGGAAAAGATCTGGGCTTTTGTCTGTAGTAATCAGGGAATGATCTGCGCTGTGTCTGTAGAAAATCAGGGAACGATGTGCGCTGTGCCTGTAGTTTAATCAGGGAACGATGTGCGCTGTGTCTGTAGTTATCAGGGAATGATGTGCGCTGTGTCTGTAGTTATCAGGAAGAATGTGCGCTGTGCCTGTAGTTATCAGGGAATGATGTGCGCTGTGTCTGTAGTTAATCAGGGAATGATGTGCGCTGTGCCTGTAGTTATCAGGGAATGATGTGCGCTGTGTCTGTAGTAATCAGGGAACGATGCGCGCTGTGCTGTAGCAATCAGGGAACGATTGCGCTGTGTCTGTGTAATCAGGGAACGATGTGCGCTGTGTCTGTAGCAATCAGGGAATGAGTGCGCTGTGGCTGTAGTAATCAGGGAACGATGTGTGCTGTGCTGTAGTATCAGGGAACGAGTGCGTGTGTCTAATAATCAGGAAAATGTGCGCTGGTGTCATTGTCATCTGGGGAACGATGTGCGCTGTGTCTGTAGTAATCAGGGAACGATGTGCCTGTGTCAATAATCAGGGAACAATGTGCGCTGTGCAGTTGTCATCAGGGAACGATGTGCGCTGTGTCTGTAGAATCGGGGCAGGGTCTGCGTTGTGTCTTTTTGTAATCAGGAAAGATCTGCACCAGTCTTGGAATCTTAAACAATCGTGTTGGAACGGGGGGAAAAATCAAGAAATGGTCTGTGTTTTTGTATGGGGGATCAAAAATGATCTGTGTCCGACCTGGGTAACCAGAAATGACAATGCGTGTATGTAATAATCAAGAAATGATAATTATGTGCTCAGTTTGGTTGGTAATTGAGAAAGGATCTGGGCTGTTTCTTGCGATAATCTGGAAAAAGGGTTCGTGCACTGGGAGAAACAGGAAAAGACTTGCGCTCGACGGTAGGCTGGGAACGGATTTGGCGCTGTGCAATAATCTTTGCGTCTTCACTCAACAAAAATTATCTGTGGATCCGCGCTATTGCCATAATTATCTACAAAGCGCCTGTGCTCTGTGATGTATGTAGAAGAAATCCCGAGTCGTTTATATGTGGAAAGAATCTGTTGTGGTAACGTCAATGCACTTCAAAGACACCGACAGCGACGAAGAAGACGCGGGGATCAGTTTATCACCGCCGACAGCGGCAGTGACCGTGAAATGAGCCCCAAGTGGTGGAAGGGAGAGAACCAACGTCAGTCGTCCCTGCTTCACCCCCCTGTTTCTTGGCGGGTGACGGTTTTTCCTGTCAAAAGCCCTTGGTGTCGGCATCCGACAGTAGGTGGTTGTTTCCCTTTCCAACCGGAATCCAGAGCTGCTGTTGTGTGCAGAGAAATGGGGAGTATCTCCCATTTCTGTGGTTGTGTGCGCTGTTGCCAACCTGTCCCGCCAACATTGCCGGTGTCGGCACGGGAGTGGATCACCCCCTTAACACGGAGTGCCTGGCCTACAGTGGGATGGGTGTGTTGTACTGTGTGGTAGGGCAAGAGTCTTTCCACAAACACCCGCCCTTGGACTGACCTCGGCGGCCTGACTTTTTGTGAGGCTTCCAATATTATTGACAGTAAAGTTTGGAGTAGTGTGGTGGGGTGTGTGTGTGTGTGTGTGTGTGTGTGTGGGGTGTGTGTGTGTGTGTGTGGAGCTCTGTGTATGTGTGTGTGTGTGGGGGGGGGGGGGGGGGGGGGGGGGGGGG
>CM065715.1:103545068-103570068 GCA_033310375.1 Conus canariensis
AAGGACTGTCTGGGGAGGGTTAATACTTTGTGGCAATCCGCGAAAGGTTAGCATTCTGTGATGATCCAGAAAGGGTTAGCAGTCAGTGATAGTCTGGAGGGGGTTAGCGCGCTGTGATTATGAAGAAACGATTGGCTTTTTGATAGCATGAAAAGGGTTAGCTTTCTGTGGTGGCATGAAAAGGGTTAGCAGTCTGTGATGGCGCCAGAAGGATTGGCGCTCTATGACAGTCTGGAAAGGGTTAACATTTTGTGGTATTTCTTTCGGAAAGAATGAGCTCTCTGAAATAGTCTGGACACGGTCTGGAAAGATTTTCCTGTTGGTTTTGCTCAAGGGTTAGCGCTGTGTCTGTGGTATTCAGAGAAGAATCTGCGTCCCATCTGTCATAGTAGCTTAGAAAGGAGGTGCGTCCCGTCTGTCATAGCCGTTCAAAAAGGAGGTGCGTCCCATCTGTCATAGCAGTTTAGAAAGAAGGTGCGTCCCATTGTCATGGCAGTTAAGAAAGGAGGTGCGTCCCCTCTGTCATTGTAGTTTAGAAAGGAGATGCGTCCCATCTGTCATAGTAGTTTAGAGAGGAGGTAGGCCCATCTGTCACAGGGATTTAGAAAGGAGGTGCGTCCCATCTGTCATAGCGGTTTAGAAAGGAGGTGTGTTACATCTGTCCTGGAGGTTTAGAAAGGTGCGTCCATCTTTCATATGGGTTTAGAAAGGAGGTGCGTCATAACTGTCACATAGGTTTTAAAATGAGCTTAGTTTCCATCTGTTATAGTCTGGGAAAATGTGCGTTCTGTCTGCAGTATTTCGGAAAGCAATCTGCCTTCCATCATACTGTCACCGTCTGAAAAGGATCTGTCTTCTATCGGTGATAATCTAGAAAGGATCGGCTGTCACTGTGGCAACTGGGAGAAGACCTGCCCTCTGTGATCCATCGGGAAATGATCGGCACTCTGTGACAATCCAGAAAAGATCTGGGCTGTGTCTGTAGTAATCAGGAAAAGATCTGGGCTTTGTCTGTTGTAATCAGGAAAAGATCTGGGCTTTGTCTGTAGTAATCAGGAAAAGATCTGGCTTTGTCTGTAGTAATCAGGAAAGATTGGGCTTTGTAGTAATCAGGAAAGATCTGGGCTTTGTCTGTAGCAATCAGGAAAAGATCTGGGCTTTGTCTGTAGTAATCAGGAATGATCTGCGTTGCTGTAGTTCAGGATAGTATTCGCTGTGTGTAATCAGGGAACGATGTGCGCTGTGTCTGTAGTTATCAGGGAATGATGTGCGCTGTGTCTGTAGTTATCAGGGAATGATGTGCGCTGTTGTCTGTAGTGTATCAGGGAAATGTGCGCTGTGTCTGTAGTAATCAGGAACATGTGCGCTGTGTCTGTAGCAATCAGGGAACGATGCGCGCTGTGTCTGTGGTAATCAGGGAACGATGTGCGCTGTGTCTGTAGCAATCAGGGAATGATGTGCGCTGTGGCTGTAGTAATCAGGGAACGATGTGGCTGTGCTGTAGTTATCAGGGAACGATGTGCGCTGTGTCTAATAATCAGGGAACAATGTGCGCTGTGTCAGTTGTCATCAGGGAACGATTGTGCGCTGTGTCTGTAAGTAAATCAGGGAACGATGTGCGCTGTGTCTGTAGTAATCAGGGCAGGGTCTGCGTTGTGTCTGTTGTAATCAGGAAATGATCTGCGACCAGTCTTTGGTAATCTGTAAACAATCTGTGTTGGAACTGTGGTAATCAAGAAATGGTCTGTGATTTGTATGCGGTGATCAAAAATGATCTGTGTCCAACCTGAGGTAACCTAGAAATGATCTATGCTCTGTATGTAATAATCAAGAAATGATAATTATGTGCTCAGTTTGGTTGGTAATTGAGAAAGGATCTGGGCTGTGTTGCGATAATCTGGAAAAGGGTTCGTGCACTGGGAGAAACAGGAAAAGACTTGCGCTCGACGGTAGGGCTGGGAACGGATTTGGCGCTGTGCAATAATCTTTGCGTCTTCACTCAACAAGAATTATCTGTGGATCCGCACTATGCATAATTATCTACAAAGCGCCTGTGCTCTGTGATGTTTGTAAAAGATCCCGAGTGTCGTTTATATGTGGAAAGAATCTGTTGTGGTAACGTCAATGCACTTCAAAGACACCGACAGCGACGAAGAAGACGCGGGGATCAGTTTATCACCGCCGACAGCGGCAGTGACCGTGAAATGAGCCCCAAGTGGTGGCAAGGGAGAGAACCAACGTCAGTCGTCCCTGCTTCACCCCCCTGTTTCTTGGCGGGTGACGGTGTTCCTGTCAAAAGCCCTTGGTGTCAGCATCCGACAGTAGGTGGTTGTTTCCCTTTCCAACCGGAATCCAGAGCTGCTGTTGTGTGCAGAGAAATGGGGAGTATCTCCCATTTCTGTGGTTGTGTGCGCTGTTGCCAACCTGTCCGCCAACATTGCCGGTGTCGGCACAGGGAGTGGATCACCCCTTAACACGGAGTGCCTGGCCTACAGTGGGATGGGTGTGTTGTACTGTGTGGTAGGGCAGAGTCTTTCCACAAACACCGCTCCTTGGACTGACCTCGGCGGCCTGACTTTTGTGAGGCTTCCAATATTATTGACAGTAGTGTTGGAGTAGTGTGTGTGTGTGTGTGTGTGTGTGTGTGTGTGTGTGTGTGTGTGTGTGTGTGTGTGTGGAGCTCTGTGTATGTGTGTGTGTGTGGGGGGGGGGGGGGAGAGAGAGAGATAACACAGGACACATCGATACCGTTTCACAGCCCCATATCAAACGCCACTAACATGGTTTACAATTGCAGACATTTGAATCTCTCTGTCCCACCATCTTCCAGCCCTCACCATCACCAACGGCTGTTACCACCTCTCGTTATATGGATGTGTTAGAAATTAAAAAGACACATGTCAGTATGTGTACATACTGCGTACAAATCTCCGAGAGTCAAGGTGAACAGACCGCGTTTGAACTCATGATATTTTACTGAAGGAAGCTTCATGCACATTGATGGGTTCAGGCAATTCACTGAGCATCCGTCTTCCAACCTCAAAGCAAGCCGAAAAAATAGGAGAAATGAGACTCAGCTGAGTGCCTGAGAGAGAGAGAGAGAGAGAGAGAGAGAGAGAGAGAGAGAGAGAGAGAGAGAGAGAGAGAGAGAGAGTACTGTCAGGAGTGAACACCCCACACCCTATGGCGATAGTTCCTGGACCTACGGGTGTCTTTTGATTTTTGGAACAGAGAGGGGACTGAGGGGGTGAGGGAAAGGGGGGGGGTCAGTTTGTTGGAGGGTGCCCAGCCTTTAGGGCAGGACACCGGCCCCCCTTGTCGGCAGGGAGGAGAAGCGGGGCTGGCACCGTGTGAAGGGAGGAATGTGGCTGGCAATAACAACACGACTGGCACCGCCATCACCATCCGCAACCCGGAGGATTGCTGTGGAGGAGGGGGGGAGAGGAAGGCAGCTTCGGCAGGCGGGTGGGCTCCTGTTCTGTGTCTGTTCTGTTCTCTGCTGCTACACTCACTGCTTCTCCCGGTCTGTCGCTCTGCCTTTCTCTTTCAGCCGGCTCCTGTGTACCATCCGTCTGGCACTGACGGGGCCCGGCTTTCTGCTCTGTCTCTCCGTGCCACCCTCTGTCTGTCTTTCACGGCTTGTCATCCATCTTCTTCTTCAGCTGGTCCACTTTCAGTGTCAGCGCCGTCTTCAGTGGTCAGGCACGCCGTCGTAGAACGCAACCGTTCCCTTCTTCGGCGTCACTGTGTGGGTCAGCGTCACTCCCGCGTCATCGGCTGCTGGACTGCGGGGGCCACCCTGGTCTCTCTGGTCTTTGTTGGTGTTGGTGGTGGTCGACGTCGTCGTCTTGTCGTCGTTGTGGGTTTCTCTTGTTCTTTTAATAACGTGTGTGGGCTGTACTTCTGCTTCGGTGTTGTCGTGTTTTTTATGTTTGGTCAGCTGTTGTTTATCTTTTGGACTACGCTGGTCGGTGAGTGAACTTTTCTACAGACTTCTTGGGTTCGTTCCTGTGCCGAGGAAACGTAACTGTACGGTTGGTTCTGTGCTGTGCTCTGTGTGTGTGTGTGTGTATGTGTGTGTGTGTGTGTGTGTGTGTGTGTGTGTGAGAGAGAGAGAGAGAGAGAGAGAGAGAGAGGAGGGGGTGGGGGGAGATTTCGCTCGGCTGCAGATGTCCACAGTGATTTTTAAATATCACATAAGTCATCAACCTGGAAGAGGTGTCAACAGCAGAGCAGGATCTAAACTCTGTCTTTGTCATGAACATTCAGAGAGCCAGTGCTAACTGCACACACGCCTGGAATTTGTCTGGAACTGGTTACTTCGGCAGAAAACAGCCGTTGAAGAGACGCTTATGATCGTGAGATATGAATGCAGTGTTTCCCTATAGCTAGCCCCTGTTATCCATTCTCAGACCTTACATAGATCTGCCTTTTCTGTTTTCTTTTGTCGCGACCGCTGAACAGCTCCTGTCACGATGTCTCGACCCGTGTCCAAACCAGGGTCTGCCGTTTGTTGTTCTGCGGCATAATGGCATTCTCAGAACGGTGGAGGGGGGGGGGGGAGGGGGGATCTTTCGTCTGTTTTCTGTTCTCTTTCATGCCGTGGTGATGTATGTGTAGACTAGCGTTTGTCTGCTGCATAGACTGTGCGCTGTCTTGGCTTTGTTGTGGTTGTAATGTAGTGGCTGTAGTCATCCTTTGTCAGAGCTAGGCTCTGGGGTTCCTCCCCCCTTGTCAGTTGTTGGCACTATCGAGCCCGTGTTTATTGAACTAAGGTTCCGCAAACACCCACAGCTGTCGCTTCCTCACAGCTCTGGCGAAGGAAACAAGAAACGAGGGAACAAAACGAAAAAGAAAGAAAGAAAGAGAGAAAGAAAATCTTCTCTCTGAGGAAGAAAGATGGGAACATGGACCTGGCATGGTATCGTCGGCTTGTGGGTCTTTATATTAATGGGATCTGTGTTCAAGGGCACAGAAGAGGATCTATTCTATGCTGATTGACTGTGTCGCTGGGTGCCAGCCGTTGGCTGACAGTGTCTGGAATGGGGCGGCAGCACTGAAGGGTGGAGGACCGCTGTCACAGATCGGCGACTGCCTGAATTGTGACAGAGGGGCGGACCGACATACCATTGGCATTTTTTTGGGGGGGGAGAGGGAGGAAGGGGGATCTCTCTCTCTCTCTCTCTCTCTCTCTCTCTCTCTCTCTCTCTCTCACACACACACACACACACACACACACACACACACACACACCAACAACACACACACACATATATATATATATATATCTACACACACACACACACACACACACTCTCTCTCTCTCTCTCTCTCTCTCTCTCTCTCTCTCTATATATATATATATATATATATATCTCACACACACACACACACACACACACACACACACACATATATTATATATATATATATATATATATATATATATATATATGCACACACACACACACACCTCTCTCTCTCTCTCTCTCTCTCTTTTCTTTCTCTCTCTCTCTCTTCTTCTCTCTTCTCTCTCTCTCTGTCTGTCTGTCTTCTCTCTCTCTCTCTCTCTCTCTCTCTCTCTCTCTCTCTCTCTCTCTCTTCATCTACAACTTGTCTCTGCCTCTTCACATTCAGCAGACTGGGCAGCATAAATAAACCTGTTGGGTTTTTTTTTTTTTTTTTTTTTTTGCTCCACCCTGACAAAGATAGAAGGAACAGGAGTAGATCCAGTGGGTAAAGGTCCAGTGAAAGCTCCGTGCTGGGGCCAGCCATCGGACACTGGCTGGAGCTGGTTGCTGGTTGCTGGCGGAGTTACATCAGCTGTCTGTCTTATGGAATGCCCGCCGTCCCTGTGAAGGCTTGTCCATTCAGCGAAACGTCCTCCATTTGGGAAACACGTAGTTCACGGGTAGTAGTCTCTTGTTACTGAGTTCTTCTTTCTCGTCGTCTTCTTTTTCTTCTTTTTCTTCTTCTTCGTCGTCGTCGTCGTCGTCGTCTTCGTCTTCTTCTTCTTTATTTTTTCTTTTTCTTTTCTTCTTCTTCTTCCTCTCCTTTTTCTTCTTCTTCTTCTTCTTCTTCTTCTTCTTCTTCTTCTTCTTCTTCTTCTTCTTTCATAAAGATAAATGTCAGCCGTTGATTACCTGTGCGTTAAGGTTGTAACCTGTTGTTAGTGATTTCATTCGGCAATTGTCTCCCATCGAGCAAAGCATTTGCAGTGGTCTATGGAGCTGTTGGTGGAATTCAGTGGGCGTTAGCTGTAATCACGGTGGCTTGGGCCAGCGAGACAGACAGTGCCGAGGCGATACTCTTATCAAGTAGAATCTGATCGTATCCATGTGTAGTGGCGTGCTGTACCGTACACACGCGTTCTCCACCGTGACAATCTGCTGGAAGCGGCGTTAAGCCGCACAGTGGCGGCGGCGCCTGTCAGTGCAGTCGCCCAGGGAGAGGGAGGAAGAAAGCGACAAGACACGTGTGGTTGGAAGTGACGGGGGGGCGCCGTGTTAGGTCCGGCCGGCCGGCCAGCGGTGTGAACAGTGGCGGTCAGAAAGGAGGAGGAGGCTGACCACACAGGTTGGTCAATGGACTGTGTGGCCTGCCGCCTTCACTCGATCTGTCCACCCTGCTGTGAACTCACCTGGGTGTTGGAAGGAGGGGGGGCGGGGGGTGTCTATCCTCCGCTCAGCCTGGATGCGTCATCACTAGTGCTTTGTCTTTTCATTGCGAAATTTCCTCTTTTTTTTCTCTCAATTTCCTCTCTTCTTCTACAGGTGTGGGAGACTTGAACTGAACTTGTTGAACGGTGTTAAATTCCTCCAGCTTCCCTCACATCTGCTGATGTTCGTTGTCTCCTTGTCTAACTAACTACATGCTTTTTCGAAATTCGTTGAATGGATGACGGCTTCTGTGAGAAGGTCCGCTGAACAAGACAGGAACGTCCAACCATCTCGACTTTCGCTCTTCCGATTGGATGCTCCGTCTTCGCCAGTGCGCCTGCAAGAATCACGTGATTGGATGTGAGAGGAAACTTCCGGTTTGGTGATAGCAGCTGAAACCACGCTTGATTGGCTTTTCAGTGTGGTCATCGACTTGTAACGTGTTTTGAGTGTCAGTGTATAGGAGAGAATCTTTTTACTCACAAGTTTGGAATGATAACAGCAGAACAACATCAGCAAGTATCAACAGTGAGTGCCATTTTCGTTCGTTGGGATTGATTCTTCAGCGATTCGGATACGTACGTCTTCGCTCCACTAGTCCATTTCCGGCACCGAGACCTCTGTGACTGCCTCCTGCTCTGTTTCTGGAAGTTCTGGAACCAGTTGGGCAGTGTCAGGACGAAGAAGACCGCCGCCTAAAGCTGCACTCACACGGGCCAGGTCTGAGCCACCTAACAGACGGCGAGCATGTCGTGGGAGAGGACCACGTCCAGTCGCCGGTCAGAGACGGACACTCTGGCGTCGGACGGCCGGCAGAAGACGCTGTCCAGCATCGCGGACTGGTTCACCCACCAGAGTCAGACCCTGGACTGGAAGCAGCGAGAACTGGACTATGCCTATGCTGACCACTACGACCACCACCGCTCAGCGGACTCGCTGGCCTCCCGATCCAAGAGATCGGTCACGAGTGTAAGTTGGTCTGTTGTTGTTGTGGCTGGTTTTGTGTGTGTGTGGGGGGGGGGGGGGTATTTTGAAGAAAAACTAAACAAATGCAAAACAAAGGAAAACAAAAACTAATACTGTGCGCACATGTGCACACACACACACACACACACACACACACACACACACACACACACACACACACACTCTCTCTCTCTCTCTCTCTCTCTCTTTCTCTCTCTCTCTCTCTCTCTCTCTCTCTCTCTCTCACACACACACACACACACACACACACACACACACACACACACACACACAGTTTTCTATCCAGATTCGGGCACAGAAAGAGAGAGCTAATTCTTTCTGTCTATGTGCGTGCGCAGAGAGGGTTGGAGCTGGAGAGAGAGAGAGAGAGAGAGAGAGAGGAGAGAGAGAGAGAGAGAGAGAGAGGGGAGATCATTCTGTCCATATTCAGGCAGAGAGAGAGAGAGAGAGAGAGAGAGAGAGAAGAGAGAGAGAGAGAGAGAGAGAGAGAGAGAGATTGTCTGCAGATTCAGACATGGAAAAGTAGCAGGCTCTCTTCTCCTGCAGCAGAATGTGTGGGGGAGTGATCGGCCCTGCAGGTACTGAACTATGGCAACTCTGTCGCTTCAAAAGTCTACAGTGACAATTTCCTTCCCGAAAATAGTAACTATCACTGATATTGTTTTTTGATGACTCGTCATCGAGCCTTTTGGTCTAGAATAGTCGTCAGGCTTATTATCGTCATGGAAACACTAATCATGACTCATGAATAGATGTAAATATGACAAATGACAACGTGTAGCTATGATTTAGGCGATTCGTGTTCGTAAAACGGCGGATACTGGAAATGTCGGCGATAATTACCTGCTCCCGCCGTTCACAGCAGAGCAGGGTGAGAAGGGTTGTCTGCTTCTTCTTCTTCTTCTTCTTCTTCTTCTTCTTCTTCTTCTTCTTCTTCTCTCTCTCTCTTTCTCTCTCTCTCTCTTCTTCTTCTTCTTCTTCTCTCTCTCTCTTCTTCTTCTTCTTCTTCTTCTTCTCTGTCTCTCTCTCTGTCTCTCTCTCTCTCTCTCTCTCTCTCTCTCTCTCTCTCTCTCTCTCTTCAGAAAAGCATTCGATTCGGTGAGTAGACTTAAGCTCTGGACCATATTAAAGAAACATGGTATAAATGGCAAAATGTACAGAGCCATACAGAGCATGTACAGGGTAGTGAAAGCTAAAGTTCGTTGTGGTAGTGAGCTGACAGACTCATTTCTATGCCCCAGGGGTCTGAAACAAGGAGAAATTTGTAGTCCTGTTTTGTTTTCTCTTCTTATAAACGAACTTGCAGAGGAAATCACAAAATTTGGCAGACACGGCATCCAGCTTATACCAGACCTTGCGGAAATCTTTATTCTTATGTTTGCAGATGATGTCGTATTAGCATCTGATTCTGTTTGTGGTCTACAAAACCAGTTAAATATTTTGCATGAGGTTGCTATGAAGCTAGACCTGGAAGTTAACCTCGACAAATCAAACATAATCATATTCAGAAATGGAGGACATGTTGCTGCACGAGAGCGGTGGTATTATGGTGATAATCGAATGGAATTGGTTAACATGTATAAGTACCTTGGTATCTATCTTTCTTCTCGCTTGTCGTTTTCGCATGCTTTGAATGATATTGCTAACCGTGCGAAAAAGGGAGTTATATGTATTTTCCGACTACTCTGGTCGCTAGGAGAAAGATCTCCTTCAATATTCTTTAAGCTTTTTGATACGCAAATCCACCCCATGCTCAGCTATGGTGCAGAGGTGTGGGGTATTGGATATGATCTAACAGCCATTGAGAGAGTTCACTTGTTTGCATTAAAAAGATTTTTGAATATTTCCATTAAAACACCAAATCTCATGGTCTACGGTGAGACAGGTCGTTACCCATTATACATTAACATATTCGTAAAGTATATTAGATACTGGTTACGTGTAATAAAAATGTCTCCCCACCGGTTGCCATTCAAAACTTACAAAATGCTTTTATATCTTCATGAACAAAACAGAAAAACATGGGCGTCATCTGTTTGTTACACATTGTATCAGTATGGCTTTGAAGAAGTTTGGGAAAATCAAGGAGTGGGCGATGAGAAAAAATTTTTAGCCGAGTTTAAGGACAGACTTGTTAGATCATATAGTCAAGAATGGTCAAGAAACATTAATTCAAGTGAACGATGTTCTTTCTATAGCACATTTAAATCTTCCTTATCTCTAGCGCCGTATCTGAATCACTTGAAACATCTCAGGGTTAGAACACTTTTCATTCGCTTTAGGTTAGGAGTTTCGCCTTTGAAGATCCACAGATTACGTTTTGGAGAGAACGCTTGTGAAAGAAGATTCGACTGTCCATTTTGTCGATTCCACGCTGAAACAGAGGTACACTTCATCCTCTCTTGTCCAAGATATCAGGAAATTAGAGAATCGTACATCGCAAAAAAGTACTTTAATAACCCTTCAAGCTTTAAACTTTCACTTCTTCTTGCAAATAATAACAAATCTATACAAATCAAACTTGCAACATATATTTATAAAGCCTTTGAGATTAGAAATGAACAATTGAAAAATTGATAATGTGTTATTGTTTATATGTCTCTGTCTGGTGTAAATCCCTGTTGATATGGGTCTATGGCCTAATCAATAAAAAAAAGTGTCAGTGTCTCTCTCTCTCTCTCTCTCTCTCTCTCTCTCTCGAGCTCTCGAGCTCTCGAGCTCTCTTCTTCTTCTTCTTCTTCTTCTTCTTCTTCTTCTTCTTCTTCTTCTTCTTCTTCTTCTCCTCCTCCTCCTCCTCCTCCTCCTCCTCCTCCTCCTCCTCCTCCTCCTCCTCCTCCTCCTCCTCGTTGTTGTTGTTGTTCTTCTTTCACTCTCTCTTTTGACTCATTACTTAGATCTTTAAAGAGTCAAAACCAGTGAAAATAACTGTTTTTCACGTGAAAATTGTTGCTTTCACCTCATCATTACTGTTTTCTTCCAGCGATGGCTACTGTGATTTTAACATGGATAAGGTAGTTACCAACCCTTTTCTTCATGATCATGTTTCTGTCGTGAGAACAGTAATGACAGCCTTTTGAGCCGGTATTGTTTCCGTAGTAGTGCAGCTCTGCCTTGGGTTGGGTGCCAGAAACAGTGTGGCACGATGTGTGGAGAGTGATGGGCAGTAAGCGGGGGATCAGACAGCCTGGAATGCCTTTGATGTCCCTGGCTGGTGGGAGGAAAGCTGGGAAAGACCGTGAGGAAAGACTGACCGCTGAGGAAAGATTGACCGCTGAGGAAAGACTGACGGAAAGACTGACCGCTGAGGAAAGACTGAGGATAGACTGACCGCTGAGGAAAGACTGAGGAAAGACTGACCGCTGAGGAAAGACTGAGAAAAGACTGACCGCTGAGGAAAGACTGACTGCTGAGGAAAGACTGACCGCTGAGGAAAGACTGAGGAAAGACTGACCGCTGAGGAAAGACTGAGGAAAGACTGACCGCTGAGGAAAGACTGACCGCTGAGGACAGACTGACTGCTGAGGAAAGACTGACCACTGAGGAAAGACTGAGGAAAGACTGACCGCTGAGGAAAGACTGAGGAAAGACTGACCGCTGAGGAAAGACTGACTGCTGAGGAAAGGCTGACCACTGAGGAAAGACTGAGGAAAGACTGACCGCTGAGGAAAGACTGACCACTGAGGAAAGACTGACCGCTGAGGAAAGAGACTGAGGAAAGACTGACCGCTGAGGAAAGACTGACCACTGAGGAAAGACTGACCGCTGAGGAAAGACTGACCACTGAGGAAAGACTGACCGCTGAGGAAAGACTGACCGCTGAGGAAAGACTGAGGAAAGACTGACCGCTGAGGAAAGACTGACCCTGAGGAAAGACTGACCACTGAGGAAAGACTGACTGCTGAGGAAAGACTGACTGACCGCTGAGGAAAGACTGACCGCTGAGGGAAAGACTGACCACTGAGGAAAGACTGACTGACCATGAGGAAAGACTAACCGCTGAGGAAAGACTGGCATGACCGTGAGGAAAGACTGACGCTGAGGAAAACTGACCACTGAGGAAAGACTGACCACTGAGGAAAGACTGACCGCTGAGGAAAGTATGATTGACACTGAGGAAAGACTGACCACTGAAGAAAGACTGACCACTGAGGAAAGACTGACCGCTGAGGAAAGACTGAACTGACTGAGGAAAGACCGAAGACTGATCATGAGGAAAGACTGAAGCTGAGAAGACTGACCCTGAGGAAAGACTGACTGCTGAGGAAGACTGAAAGAGATATGAGGAAGACTGACGCTGAGGAAAGACTGACTGCTGAGGAAAGATGACTGCTGGAAAGACTGAAAGATGATCCTGAGGAAAGACTGACTGCTGAGGAAAGACTGAAAGACTGACACTGAGGAAAGACTGAAAGCTGAGGAAAGACTGACTGCTGAGGAAAGACTGACGCTGAGGAAAGACTGAAGACTGATCACTGAGGAAAGACTGACTGCTGAGGATAGACTGAAGACTGACCACTGAGGAAAGACTGACTGCTGAGGAAAGACTGACTGCTGAGGAAGACTGATCATGAGGAAGACTGACTGGTGAGGAAGTGACCGCTGAGGAATAGACTGATCACTGAGAAAGACTGATGCTGTGAAAGACTTACGCCACATAGTGGCCTGCTCTCTGTCATTATGTGCCTGTGTCTTCAGTCATTGTGTGCCTGTGTCTTCAGTCATTGTGTGCCTGTGTCTTCAGTCATTGTGTGCCTGTGTCTTCAGTCATTATGTGCCTGTGTCTTCAGTCATTGTGTGCCTGTGTCTTCAGTCATTGTGTGCCTGTGTCTTCTGTCATTATGTGCCTGTGTCTTCAGTCATTGTGTGCCTTGTCTTCAGTCATCATGTGCCTGTGTCTTCAGTCATTGTGTGCCTATGTCTTCAGTCATTATGTGCCTGTGTCTTCAGTCATTGTGTGCCTGTGTCTTCAGTCATTATGTGCCTGTGTCTTCAGTCATTGTGTGCCTGTGTCTTTAGTCATTATGTGCCTGTGTCTTCAGTCATTGTGTGCCTGTGTCTTCAGTCATTATGTGCCTGTGTCTTCAGTCATTGTGTGCCTGTGTCTTCAGTCATTGTGTGCCTGTGTCTTCTGTCATTATGTGCCTGTGTCTTCAGTCATAATGTGCCTGTGTCTTCTGTCATTATGTGCCTGTGTCTTCAGTCATTATGTGCCTGTGTCTTCAGTCATTATGTGCCTGTGTCTTCAGTCATTATGTGCCTGTGTCTTCAGTCATTATGTGCCTGTGTCTTCTGTCATTATGTGCCTGGTCTTCGTCATTATGTGCCTGTGTCTTCAGTCATTATGTGCCTGTGTCTTCTGTCATTATGTGTCTTCGGTCATTATGTGCCTGTGTCTTCAGTCATAATGTGCCTGTGTCTTCAGTCATTATGCCTGTGTCTTCAGTCATTATGTGCCTGTGTCTTCAGTCATTATGTGCCTGTGTCTTCAGTCATTATTGCCTGTGTCTTCAGTCATTATGTGCCTGTGTCTTCTGCCATTATGTGCCTGTGTCTTCAGTCATTATGTGCCTGTGTCTTCTGTCATTATGTGTCTTCAGTCATTATGTGCCTGTGTCATCCCTAGTTTCTCGCTCTCTGTCTCGGCCTTTTCTGTTTCTGTCTGTCTCTCTGTTTTTGTGTCTCTGTCTGTCTGTCCCTGTCGCTCTGTCTCTGTTGTCTGTCTGTCTTGTCTGTCTTCTCTCTCTCTCTCCTCTGTCAGTCAGTCTCTCTCAGTCTCTCTCTGTCTCTCTTTGTCACTCTCTCTTTGTGTCTCTGTCTTTCTGTCACTGTCTCTTTCTCTCCGTCTGTCTGCCTCTGTCTGTCTGTCTGTCTGATCTCTCTCTCTCTCTCTCTCTCTCTCTCTCTCTCTTCTTCCATCCCCTTCCTTCCCTCCCCACTCCTCCTCCCATCCTTCAGTCACTGACTCTCTGTTACCACTCCCACTCTCTCCCTTTTTTGTTATACAACAATGACAACATGTCAATCATTTTTTTTAACTGCTTTCTTTACAGTATCGGCAGGCAATTATAATAATAAGGGGGACAGGACGATGAACCGGAATTCCAAACCAACCAACACACTGGAATAAAATTCGTGAATGACTGAATGTACGTTCACATGCGTTGTATAGCTTAGGATCAACTTGGAATGTGCCCCCCACCCCCACCCCACCCCACCCCACCCCACCCCCTCCACTCCCACGCCTTTACTCCCCCTCAAATCCCAACCTTACTGCCCCCCCCCCCCTCCCACAACAGAGAAGAGAGAGAGAGAGAGAGAGGAGAGAGAGAGAGAGAGAGAGTTTTAATAAGTAAAGTGAGAGAGAGAGTTTTAATAAGTAAACAGAGAGAGAGAGAGAGAATTAGAATAAGTAAACGATCTTCACGTTTCACACAAGTGCATAGCCAACAGGCCTACTAAATTTGGAAGTGAATAAAACGACATGAATGGAATTAACAGGACGACGGGGTTTGAGGAGTGACAGACAGTGTCGTGAAGTGGCGTGCCCAGTGTGTGTTGGCACTGTCAGTTCCCAGGCCCCGCTGCTAGCCTGCCATGGCGTACAGTGCTCTGCCTGCCACTCCCTTGGCATGGCATGGCATGGCAGCCACATTTTTGTGGGAGCTTCTGTCGTGTATATATAGTATGGATGTGTGGGCTGGAAAGGAAACGAGTCGGAAGTGCCCTACCCTAGACTTGACTTGACGACTTCATCGTGGTGTTGGAGCAGAGAAAGGAGATGTGGTGGGATGGACTCATATCACGGCTTTTTTTGTTGTTGTTGTTGTGGTTGTTGTTGTTGAAACTTTTTTTGTTGTTGTTTTGTTTCTTTCTTTCTTTCTTTTTATTTTTTTCAAATTTTCTTCTTCTTCTCTTTTTTTGTGTATTGTCTTTGATCTACCTGTATACAGTGCGATCGGTGCGTGCGTGTGTGTGTGTGTATGTGTGTGTGTGTGTGTGTGTGTGTGTGTGTGTGTGTGTGTGTGTGTGTGTGTGTGAGTGAGAGAGAGAGAGAGAGTGGGTAGATGTGTGTATGTGTGAGCGCGCGCTTGCTTGTTTTTGTTAGTGAGAATGGATGAGTGAGTGTTGTCTGTCTGTCTGTCTGTCTGTCTGTCTGTCTGTCTGTGGTGTGTGTGTCTCTCTCTCTCTCTCTCTCTCTCTCTCTCTCTCTCTCTCTCTCTCTCTCTCTTTGTATCTCAACATCAGCATCATCCTGTTCTTCTCTGCCTACCCCCACCCCACAGAAAAGTGCAGAAAGAAGAGAGACAGAAAGAGAGCGAGAGACAGACAGATAAACAGACAGACAGACAGACAGAACACTCAGACCACGCAGACTGTAAAGTGACACCTTTTTTTACTGACAGCAGAGCGGACGACGCCATGGGACGATAAAAAAAAAATACTGACAGGTTAATCCACGTCAGTTCACCGCTTTATGACGCCACTGGTGCATAGCGTCAGTGTCAGTTTCAAACAGGGAAAGAACGTTCGTGTTGTGTTGTGGTTGTTTTCCAAGAGTATAATGCTATCCAGTGATGTTCGTCTATTCATCCCCCTCCCCGCCCCCTCCACCCCCAGCATTTGTTTGTCTGTGGTGTGTGTGTGTCTGTGTGTGTGGTGTGTGTGTGTGTGTGTGTGTGTGGTGTGTGTGTGTGTGTGTGTGTGCATGATCATCATCGTCATTATCATCATCATCATCATCATCATCATCATCACCATCATCATCATCATCACTGTCGTCATCATTGTCTCTATCACCATCATCAACAATAGCAATAACGTTTTACTGCGTCGTGATTATCATCGATAATCACCAACGATAACAGCAAGACTATCGCGTAGTTATTATTGATGTTTACCATGTTTTGCAAATGTATGAGTGCATGTGTTTGCTGTTGCTGTTTGTTTCTTTGTGGCTTATGTGCTGTTTTTGGTTTAGATTGAAGTAATTCCGCCATGCGTTGCTTGTGAATAGCCCGTGCATGGGTGACAGACATGATATCTAGCTTCTCAGTCATGGAACATCTGTTGTGACAGTTCGAATTGTCAACACTAGTACATGTGGTCGTCGTAATTGGGAGTGTAAATGAGTTGTTTAATTGCCTTTATCTCTATGGGGAGCGTAAATGCTTTTTTTTATTTCTGGAGATAATTAAGTATCTGCTGTCATCATCATCATCATTTTCACTGTCGTCATCATTGTCATTACCATCATCATCCTCAACGATGAAAATTACATTATCGCGTAGTAGATTTTAATTTTTGACCATGTTGTGCTGAGTGAATGCTTCTGTTGTCTTACCTTTCGTACACTCTTTTCTCCCCCTTCCTCCTGTTCCTCCTTCTCCTCCTCCATCTCATTATCATCATCCTCCCCCACCTCCTCCTCCCTCCTCCTCCTTTTCCTGTCGGCAGCCGGGGTCGCTGTGAATGAGTGTGCAGTGCAGTGCCTCTCGTGTCACGGTCTCCTCGGCTCTGGCCTTGCAAGCTTCTTTCAGTCGTTGACTGTTTATAGCCCTGCACTTGAAACGGTTGCTTGTGGTGAGGGGGTGGGGATGTGTGATGGGAAAGTGTCTGCATTGGTGTGTGTGTGTGTGTGTGTGTGTGTGTGTGTGTGTGTGTGTGTGTGTGTGTGTGTGTCTGTCTGTCTGTCTGTCTGTCTGTCTGTCTGTGAACGTGTGTATGGTCTGTTTTTGTGCATGCGGGAGTGTTATCGTACGTGTGTGTGTGTGTGTGTGTGCGCGCGCGCGCGCGCGCGCGTGTGTTGTGTGTGTGTGTGTGTGTTGTGTTGTGTGTGTTGTGTTGTGTGTCTGTCTGTCTGTCTGTGTGCTGTGGTGTGTGTGTGTGGTGTGTGTGTGTGTGTGTGTGTGCACGCGCGTGAGTGCGTGCGTGTGAGCGCGTGTGTGTGTGCGTGAGAGAAAGAGAGAGTGAGAAATAGAGAACGACGATGCATGCATATTTGTATAGTGATGTAAGCATGATATATGTCGAAGGGGAGGTGGGAAAGGAGAGGGATTGTGTGCGTCGTTGGTGTGTGTGTGTGTGTGTGTGTGTGTGTGTGTGTGTGTGTGTGTGTGTGTGTGTGTGTGAGAGAGAGAGAGAGAGACAGACAGACAGACAGACAGACAGAGACAGAGAGAGGAAGTACGCGTAAAGATAAGGCCAGGGCCACAGCTGAGGTTCTGTCACCTAATGCCGCTCTGTTCAGATATGCCGTTCGGCGGCAGTGTGTGTGTGTGTGTGTGTGTGTGTGTGTGTGTGTGTGTGTGTGTGTGTGTTTTATGAGTGTGTGTGTCTGTATATCTGTCTGTTTGTCTGTCTGTCTGTGGTGACTTATCTTTTTCTCTGTGTCTGTCCATGTGCGTGTTTGTGTCTGTGTCGTGTCTATGTGTCTGTTTATTCTATGCTTGTTTGACTCTGTCTGTGAGTATGTGTGTGTGTGAGAGAGAGAGAGAGAGAGAGAGAGAGGGGGGGTCAAAAAGAGGTGTGGGAGGAGTGGGGGAGGTAGCTGGGGCAAGGGGAGGGGGGGGGAGAGAGAGAGAGATGAGGACACTACATGATGCAGTGGCTATACACAAGGCAGTAGCAGAGGTTCCCGTTGCATTAACCCTTTCAGAGCTTGTACATATCGCATACACCGACGCCCATATGTACACACTCAGTCGTACTCACGCGCACATGTGAGCCACGTGTGCTTGTGCAGGCTCTCTCTCACATACACACACGCGCGCGCACACACACTCACACACACGCACGAACGTGCACACACACACACACACACACACACACACACACACACACACACACACACACACACACAAGCTCGCTCTCTCTCTCTCTCTCTCTCTCTCTCTCTCGCTCGCTCGCTCGCTCGCTCACTCTTACACACATACACACACGCGCGCGCGGGCACCCAGAGAGTCACACACACACAGTGAGATCAAGATCAAATGGTCTGTCACTGTCGTCGACTGTTCAAATTTGAAACGGACGTTTTCAGCATATTTACCAACTCTTTATCTCGAGGTCTGCTAGGTTCAGTACATATCAATGGCTATGTATCTGTAATACTCATTCATGTCTGTATGCCATGGCATAGGCCTGCATGCCTATGTTTCATAGCAGGGGGGAAATGCAATGGGGAGAAATACCCGTGTTCATATTTATTCAAGGGTCGTCCGGTATTTACTCGCGTCAAAGAAGATTATATAATGTTAGATTGGAATAGGCACTCCTTAATCGGGAGGGGGGGGGGGGGGGATGGCGGGGACAGGGGAGGGAGAAGATGAAAATAGCACGGAAATCCTTATGGACGGTTAGGTTCATGTTGTACGCTATTTGTCGTTTGCTCTTTCGTGTAAGCCTACATGTTTGAGAAGTATATACGATTCATGCCGCGTTGGTAGAACAGGTGCAGAAATCGCCCAGTATTGGAAATGAGCGGGGCTGAAAATACCTTGCATGTTTATGATCATCTTCCCTTCGGTGACAGCACACACCGTTGGTTACTTGACAAGCTTGTCTGTAGAAGCTGTGGTATCAACAAGTCGTATTGGTGCGCGCGCTCGCACGCACGCGCACAGAAGAGAGAGAGAGAGAGAGAGAGAGAGAGAGAGAGAGAGAGAGAATACACACATGCACGCTCGCACGCACAGACACAGAGAGAGAGAGAGAGAGAGAGAGAGAGAGAGAGAGAGAGAGAGACAGATTGCGCTGAGAGAGACATGATTGCGCTGCCTAGTGTTCTCAATGGTTCTAATTTATCTCATAGGCATAGTTGCAGCCCATCTTCAATGAAGATTTGTATGTGAAGCTAACGGGGGAAATGGACGCCACATCACGATGACGTCATCTGGAACTCGTCAGACCGCAGCCGTGATGTCATCCTGTCTTGAAACGATGCAGGCCTAAAAGTGACATCACCATAATAGTTCTCAACCGCATGAAGACGGCCGATGAACTAGAAGACAGACCTAGTCGCAAAGTGAGGCGACTGCAGGCGGAAATCTGAACAGATTTGAAAAATGATTTATTCATAACGCTGTGCCCAAAAACGTAGACAGACGAATCACAAGACAAAACACGACGGGTTTCGACCTCTTAGGTCTTCTTCAGGCAAGATACACGACACTCAGGACAAACGAAAATGAACGAGCAATCACTTATCTTCATCCAATTCGGCGCAAGATGGGCGTTGAGTCTTGCGTGGAAGAGAAGTGATTGCTCGTTCATTTGCGTTGTCCGGAGTGTTGTGTATCTTGCCTGAAGAAGACCTAAGAGGTCGAAACCCGTCGTATTTTACCTTGTGATTCGTTTGTCGATGTTTTGGAGCGGAACTTTACCAATTATTTTCAAACAAGAAGAAAGTTCGTGTCGTGACGAGAAAATAAACATGACGTCATTCCACCATGACCTCAGGAGTGAAAAAGTCGTCACAGTGCACGCACATACACACACAGAGCTGTATTGACGACATCCGAGTGACTGAGGCACACTCACAATGGCACCTTCAAGACTTGCCGTGAGGTCAAGTGTGTGTGGAGTGAAGGTCGTCCCAAGCCCCGGGCCTTGTGGTACACAACACAGGCTGCCCTGCCTCTTCAAAGCCACTTGAGTGCGCACGCCACTAATTCTGTGACGACACCGCCTTCACAGCTGGGACCGAGGCGACAAACAAGGGCCGATAGTCACGTGCATGTCTTCCACCCTATCGGATGGTGTCCCTTGAAGGCGCTCTTTGTGGTGATTTAGGAAGGAGGTGGGAGAACAAGGCTAGACGTTGTGTCATCCGGTGGAATGTCTGGGGCGACAATCCGCCCGTGTGTGGAGTGGTTCACAGTCGTGGGTTGACTTGATCAGTTATCATCCGTGTCTCAGTCAGTTTGAGTTATATGTGAGGAGATCACCGTTCATGACCACGACGTCTGTTGGGTTCTAGTCCTCTGACCGTGACGTTTGGCGGTTGTTGTGCCCAGTGCTGCTCTGTCGTGCTACAGAGTGTGTGTGTGTGTGTGTGTCTCGTGCTTTGTGTTCAACACAGACGTCCAGTTCTTCGATTCCGACGTTGTTGTGTGTGGCTGTTTTTTTGTTTTTTGTTTTTGTTGTTGTTTTTCGGTAAAGAATTGTAATGTAAAGAAGGCTTTAAAATGTATCTATGTCAGAGGGTAGATTTGTATCAGTCGTTGAAGTGTGCTGGTCTTTTATTTTCATTTCTTTTTCTTTTTTTGTTTTTTTTTTTTGTTTTGTTTTTTAATCGAGACTATGCTTTGAGGACATGGAGTATGTATTGTTCTATGAACAGTTCGTTCATTTTAATGGGTTTTTTTTTGTTTTTTTTTTAATGCGAGACCTGTTAATTATCGACATTTAGCTCCCGTGTTGCTGACATATAAATCCCAAAATTGCCAACATTCGAATCCTGCATTGACATATAAATTCAGTGTAGCCAACGTTACTGTCGTATATATTCCCTTTTGTCGACATTTAACTGCTATCATAGACCTTAATACCGACCCTCGAATCCCGTATTGTAAAGATAAAAGTCCAGCGTTATTGACGTTTTAATCCCATATTGCCGATATTTAAGCCAAAATGCTGCATTGTCAACTTCTGTCCTCCATAACGCCGACTTAGAAATCCTGTACTTCCTCCGTTTTGAGACCTGCGTTGGCGACATTGTAATCCTGCATTGAGACCTGCGTTGCCGACATCGTAATCATGCGTTCCTAAGATTGGAGTCTTTGTCTGCCCATGAGAAGGTCCTCGCTTTCCTTCATGTGAATCCATAATTCCGACACTGAGTCCACTGGTGCCGACATTGGAGGCATCTCTTGCCGACACGAGAATCCTCTGTTGCCATTATGCGCGTCCCTTAATACCACTATTCACTCTGTCATGGCCAGTCTGGGAACAGCTCGTCTGCCTGCGGAGCTGGCGGTTGTGAGTTCGAACCTCTCCTGGGGTCGTGGTTTTACAGTCATGAAAACCCTCTCTGTCTGCCCAGCGGTACATTGGGTACCTGATTTAGTTCAGTGGAGATTCAGACAGCGGAAGAAGAGGGTAGGCCCCGACTTTCTTAATGCCGTGCTCTGGTCACGGCGGACCTCACACAGTTCTCAGGGTTCCCTGTCCGTACCACCACTAGGGAATGGGACTTCAATTTGCCTCACTGCCTGCCTCTGAGTTCTGTCAGCAGTGTGGACCTTTGAAGGTTCTGTTGGCTTTATATCTGTCGTTGTGTGTGTGGGCAAACGTTGCAGGCTGGTAACTTACGTTTTGTCGTTGTCTGAACTTTCTTTCAATCCAAATTTGAAAAAGTATTGCTAAAGCCGCTCCAAAAAACGTTGACAAACGAATCACAAGACAAAACACTTTCCGCCTGCTGTTGCCTCGCTTTGCAACTAGATCTTACTTTCTATCGCCGACGATTGAGCTATTTCTGTCAGCTGCTTTTCTTTGGAGTGTTCCGCTGTCGTTTTTAGCAGTTCGTGTGTACACTCATACACGCGCGCGCGCACACCCACACACACACACACACACACACACACACACACACACACACACACACACACACACCACCGGTAAAGCGTCGGTTGTGGAGAAGGAAAAGGAGGGGGAGACGTAGGAGGGAGGGGGAGGGAACAGCAAGACATGTACAAAGCAAAAAGTACAGGAGAAGTCCAGGGGGTTATGTAGCCTGTTTATCAGCCAGTGGTCAGGGGTTTTTTTTTGTTTTGTTTTGTTTTCGCTGTGACTGACCACAGGTCAACATTGACTCTGCCCAGAGGAGGGTGTGGTAAAGCCGGGCCGGCACAGATATCTCTCTCTCCAGGTGAATGTTGACACTGGCGGACATTGATCTCCCCCCCCCGTCCCACTCCCAACTCTCCATCCACACCCTCTTCTCCCACGCACACACACAACCTCCTCCCTCCCTCCCTCCCTCCCTCTGCCTGCCCACACACGCCCCCGCCCAAGGCCACCGACACTGACCCCTTGGTTCCGGTCAGTCATCGGAACACGTCCTCCGCCTTGAAGCCCCAAGGTTTCCACGTGGTGTTGTGCTGGGGTGGGGGGGAGGGGGGGGGGGGAGTGTCGTGTTGGGGAGGTTCCCCTTAAGTGGGTTTCCCCCTTCGGTGATACAACGTTTGGTGGACATTTCAACTTTAGTGTAAGCCAGTACCTGGCACCTTCTTTCCCCCCTCGGGCTCCCCAGAAAGCTGAGCTTCGAACACCCTTTCCCCCTCCCCTCCACCCCACCTTCCCTCCCATTCCACCCCGCAGAGAGAGAACGCAAATGCGAATCTTGATTCAGATTAAGGCCAAGGCCCCATACTGAAGAGGGTTTCATAAATGTAATATATGCCATAAATAATACGAATCACAATGATATGATGAAGTACAATAAGTTAAAACAAACCAACCAACACTCAAGATATTAACGGTCTGAATTCTCTTGTTTGCTTCATAAACATACTTAGCTAAATTCAATAGTGTGTTCTCATTACTTGACGATAATAAAAAAAAGAATGAGCCTGAAGAGACACGGTTCCCGCAGAGAGAGAGAGAGAGAGAGAGAGAGAGAGAGAGAGAGAGAGAGAGAGAGAGAGAGAGAGAGAGAGAGAATGAAAAGAGGCTGGCCCATTTTGACACTTGTTTTATAGCTTCACCACCCTTCCCAAACACATGCACACGCACGCACGCACACGCACACACACAAACACACGCGCGCGCGCGCACACACACACACACACCACGCACACTCATGCGCGCGCGCACCTGTACACACACACACACACACACACACACACACACAACGCACGCACGCACGCACGCACGCACGCACACACACACACACACACACACACACACACACACACACACACACACACACACCGACAGTCCTGTTCCCCTATTGGTTGTAAACAATGCAGAACATAGGCTGGAAGTCCGCCAGAACGTACTTTGTCCTTGGCTGTAAGACCTCTACACGTCAACTTTCCAGTATCAGCTGTCTTAGGTTGCAAGATCTGTACACGTCAACTTTCCAGTATCAGCTGTCTTAGGCTGTAAGATCTGTACACGTCAACTCTCCAGTATCAGCTGTCTTAGGCTGTAAGATCTGTACACGTCAACTCTCCAGAATCAGCTGTCTTAGGCTGAAAGATCTGTACATGTCAACTCTCCAGTATCAGCTGTCTTAGGCTGTAAAATCTGTACACGTCAACTCTCCAGTATCAGCTGTCTTAGGCTGTAAAATATGTACACGTCAACTCTCCAGTATCAGCTGTCTTAGGCTGTGAGGTCTGTACACGTCAACTCTCCAGTATCAGCTGTCTTAGGCTGTAAGATCTGTACACGTCAACTCCCCAGTATCAGCTGTCTTAGGCTGTGAGATCTCTACACGTCAACTCTCCAGTATCAGCTGTCTTAGGCTGTGAGATCTCTACACGTCAACTCTCCAGTATCAGCTGTCTCAGGCTGTAAGATCTCTACACGTCAACTCTCCAGTATCAGCTGTCTTAGGCTGTTAGTTTTCTACACGTCAACTCTCAAGGACGTAAATTGTCCTAGGCTGTAAGTGCTCTACGCGTCAGCTGTCCTAGACGTAAGATGTCCTAGGCTGTAAGTTCTCTACGCGTCAGCTGTCCTAGACGTAAGATGTCCTAGGCTGTAAGTTCTCTACGCGTCAGCTGTCCTAGACGTAAGATGTCCTGGGCCGAAAGTTCTCTACGCGTCAGCTGTCCTAGACGTAAGATGTTCTTGGCTGTAAGTTCTTTACACGTCAGCTGTCCAGGACATGAGCTGCCCTATTCTGTAAGTTCTCTACGTGTCAGCTTTTCAGGACGTCTGAGACTGCATGACAGGGCTGTGCTCTGTGCTTACTTTCATAGTAAATACCGACGTCAACCGGACCCGAAAGATACAGACACCTGCAGTGTTGGTCAGGAAATTTGAACAATACTCTCAGATGCACCCAGAATGTGGATGAAACTCGATTGTGTGGTCCCAGTCTTTGCAACTGAGTCCATAGCAAAGTCGGCTGTGGGTCGGAGGCATTCGGGCAGAAAAATCCCACAAATAAATGGCTCTGATCGGAATCGAACGTACGACCTCCCAGCCGGGAGTCCGCGACGCTTACCACTTGGCCACGGCAGCCGGTGGTTTGGAAACATTTTGGTCACTGCGCTTCTTGACACACTCTCTCTCTCTCTCTCTCTCTCTCTCTCTCTCTCTCTCTCGTGTGTGTGTGTGTGTGTGTGTGTGTTGGTGTGTGTGTGTGTCTATGCATGTACAGATGTGCGTGCTTGTGTGTGCTTGCGTGGGTGTTTTTGTCTCGGCGGGACTGTTGTTACGAAAGGTCAGAGGTTTTTTTTGTTTTTTTTTAACCCCCCCTCGCGTAATATCCCACCACCTCCACCACCTCCACCACCTCCAAACCACGCCACGCTGTCGCCCGGCCGTGCCCTGAGGGGAGGAGTTCGGCCAAGCGAATCGTCCTGAATGGTCGCCTCACACGCTTCGTTAGGCCCCAGCCCTGCCCGACCAGGAACCCAACAACAAGCGGTCAGGGATTGTTTCCCTTGTGTCTGGCTGGAGTGAAGTGGACTAGGGGAGACTACTTATCTCACTACTCTTGTAGTACCCGTGCCGCTGCTGTTAGTGTTTTTAACACCAGTACTCGGCTGAGAACAAGTAGGAGCTGGTCCTTTTTTTTGTGTGTGTGTGTGTGTGGCTCTGTTCGGGGAGAGCGACTGAAGAAAGGAAGAGTGAAGAACCAGCGAACAAGCAACTGTGAAAAACTAATTGAGAAAGTTTTATACGGGAACTGCAAACGGCGCCGGAGTTGTTTCTGCTTTTACGTATATTATATACATGGTCACGTTTGCCAGGGATCAGTTTTGATGGAAACAGGGTGTGTGTGTGTGGGGGGGGGGGGGGGGTGCGGAATAGCTCAGTTGGTAGAGCGCCGGACTCTGGTGATTCTGGGGCTGGTTTAAACAAATCTGTAATCACAGGTACGTATTATGTTTACACAATAGAAAGTGAGCAGCAACAAGCTGAACACTTATAGTGTGCTCCTGGGGTTGCGGGTTCGCATCTCCGCCGGGCTGTTTCGGTACAGGGGGATTTTTCCCTCGGAGTTAACATTGGTTCTGACTCCGTTTCCCATACAGTCCTTCGAATGAGACTGTAAACCGAGGTTCCGTGTGTGAACGCACGCACAACATCTTGCACACACGTAAAATCCCATCAACTTTCGGAAGAGAAGGCCAGTTTGGTCATTGGTATGGATGACACGTTACACATAGCAT
>CM065715.1:103577568-103580068 GCA_033310375.1 Conus canariensis
GCATACCGTGTGCTCTGTCATAGTTTCACGTGGCTGTAGTCCTGATATCCTCAGGGACAACCTACAACAGCAGGAGAAGCAGATTGGTGACCTCGAATCCAGACCTCAAAACAGAGTTCACTGCCCTCGCCAGGGATCAGCGTAAATCCCGCGGATTACGGCCCCTGCCTCGGTGGTGCTAAACGTCAGACGGAACTTGCGTCCTTGCTGGAACCGTTGACTGTGAATGACTGACTCTCCCTTCTCTGGTCAGCCTGGCTTCCAGCAGACTGTCTTCGGAGCAGTCCTCCGAGGCAGTGAGTGGTGGTGCAAGGGATTGCCGAGGAATCTGGCTGCTGGTTGTCCCCACCGGATGAATCACGGCTCGGACAGAGGAGACGGGAATCAGTTGTGGTGTAGACTGCTCGTGGTGGGATACGGGTCTCGCGTGGATTTACGAGGAAGTCCGCAGGAAGAGTGTGGCAGTACATTCGGGGTGTGTCATTTTAACTTGAATGGGTTGCCAAAATCAGCATTCTGTGGAACGTGAGATCAGGAGAAGGTGCGGTCTTTGGTAAACAAAATGTCAGTCCCTATTGCTGGTTGTTTTTTTTAATGCCGTTTAGCTCTTCCCTCTTGTGAACTGTGAGCAGCTAGGCTGTTCTAAGAAATCAACAGCCACCAGACCCGTTCCATTCGTGAGTCAGACTTGATGACGTATTGGAAACGGTGATGGCGTGTGGTTTCACACACACGTCAAACAAGCGTTAATTCGGCACTGTGTTGATCAGGTGGACGGACAACCCCACTGCGCTCAGTGAAAAGCTTGATCGAGGTGCTCAGTGAGAAAGGGGCTGGGGGAACCTGGTATCAGTTACCTCCCTTTGTTGCTGTAACCGTTCGACTGAACATCGTCATCGGGAGCGCTGAGTACCTTGCGTTTTGCTGCCAAGTGGAACTGATCTGTTGGAGAGGTGGGAGGGGGAGGGTTAAGAGGGAGCGGGGGTGTCAAGGAAGGTGGTGGTTTGGAGGGGAGGGAGGAGGGGCCACCAGTTTCTCCTGTCGAAACTGCAGTGATTGACAGGATGGCACGCTGCATCGCGCTGTGCTGTTCGGACATCGCCGCTGTGTGGAACGTGCACTGCTGACCACTCACTGGACGGAACCTGGACCGGATTAGTTGTGGGCGTGAACACATTCATCAATGAGTGAATGAATAAAACATGATTTCTCAGTAGAGTAGGCTGCAAATTAAAAAGAGGAATCATCGGTAGAGTAGGCTCCCCTTTAGTCAACAGACATATCTAAACAGATAAACATTCCTATACAAATCATTAAACTAAACTAAATAAAAAAAATTAAAAAAAGCATGCGGCTAGCTCCGCCACGATGGAACGGTTCTGTGAATTGAATGGCCCCATGAACAAGCCACAGCACCAACAATTGAATGGCCCCCATGAACAAGCCACAGCACCAACAATTGAACAAAGCAACAAAATTATCAAACACACAAACTAGTGGGGCACTCTGGGGAGGGAGACCGCAGACCTGTGCCAAGGTCGAACTGATCCGGGATCTACCCTTGGTCGGTCAGGATCCGCTCCACAGATCCGCGCACACTTAATACAGACTGGTCTATGGACCAGATCCCCAGTTTCCCACCAGCTTTGATGGAAACCATAGAACTGGTTCTAACGTAATGTTACTGACCGACAAACAAACGAATCAACAGGTAGGGACTGAAGATAAACATAAACACCACCTCCACCCTCTCTCTCTCTCTCTCTCTCTCTCTCTCTCTCTCCTCTCTCTCTCTCTCTCTCTGTCGGCGGATGTCATGCCTAGAATAGAGTGCCACGTGCGCCGCGTGTGACAAACGCGTTTATCATGTTGTGTGTTCCAAACCCGTGAGCCACAGGGAGAGAGTGAGAAGTAATGGTTAGTGGACGTTAAAGAAGAAGAAGAAGAAAAGAAAGAAAGAAGGAAAGAAAGAAAAGAAAAAGAAAAGAAAAAAGCGAACGTACTGTACCACCAGGTGGCATAGGCCATCCGTGTTGTGTTTGTCGAAGAGACCACGTGAACGCCGGTGACAACAAAGCGTTGTCATGTAGGACGTGCCCGCTTTACCGTAGGGAGATGGAGAGTAGGGAAGGGGGGGGGGAGGAGAGGGGGGGGGGCGTTTGAGGGAGAGGAGGGCTGGGGGGAGGGTGCAGACATGAGTCTCTCTCTTTCTCTCTCTCACTCTCTCTCTCTCTCTTTCTCTCTCTCTCGCACACACACACACACACACACACACACACACACACACACACACACACACACACACACACACACACAAATGCACGTACGCACGCACGCACGGCGCATAGTGTGAAGAGAGGATATGAGAGGGGAGGGCTCTCTCTCTCTCTCTCAATCTCTCCACACACACACACACACACACACACACACACACACACACACACACACACACACACACACACACATACACACACACACCACACCACACCATACCACCCCA
>CM065715.1:103592568-103607568 GCA_033310375.1 Conus canariensis
TTGAGAGAGTCGCGAACAAGAGGGGGCTGGGTTTGTGTTGAAATGCTGTTGCTGCAGGACAAGGGGAAGGCAGCGATTTGAAGGGTCGTCGGCGTTGCACCGGGCAAGTAACGCAGTTAGGTAAAGGCCAAACCTCACTGGTCGGTTCTGGTCGCCGTGGATGAAGTCTGGTGCTAAGTTCTTTCAGTCGATGTTCCTTTCTCTTTCGCTTTTCTTTCTTTATGACTTTTTTTTTCACTCTCCCTACAACCTCTTCTCTCTCTCTCTCTCTCTCTCTCTCACACACACACACACACACACACACACAAGACGTATATAGACTCTCTCACACTCTCTCTCTCTCTCTCTCTCTCTCTCTCTTCGTGCAATACGTATGTGAAATTGTTTGCGTGCGCTTGCGTCGTAACGACCCAAAATGAGCAGGCCGTGTCGCTCGCCTGCGCTGGTGGGAGAGACAAGCGACGGATCGAGTAAATGTGATCACTAAAGTAACGCCTTCAACGTGACGCCTCGGCGAAAAGCGCTTGATCGAGTGGAAGGACGAGAGAGAAGGTTGAACGGGGGAGGGGGGGGGGGGGCGAACGAGGTGAGCATGCAACTTGCCACTTGCCTTGTATGTTCATCATGCGTGCCCCAGCCCCCTCGCCTCTACCACCCTCTCCTTCCCCTACATCCCAGGCCCACCACCCCCTTTTTCCTTCCCTCCCTCCCCCCCCTTGCATCAGATCGCGCCAACCTGGTTTCGTACTGTGCGGCTACAGGGAGATTTGCACGGTGCACAGAAATTAGCGGTGGTTTTTGTACAAAGTCGGCGGTCGCCGTGTATAAAAGGCTTTGTGATGGATGAACCAGAGCAACAGTCTCTGGTTTGTTGAGGAAGCCATTTGTCACTGTGTGGCAAAAAGATGTGTCGAACAGCAAAGAAGACGGGTTGTCTGTAACCGTTTGCCACGTTAACAAAGCTGTGATGTATGTAAAACACAGACGGTTAATCCGTATGAACGGTGACGTATTAGAGAGGAGTACACGGTTTGTTTTTTTTTCTGTAGCCTTTTGGCACACTAAAACAACAGCGGACAAAGCAGACACTGTTCTTTGCATGTTTGTTTGGTTTGGTTGGGTTGGGTTTCATTCTGTTTGTTTTTGATTTGTAGATTTCTGTCTCTACGCAAACTGTTGTCATACTATAACGACTGCTCTTTGAAGCCATGGGGGGCTGCTGTGTCGGCCAAGATGGAAACAAGCCAAAATACACTACTAAAGTGTACTGAAAACAGAAAATGCCAAATCACACTTATGTGACACACGATACGAAAGTACACAAGTCCATTTGGGGGCAAACAGGTTTTCTTCAAACATCACAACCAGCAGACATCAAAGCAGCAACAGTGAGGTTACCGGACCGCCAGACAAACGGAACAAACAAGTTACAAAACAGACGCAACGCGTTTCAACCTACTGAGCTTCTTCAGGCAGGACAGACAACACAAAAACACAGATAAGAAAAAAAAAAAACGAACTCAGAAGAAAACGAAACAAGAATCGCTGAGCGCTGATCGAATTCATTTGATGTGTATTCTTGGGCCGACGTGTTTGTCCTGCCTGAAGACACCAAAAGGTCGAAACGCGTTGTGTCTGTTTTGTCACTTGGGTATTCCATTCGTTTGCGGTCCAGCTGCCTCAGTCTCTTACTTTAGTTACCGTCTGCCGTTACGTACTTTCAAACCGACCTGAAAATGCACAAAATAATGTTTCCTGTCAGATGGCTGTAAACAGCAGAAACCATAGCGGGAAGGAGGAAGGCACACACAGCCGACAGCCATTAGGGTGTATGTGTTTGGGGGGAGGGGGGTATTGTGTATTTGTATGTGTGTTAACTACGACGTCTGACTGCTTGTTAGGGTGTACTCCAACCCCCTGTGTTCTCCAACCCCCTGTCATACTACGTCATGGACTGACCAGGTCCCAGAGACGCAGACTCCTGCAGACTGGGTCTTAAATGAATGTTACGAACCGCCCAGAGAACGTGGACAACGAGTCACAAGACGAAACACAACTAGTTTCGACCTCTTAGTCCCTCATCAGGTGACATTAACGATAAAACAATGTAAAATAATGTCGTTAATGCCTCCACCTGATGAAGACCTAAGAGGTCGAAACTAGTTGTGTTTCGTCTTGTGACTCGTTGTCCACGTTCTCTGGGCGGTTCGCTAACATTCATTTAGATTTGTTTAGATTTCCGCCTGCAGTCCTCTCGCTTGCAACTAGATCCTGCAGACTGGTCAAGTCATTTGAACAGCACTCCCAGAGACACGTCCATTAGATGGATGGCATCCCACTGTGTGGTTCCAGTCTTATCGTTTGAACCCACAGCACCTTTCAACTGTGGGTAAGAGCCGGCGGAGGCTGACCAGTCCCACCATTCAGTTGAAGGCTGACCATCCCACCATTCAGTTGAAGGCTGACCAATCCCACCATTCAGTTGAAGGCTGACCAGTCCCACCATTCAGTTGAAGGCTGACCAATCCCGTCATTCAGTTGAAGGCTGACCAATCCCCACCATTCAGTTGAAGGCTGACCATCCCACCATTCAGTTGAAGGCTGACCAGTCCCACCATTCAGTTGAAGGCTGACCAATCCCACCATTCAGTTGAAGGCTGACCAATCCCACCATTCAGTTGAAGGCTGACCAATCCCACCATTCAGTTGAAGGCTGACAGATCTCACCATTCAGTTGAAGGCTGACAAATCCCACCATTCAGTTGAAGGCTGACCAATCCCACCATTCAGTTGAAGGCTGACCAATCCCCACCATTCAGTTGAAGGCTGACCAATCCCCACCATTCAGTTGAAGGCTGACCAATCCCACCATTCAGTTGAAGGCTGACAAATCCCACCATTCAGTTGAAGGCTGACCAATCCCCACCATTCAGTTGAAGGCTGACCAATCCCTACCATTCAGTTGAAGGCTGACAAATCTCACCATTCAGTTGAAGGCTGACAAATCCCACCATTCAGTTCAAGGCTGACAGATCCCACCATTCAGTTCAAGGCTGACCAATCCCACCATTCAGTTCAAGGCTGACAGATCTCACCATTCAGTTGAAGGCTGACAAATCCCACCATTCAGTTGAAGGCTGACCAATCCCACCATTCAGTTGAAGGCTGACAAATCGCACCATTCAGTTGAAGGCTGACAGATCCCACCATTCAGTTGAAGGCTGACCAATCCCACCATTCAGTTCAAGGCTGACAGATCTCACCATTCAGTTGAAGGCTGACAAATCCCACCATTCAGTTGAAGGCTGACAAATCCCACCATTCAGTTGAAGGCTGACAAATCGCACCATTCAGTTCAAGGCTGACAGATCCCACCATTCAGTTGAAGGCTGACAAATCCCACCATTCAGTTCAAGGCTGACCAATCCCACCATTCAGTTCAAAGCTGACAGATCTCACCATTCAGTTGAAGGCTGACAAATCCCACCATTCAGTTCAAGGCTGACAGATCCCACCATTCAGTTGAAGGCTGACAAATCCCACCATTCAGTTGAAGGCTGACAAATCCCACCATTCAGTTGAAGGCTGACCAGTCCCACCATTCAGTTGAAGGCTGACCAGTCCCACCATTTAGTTGAAGGCTTACCAGTCCCACCATTCAGTTGAAGGCTGACCAATCCCACCATTCAGTTGACTGTGGGAACAAACCCCATGATCTTCAAACTTAAAAAAAAAAATAAAAATGCTGTACCGCCGAACGAAAGAGACAACACAAATGACAAGACTAAATACGACGCGTTTCGACCTTTTGGTTTTCTTCAGGCAAGACAAACAACATTGAAGACAATGAGAACGAAGAACGAATGGCAGCCACGTCACTTAGAAACAATGATCCTAGAGCTCGCAAACCCCATCGCCCCACGTCAGGTGGTGGCAGGACAGTCGTTTTTAATTGTACGTCAACAATCACAGTGAGGAATGGACTTTTAGAACGAATGAGGGGAATCGAAGTTACAAAGTCTGCGTTTTAACTGAACGTGTTTCTTCTTAATCAGTTAATGACGATGGCGAATCAAAGTTACAAAGTCTGCGTTTTAACTGAACGTGTTTCTTGTTAATCAGTTAATGACGATGGCGAATCAAAGTTACAAATGGGTAACTTTTGCTCCCATAAGAAAACCTAACACAGAGCAACTTTTATTCAAGACTGGCACAGCCTTTTAAACTTGAACAAAGTCAGAGAAACACATACACGAACAATCTAATAGTGGGGGAAAAAAACAAGCGCAGGCCAACAACTCAACTGTCTTCATAGTAATGACTTGGCAAAGATTTGGACTTAAGGAGGGGGGGGGGGGGTTAAAGATGGAGAAACTAGGAACATGAAATTAAGAAAATATATTACTGATATGAAATGATACTGTTATGATGCTGTTCCCTGCCTCATTTCATTTCCAACAAAGATACAAAGTTTGCGTTTTAACTGAACGTGTTTCTTGTTAATCATTAATGACGATGACGAATCAAAGTTACAAAGCTTGCGTTTTAACTTATCGTGTTTCTTGTTAATCAGTTAATGACGATGGCACCCTTAAATTAAACACAGCGGTCAGAGCAAGGCACCCTCCAGCTACAGTTCTGGACGAAGTGACCTGAAAAAAATTCGTAAACAGAAACACTAAACACACTTCGTGGAGACTCTTTTCCCATCAGCCCGATTCCTGTAAAGGACGAGTCCAGCAGTGTAGGGTTATTTATTTTTTCACTCCGTGTCAATACAAGATGCATAACGGATGAAGCTCTAACGGCCTGGACGCCTCTGGTGATGTGTCAGAGGCTGTGAGCATGTTGACAAATGCAGGGAAAGGGCAGGTGAGACGCAGTGACCCAGACCCGAGGAATGCGAAGACTTTTTTTTTAATAGGGATGACGGAAGGGAGAAGAAGTGGGCGTTAAACGATAAATATCAAAGCGCTCTTCTTCTTCTTCTTCTTCTTCTTCTTCTTCTTCTTCTTCTTCTTCTGCGTACGCAGGCTGATACTCCTGCGGACACTCCCTGTATAGACAGGCAAGTATTAAACCCATCTACCCAACAAAGGGAGTGGAGTTTTGTGTGCATGACCATTTTTTATCCCGCCATTAAGGCAGCCATGCTCCAGCTTCGGGGAAGGTGCATGCTATGTGTAACGTGTCATCCATACCAACGGCCAAACTGGCCTTCTCTTCCGAAAGTTGGTGATGGGATTTTACGTGTGTGCAAGATGTTAGGCGTGCGTTCACACACGGAACCTCGGTTTATAGTCTCATTCGAAGGACTGTATGGGAAATGGAGTCAGAACCAATGTTAACTCCGAGGGAAAAATCCCCCTGTACCGGAACGGCCCGGCGGAGATTTTAAACCGCAACCCCAGGATCACGAGTCCGGCGCTCTACCAACTGAGCTATTCCGGCCCCCGGATCAAAGCACTGATTTACGGCATATGGGAGCCATCATATTTTGCATATGTAGGGGGCCAGCGGATTCTGGAGCCATGATAATAATTATGTCTGTACTCCCTGAGGTGGGCAGGGCTGTAAACAAAACATGAAATGACACTGGACATTGTTTTGTGTACAGAACCGTTTGTAAACCGCCTTTTGAAAGGCGTCTACCTGCTGTGTGTGTCAGGGTGGTCACTATCGTTCGCTGCCTGCTCTCTTGACATGGTAGCCCCCCCCCCCCCCCCCCCCCCCCCTCCCGTTACTGTTTTATGCCCCGTAGAGCTGGTGGCGCTTATGGAGATTAGGCGCCTGTGTATAAGAGAGAGAGAGAGAGAGGGGGGGGGTGGAGAAGGAGAGAAGAAACGAGGGAGGGTGATGTGTGTGCGGTGGAAAGGAGAGGGGAAGGGGGGAGGGGGTGAAGCAGTCAAAAAAGAGCACCATCATGGAGTTCTGAAGCAATGCTATCCTGCGCACGCACTGACATCACCACTGGAGCAGGGTCTTGCTTTGAGTCTTGTCTCTCTATGAGGGTCTGCTCGGAAGATGAACTGGTAACAGTCGGGCAGATTCTTTCTCTGCAGAGCTCAACATCTCCTAGTAATTAAGTGTTGAGGGTTCTGGGTTCAAATCGCCCGAAATACCGAAAGGAAAATTGTCAGCGAACGATGGGAGTCCCAAACAGGACGCAGATTGTTTTTTTTGTTTTTTTTAAAATTAATTTATTTGCTGTCCATAAGTGGCTTAAACCGTGCAGGGACCGGGTCCTCTTGTCTGGCATTGACTTCATCGTTGGAGGAGCGCTGGTCACTGTCGGTGTGAGTTCTATCCAATGGCTGCTAACAAACACGCTGTTCTGCGCACTGCACACCCTAGTCGTGTTTCTCTCCAGCTTGAGCACAAGATGGCTTAAAACAGTGCCACCCCCCCCCCCCCACCCCACCCACCCCTCTCTCTCTCTCTCTCTCTCTCTCTCTCTCTCTCTCCACCGCTTCTCACTGTTTTTCAGTTTGTCAAGTACAAAAGCAGCACAGCTTGAACGCGCTCAGTCGCTCAGCTTGCCTACATTGAAAACTCATCTCGCCGTTCATTTTTTTTTCAGGCCTTTTTAGCACCAAACGAGCTACGCGCAATTTGTTGCTGCGAGTGTGAACATCATTCCCCTCGAAGCTTGCTACAATTAAAGAGAGACCAGAAAAAAGCCATTGAACCTAAGGACTCTCACGCAGGGGTGGGTTTACAGTCAAACGCATGTTGCCCAGCGTGTGTCAGCTCAACACTGTACGCTGTCGTGAAGAAATGTACACAAAGACCCATCTGTGTGTGTGTGTGTGTGTGTGTGTGTGTGTGTGTGTGTGTGTGTGTGTGTGTGTGTGTAAACTTAAATCATCCGAATGTGTTGACGCGTCTTTTGTGTGTGTGTGTGTGTGTGTGTGTGTGTGTGTGTGTGTGTGTGTGTGTGAACTTAAATCATCCGAATGTGTTTACGCATCTTTTGTGTGTTATGTGTGTGTGTGGGGGGGGGGGGGGGGGAGGATCCTAAACTTTTAAATAATCCGAATGTGTTAACGCTTCTTTTTTTTCTTTTTTTTTTTTTTTTTTTTGGTGAAGCTGGGGAAACGAGTCCTTTTGAGGGGGTATACTCGAGTTCGTGAAAATGTGTATTTCTGTCGCGGACTTGTTACAAATGAATGAAAACAAGATTTAACAATTCCAGACGGATTTCTAACTAGTCTTGCACAGAGCTGTAGAGGCTCATCTGCCCATCGGCAAGGAAGGTAAGCTGTCCCTTTTTCGAAGAGAAGACTAGGCAGGGTGACCCGCCTTTCCTTTGTACAGTCTTTGACACCATGGCCAGACAGCTTAGGCGGGTATCTGTTGGCGCCTGCCACGACACATAAAAGTCATGTTGTTTATAGTCCGGCCGACCGTCGAAGCACATTGAGGCTACAAAGCCGGCCGCATATATGAATAACAGAGAGAGAGAGAGAGAGAGAGAGAGAGAGAGAGAGAGAGAGAGAGAGATTTAAGCAATCCATTCTCTGATTCCGATTCTTTCAGTTTCAAATCCACCTAAATCTTCACTACCAACATTTAAATCTTCACTACCAACACTTAATCTTTCCCTACCAACACTTGAATCTTCAATACACACTTGATATCTTGAATACCAACACTTGATATCTTGAATACCAACACTTGAATCTTCAATACCACACTTGAATCTTCAATACCACACTTGAATCTTCAATACCAACACTTGAATCTTCTCAAATACTCAACACTTGAATCTTCAACTACAAACACTTAACTTCACTTCACTACAAACATTCGAAACTTCAAGACAAATACTTAAATCCTCTCAACAAATACTCACTACAATCATTCGAACTTACAAGACAAATACTTAAAGCTTCACTACAAATACTGAAGTCTTCAGACAAAAAGACACATATCATAAGGGTTTACAGGTCAGAAAGAGAAATCCATTTTCAAGCTGTGTTCCGGTTTATTTAGTGGTTTTTATTCACGCACGATAAATAGTACCATGCCATGCTCTGAATGGCGTTTTGTTCTGTTTATTTAGTGGTTTTTATTCACGCACGATAAATAGTACCATGCCATGCTCTGAATGGCGTTTTGTTCTGGTTTATTTAGTGGTTTTTATTCACGCACGATAAATAGTACCATGCCATGCTCTGAATGCTGCATGAAATGGTCGGAATTCTCACTTAACAAAAAAATGATGATAACATTTATATCTTTTTAACTGTTAAAAGTGAATAAATAAATAAATGAATAAGAGCAGTAATAATAGTAGTAATAGTATTAACAACAACTATAATAATAATGATAATATCTTTTTAAACTGTTTATTAACAACAACTAAAAACATTAGGCACGCGTGGCGGACGGAACGATACTGATAAAGATGGGTTGAAGTTTCGGATCCAAGAGAAAAGAAGAGTCAGATTGTTTTATCCATTGTTTGAAATGTTTGAAAAAAAGAATAAATAAAAAAAAAACCAGAACAAACAACCAAAAAAGAAAGGGAAAAGAAGAACAAGAAGAAAGAGAGAAAGAAAAGAAAGAAAGAAAAGAAAAAGAAAGATAGGACAGAAAAGAAACGAAAGACAGACAGATAAGGGGGAAAAACGGAAAGAAAGATAAGAAAAGAAGGACAGAAAAGAAAGACAGACAGATAAGAAAATATAAAAAAAAGGAAAGAAAGAAAAACAAAAGAACAGAAAGTGGTGGCCATGGTGTAGAGGAGCGAAAGCAATGAGATGGAGCGCAGCCAAGAGAGCCGGGTGAGTCAGAGCAACGGCACCCGACTGTCATCCACAGTGTGAGCCTGTGAGGGGGAGGTAAGGGAGGGCTGATGGGCGGGGAAGGGGGAGAGAGGGAGGGAGATGGGGGAGGCAGGATGTTTTTTTTTTGTTTTTGTTTTGTTTTTTGCTTGCCGTAGTAGCGCTCATTGATGTATATATACACATCGGTGGTTGCTTCCAGTGCACAAGTGGTTCTGTCTCCATTAGTGTCGTGTGCAGGTTTTTTCCCATGGTGTTGGGGGGAAAGGGGGGGAGGGGGGCAGGCATCGAGGAGAGGGGGATGGAAGATCAGGATCGAGCTTCAATTTTGTTTTTACCCCAACAGCCTCGTTTTCATTCAACGCCTACCTCGCGCTGAAGAGATCAAAGCTAAGTGACAGACTGGTTCATTTTCATTGCCCTATTTGTTTGTGTCTTGCCTGAAGAAGACCTAAGAGGTCGAAACGCGTCGTGTTTTGTCTTGTGACTCGTTTGTCCACGTTTCTCTTGGCGGTTCGCTAACATTTATTTTAAGATTTCCCCAAACGACAACGCCCTCCTCAAGTTCTATATATTATCTGGATTTTCTTTTCGGGTTTTTTTTTGTTTTGTTTTGTTTTGTTTGGTTTTTTTTTGGTCTCTCCTCTTCATTTACTGTAGAAGGCTCAAGTGGTCGAAACGCGTTGCTCCTGTATGGTCAGCCGTACGTTGGTTCCACTCGTGTGGCGGTCTGCTGACACAGCTTTAATTCTCTTTCCTCAGCTCCCGTCTGCAGTCACTCCATCCTCTCTCAGTCTGTCAAGGAACAAGGCCGCTCAGTGGTCGACCTGTCTTTGTGGAAATCTGTCAGACCCTAGCTCTCTCAGGAATGTCGTGGGGGTGTTTGGTCTCCCCCACAAGTCGCCTGCAGAGGCTGCCGCTCTTTAGAGAAATCTGTCAGACCTTGGCTATCCCAGGAATGTGGTGGGGGTCTTTGGTCTCCCCCACAAGTCGCCTGCAGAGGCTGTCAGTCTTTGTGGAAATCTGTCAGACCTTGGCTATCCCAGGAATGTGGTGGGGGTCTTTCTTTTCCCCACGAGTCGCCTGCAGAGTCTGCAGTAGGGACAGAAGGGCGTTCTACCAGGGGTAGTCGAAATGTTACTTTTCTCCAGTTCTACGGCACCAAGTCTGTCGCCGAACACAGCCCGCTGTTGTGATTGGTCTGCCTGAGACAGTGACCTCTGCCAGGAACTGGGCAGAGTGGTGGCTGTTGTCATTGGTCTGCCTGAGACAGTGACCTCTGCCAGGAACTGGGTAGAGTGCTGGCTGTTGTCATTGGTCTGCCTTAGACAGTGACCTCTGCCAGGAACTGGGCAGAGTGCTGGCTGTTGTGACTGGTCTGCCTTAGACAGTGACCTCTGCCAGGAACTGGGCAGAGTGCCGGCTGTTGTGACTGGTCTGCCTTAGACAGTGACCTCTGCCAGGAACTGGGCAGAGTGCTGGCTGTTGTGACTGGTCTGCCTTAGACAGTGACCTCTGCCATGAACTGGGCAGAGTGCTGGCTGTTTGGTCTGCCTTAGACAGTGACCTCTGCCAGGAACTGGGCAGAGTGCCGGCTGTTGTCATCGGTCTGCCTGAGACAGTGACCTCTGCCAGGAACTGGGCAGAGTGCTGGCTGTTGTGACTGGTCTGCCTTAGACAGTGACCTCTGCCAGGAACTGGGCAGAGTGCTGGCTTCCGCCAACTGCAGCGTTTGTGTTGACACGCACACACACGCGTTGGGACTATGACAAATAACACTACTTTGATATGACAAATGAAACTACTTTGATGTGACAAATAAAACTACTTTGATATGACAAATAAAACTAGTTTGACATGTCAAATAAAACTACTTTGATACGACAAATAAAACTACTTTGATACGACAAATAAAACTACTTTGATACGACAAATAAAACTGATGTGACAAATAAAACTACTTTGACATGACGTGAACCATTTTCTGTCACTGTTGGTCCCAAGGTCTGACCAACACGTTGGACTAATGCGTAGTTCAGACATCTGCTAAGTCGTAGCCACGAGACCCTCTTCTTAAATTCTAACATCTTAGTCATTAATTCATTTACCCATCAACTCTAAAGCTTGTGCAGTGTGGCCTCGAAACTTAGCGGATGTGGTGTAGCATAGAAGGACCAGTCTGCACGCAGTGACGCCCCCTTGATAAAGCTGAAACTGAAACTATCCATTGGAACCTCGTTATACTTATATTTTGAAACGAAGTGAAAATATGTTATGATAGGGAGCCATCCCGTTTCCAGTACAGCACCGTCCCGAAGGGAAGATTCCGTCTTCAAAGAATGGTTAAAATAGCGTCAGTAGGTTTTCAGGATTCTTGCTGACAAACAAGCGATGGAACGGAGTCAGGTGAAAACATAAGTGGGGTTTGATCACCTGAGCCTGGTTTATGTAATAAATGGGACATGTCTGCAATAGGTGATGAATTTCATTTTATCATGGAATGTTCATCGTACGTTACTTTGCGCAACACGTATTTGCCAAGAAGATTTCTCTACCCAACAAAATCTGTCTATAATTTTTGCCAAATGATGTCTTCTAATCGAAAACAAATGCTTCTATTGTCAGAGTATATTAGGTTATCTCAAGTGTTGTAAATTGTTGGTCTATGTCGGCATTGACTAGCAATTTATGTTTTATTTTGGCTTGTTCGTTTTCCTTTTCCTGTTATTGCTTAAACACACCCTTCCTCCATACCCCAAAAGGGGCAAAAGGAATAAATATTGTATTGTATTGATCAGATTTCTCTCGTTTTGAACTTTGGATATGGTACATGGCAGTGTCAATCTACTGCACGTTGTTTGATTTTAATCAATGCACGGCATGTGTGTGTGTGTGTGTGTGTGCCTGTGGACATCTCCGTATTAAAAGCATGACCTTACCGTCATCAGTGAACATCAGTAGTCATCCAATCAGAGAGCTCCTGTCACCAATTCAGCGGTATCAAAACTACGCTAAATTTGAAAAATTGGGCTTTCCTTTGTTGCTGTTTTAAAGTGTTTGCACACATTCATCATTGAAGTACTTACACACATTCATATTGTCGGCAGTTTCACAAATGTACTGATTCGAATAGCGGCGAATGTACTTTTGTCTTTTCCACCTACATGAAAAAAAAAAAAATCTTCTGTACACACGTTTTGTAGTATCCCGAATATTCAGAACAGAGAAACAGATTTTTTTTTCTTTTTTAATTCACAGTTGTTTAGAGAGCTGCAAACACACACTAAGCAATATCACAAATGCACCGAATTTGATGGTACTGAATCGGTTGTATTTCTCATCAGTTTAAAAAGAAAAAGAAAAAAAAAAGAAACTGGCATCACATACTCAATTCAGTTCATGTTATTTATAGCCCAGCCGACTACAAAAGGCCATTCCCAGCGCTATCGTAAATAATACTGAACTGAATGGCTCTCAGTCGATTTTTTTATTCCAAGGGAAATTCACAGGAACTACAATATGCCCAGTTCACCGAATGAAATGGCGGTGAGTCGTCTTTTCTTTCTCAGCTGTGGTGAAAATGGCTGTCACAGCAATACAGCAGTGTCCCAAATAGTCTGAATGGATTGGCAGTTAACCCACTTTTTTTTCTGTCGCAGCTGGTAGCTGTCACATGCTTGGCAGTATTACAAAGGGGAACCTACTTTTGGAGAGAAAAGAAATGCAAAAAAAAAAAAAGCGAAAAGAAAAAGAAAAAAAAAGAAGAAAGAAAAAAAAAAAAAGAAAGAAACAGAGTTGAATATAGTTCAATTAAAAGAAAAAAAAAAGAAGAAAGAAACAGAGGTTTGAATATAGTTCAATTTTCTTAAAATCATGAAAGATAAGAAGAAATGCGAGTAATTAAGTAATAACAGCGTTTGAAAGGTTCGGTGACTTCACACTGTATCTAAACGGCAGTCAGTAGGTGAATATACACTCTGTGAAATTGTTAGGGTTTTTTGTTTTTAAAGGTATTTATACCCATTTGCAAGGCAGGTCGTGAGTCCAGTGTATTTCTCGCTTCAATTGGGTTGATATACACTCTGAATTTGTCGGGTTGGTTTTTATCAATTTATTGATTTACTTTTGTAGACAGTATAAGTTTGAGTGGCAGTGAGCCTAGTTTATTTCCCGCAGCTGTTCGCAGAGGCGACTGTGGTCTATGCCGATAGCTATTCCGACTGTCGCTATATACTGTATGGTGGACCGGTGTCTCCATGGCTGGTGGCCCCTCTCATAGGGTAATGTGCCGTCACGGAGGCCCCCCAACTTCAAACCGGTTTATGGGCCCCCTCCAACTGTCCCGCAGCCTGGAGAAGATCAGACAGTCCACTGTCGGCCACTGGGCCCGGTGTTGTGTGTTGTGTGTGTGTTGTGTGTGTGCAAACTATGCATGTATTGAAGATATTCACTGGGGTAGAGGAAGGCGGGGTGGGGGAGGGGGGGGGTGGAGTCGGCGAGGAGGGGGAGAGAGGTGGGAGGGGGGGGGCGGCTACGGGAAAGGAGGAAAGGGGGTAGGGGGAGACAGATCCTTTTGAGAGAAAGAGAATGTGTGTGTGTGTGTGTGTGTGTGTGTGTGTGTGTGTGTGTGTGTGTTAAGGTGGGAATGGGTTGTCAATAACTTCAATATTTTTGCTGAAACCTTTTCTTTTCTTTTTTTTTTTTTTTTTTTGGGGGGGGGGGGGGCGTGAGCGCGCGCGCGCGCGCGCGCGCCCGTGTGTGTGTGTGTGTGTGTGTGTGTGTGTGTGTGTGTGTGTGTGTGTGTGTGTGAGTACAATCTTGAGTTAATCTGACAATAAATTGGTTTCAGTCAGTGTGTGTGTGTGTGTGTGTGTGTGTGTGTGTGTGTGTGTGTGTGTGTATGTTTCAATATAAAGATATGTGGCTGGATTGGATAGGGTCGACGTGCTGTCCATTAATAAATCAGCCATCAGCGAAATGGATCCCGAAGTGTCATGGGATTTAAAGCTGATTCTCACACCACGTGCCCTGACCTTGATCGGCGAACGCTGCATAGTGAAATAGGTCACGTCTTTGTGTCTGTCTGTAAGTATGTATGTGTATCTGCAATATCAGCGGACAGAAAGCATTTTGGTGAATATGAAAAAAAAAAAAAAGAAATTGAACAGGTTGGTTCATGGGATATGTGAGTACAGCGCAGTATTTTGAAGAATTTTTTTTTACCATTATTGCGGCAGGGAAACAGGTGGGGATGAGGATGGGGGAGGGAACGGTGTAATGCGGAAGAAGATGGGGGGGGGGGGGGAAGAGGAAGGGAGCTTTTAGGGAAAAAAAAAGCTTTGTCTCGTTGGTGGGTTTCCAGTAGTCCAACGTTCACAAAAAAAAAAAAAAAAAAAAAAAAAAGTAGGGAATTTTGCCTCCGTTGATGGAAGACAACTATTGAAAAGAAGACAGGATAAATAAATGGCGATACACAGGGGGTCGGAATGAGCGGCGTGGGTGCAATGCCACTGAGGTGGCACAGAAGATTGGACAGCAAAAAAAAAAAAAAAATTAAATAGTGACATGCGTCAAGGACTTTTTTTTTTCACCTTTTTTTCTAACCTGAATAGTTCAAAGGGACTTTTGTTGTTTGTTGTTTTTTGTTTTTGTTTTTTTTTTTGGTTTTTTTTTTTTTTCCTCTCCCATTTGCAGTAGGATTTGTGTATGATTGAAGGTGGCCGTGAACCCATCGCTCCAACACCATGTTCCACGTGATACGGCGTGGTGGATGCACTACAGCTGGTAGGGTGAGGGGGGACAGCAGGGGTGACGTTAGTTACGCATAGCTGTGTAGTGTTGTTGGAGTGCGCTGAAGGGCTCGTCTTTCCTTCCTCGGGCGGTTCTCCCCCCCCCCCCCCCCCCCCCCCCCCGCCCACATATTTGAACAGTGTATGTTTTTGATGTGTGTGTGTGTGTGTGGTGAAGATTATGATGGTGTGGTTGTTGGGGTCATGGTCGGGAGACGGGGTTGGGGGGGGGGGGGGGGTTGTAGGGGAGTTGTTCTCGGTGTGTGGGTGGGAAGGGAGGTGGAGGGAGGCAACTGTGTGTTCATTTTTGCTGTTCGTCAAACACTTGGTGTATCCCGCGAAGCTGACAAACCATTGCCCATCGTGAGAGTACACATTTTAGTTTCAGTGTGAGGTGACTGCAGTCGGAAATTGAAACAAAC
>CM065715.1:103612568-103620068 GCA_033310375.1 Conus canariensis
GTCATGGGGTGAGGTGGGATGAGGAGGAGATAGGTGAGAACGTCATGGGGTAAGGTGGGATGAGGAGGTAGGTGAGAACGTCATGGGGTGAGGTGGGATGAGGAGATAGGTGAGAACGTCATGGGGTGAGGTGGGATGAGGAGGAGATAGGTGAGAACGTCACGGGGTGAGGTGGGATGAGGAGATAGATGAGAACGTCATGGGTGAGGTGGGATGAGGAGGAGATAGGTGAGAACGTCATGGGGTGAGGTGGGATGAGGAGACAGGTGAGAACGTCATGGGGTGAGGTGGGATGAGGAGGTAGGTGAGAACGTCATGGGGTGAGGTGGGATGAGGAGACAGGTGAGAACGTCATGGGGTGAGGTGGGATGAGGAGACAGGTGAGAACGTCATGGGGTGAGGTGGGATGAGGAGATAGGTGAGAACGTCATGGGGTGAGGTGGGATGAGGAGGAGATAGGTGAGAACGTCATGGGGTGAGGTGGGATGAGGAGGAGATAGGTGAGAACGTCACGGGGTGAGGTGGGATGAGGAGGTAGGTGAGAACGTCATGGGGTGAGGTGGGATGAGGAGATAGGTGAGAACGTCATGGGGTGAGGTGGGATGAGGAGGCAGGTGAGAACGTCACGGGGTGAGGTGGGATGAGGAGGAGATAGGTGAGAACGTCATGGGGTGAGGTAGGATGAGGAGGAGATAGGTGAGAACGTCATGGGGTGAGGTGGGATGAGGAGGAGATAGGTGAGAACGTCATGGGGTGAGGTGGGATGAGGAGGAGATAGGTGAGAACGTCATGGGGTGAGGTGGGATGAGGAGGAGATAGGTGAGAACGTCATGGGGTGAGGTAGGATGAGGAGGAGATAGGTGAGAACGTCATGGGGTGAGGTGGGATGAGGAGGAGATAGGTGAGAACGTCATGGGGTGAGGTGGGATGAGGAATAGGTGAGAACGTCGTGGGGTGAGGTGGGATGAGGAGATAGGTGGAACGTCATGGGGTGAGGTGGGATGAGGAGGAGGTAGGTGAGAATTCTGTGGGATGGTCACAGAATGATGACGTCATTTCATGGGCTGGCTTCTAGTTTAGGACTGAAGTGCAAGACGGCTGCAGATTGAGGACGTTATTTCAGGGGATGGCTACAGTTTGAGGACGTTATTTCAGGGGATGGCTACAGTTTGAAGACGTTATTTCAGGGGATGGCTGCAGATTGAGGACGTCATTTCAAGGGTTGGCTGCAGATTGAGGACGTCACTGCAGGGGATGGCTGCAGATTGAGGACGTTATTTCAGGGGATGGCTACAGATTGAGGACGTCATTTCAAGGGTTGGCTGCAGATTGAGGACGTCACTGCAGGGGATGGCTGCAGATTGAGGACGTCATTTCAGGGGATGGCTGCAGATTGAGGACGTTATTTCAGGGGATGGCTGCAGATTGAGGACGTTATTTCAGGGGATGGCTGCAGATTGAGGACGTCATTTCAGGGGATGGTCACAGATTGAGGACGTCATCGTATTGGTCGGCTTCGGGCTGACAACTACGATTTATGGGTAGGCCACAGATTCAGGACTGATTTTCAACATTGTAAGGGTTTGTTTCTTTGTTTGTGTGTTTTAAATTTGAATGAAAAATCCAGCGGAATGGCTGGTGCCCACACTACAAGGATTTCAACAAATCAAAACTCATCCTGTGAGTTGATCATAATTATATATATATATATATATATATATATATATATATATAATGCTGAACAATTAAGTAGTGGGGGAAAACAAGTGCAGGCTAACAATTCTTCAGTCATTATAGTAATGACTTGGCAAAGATTTGAACTTTTAGAAAAGAAAAAAAAAAAAATTGAAGATGAAGAAAATGGGGGGAATATATCATAAATATGAAAAACCTTTCACTAGCCGCCTATATAAATATATATATATAAAGAGAGAAAGAGAGAGAGAGAGAGAGAGAGATCAAACAAAGTGATCCCTCAGATTCGTTTGCACAGTTACGCTATTAAAAAAAAAAAGTAAAATAGATTCAAAAGCAAACAAACAAACAAAGGAAACGTACTTTCTACGATCGTTCTGCTCTACCTTCCCTCCCTCCCCATGTTAATCCTGCCCCGATTGCTTTCTAACCCCTAACACCTTCTCTCTCCGACACAAAACTTCTCCTCAGGTGGATAGCGTGTGTGTGTGACAGATGAGAGAGAGAGAGAGAGAGAGAGAGAGAGAGAGTATGCGTGTGTGTGTGTGCGCGCGCGCGCGCGCGCGCGTGTATGAGAGAGGGAAAGAGAGATATAGTAGACTTACTCTGTATTGGAAAGAGGGAAAGCTGTTGCGAGGTGCTTTGGCCACTGTGGTGGGGAGAGAGGGCATAAATTACCTGCTACTGTCACAACGCACGTCCTGGCCGTCGAATGAAAATAGAATTTTTATCCCCCGCCCTCTCCCCACTCTTCATCCCCCCCCCCCCCCCCCGGCTCCTCTCCCCCATCCTCGCCCTTCCCAATTCCCCTCCCGACCTGCAACTTCCTTCCTCCCCCCCCCCCCCCTCCCGACTCCCACCTTGGAGTTGAGAGGCCGGGCGGTGGGTGATAGGAGGGCGGGGGGCATACAGGCATTTTAGTGGCGGCGGCAGGGTTGGTGGTGGCAGTCCGTCAGTCAGTGGCCGGGCCGAGCAGCGCGCTGCGTCGTCAGTGGAGCACAACCCGGGCCGGCAGTTGGCGTGCAGCTGCTGGTGACTGCAGTGCGTGGAGTTGTTGCCGCTGTAGCTGCCTCGCCTCCCTCCGTCCCTCCTGCGGCAGTCTCCTTGCCGCTCCGCGTCGCTGCACGTCAGGCGAGCGTGACGACGACTGTCGATCTGGCTGCAGTCCTCCTCCCCTCTCGATCTGCTGGCTCTCTGTCGACTTGCAGTTGAGGGAGACGGGCACGGCTGAGTGATTTGTTGTTCCCCCATCCAGGTTCAAGTACTTAAACCAGTGGGATTATCATCTACCTACCTACCTATCGATGGTGCTGGATCGGTGTCAGGTGGTCAGATTGTGTTGATCTGTGTACACTTCTACTGCTTCGGTTTTCGTTGTAGAAGCGAGAGAACATCGTTGTCGACGTCGTCAACGGCGGGTTTGTGTTGAGTTGTGGTCGTTGGAGGCGGTTCGTGGATCTTTTGCACACGGGTTTTTTTGTTTGGGGTTTGTGGGTTGTTTTTTTTCTCCCTCCAGTTGATTCGCCATGTTCTGTTTTTCCCCCATACCGTCTGTTTTCGTAAAGGGGAGAAAACTGGTGAAGTCTGGGTCCGTGGTCTAAAAAAAAAAAAAGAAAAAAAAACAGCGAAGGTACGGCTCTTGGTCGTGTGACCCGTTCCCAACGGTTCGTTTTGTCGTGAGGGATATCAACACAACCAACACTGATCGTTTAGCTGAGTGCGGAGGGCCCCCCCAGCGGTCGTCCAAAACAGCCGACAACCATCATGTGTCCGGCCTCTTACAGCAACGGGACCTACAGGTATCGGATTTACAATGTGCACGAGAGGGGAGGAGGAGTTGGAGGAGGAGGGGGAGGGGGCTTTGGGCAGAGTCTTCAGCCGCCGCCCACAATGCCCGGGGGTTACAGCAAGACCCAGAGTCTGGACAGGCAGCTCAACATGTACCGGTCCTTTTCCAAGCCGCCTCGACATCACTCCTCCTCCCACGGGGGTCCTGGGGCAAGCCACAGTCTCTTCTACCGCTCCTTGGTAAGGGGTTTGGATGGGGGAGGGGTGGGGGTGGGGCGAATCCAGAGAGGTTTTTTGTGAAAAAGAGGGATGTGTTTGTTGTTCAACATCACAAATACGGTCAATGGTGGGCTGTTTGGGGTTTTAAGACAAAAAAAGTTGTCCTGTTCTGTTTTCACTCACTCACACACTGTGTTCTGTACTATGAACAGGATTACCGTAGGTAGTAATGCCAGTGTATGAAATGGGACGTCACTAACATTCACAACATTAGAGTTTTAACAGACTCATAGCTCTTAGTTTGTCGCTGCTGTGTTGTCCAGTGAATCAGGAAATCAAGGGATATCAAACTCTGTTTAAACCAACTGTAACAATGCCCATGGTCATTTTGAGTTAAACCAACTGTAACAACAATCCTCATGGTCATTTTGTGTTAAACCAACTCTAAGAACAATCGTCATGGTCATTTTGTGTTAAGCCAACTGTAACAACAATCCTCATGGTCATTTTGTGTTAAACCAACTGTGACAACAATCCTCATGGTCATTTTGTGTTAAACCAACTGTAACAACAATCCTCATGGTCATTTTGTGTTAAACCAACTGAAACAAACAATCCTCACGGTCATTTTGAGTTAAACCAACTGTAATGTTCAACAATCCTCACGGTCATTTTGAGTTAAACCAACTGTAATGTTCAACAATCCTCAGGGTCATTTTGTGTTAAACCAACTCTAACAACAATCCTCAGGGTTATTTTGAGTTAAACCAACTGTAACAACAATCCCCATGGTCATTTTGAGTTTCTAGCACACTGATAGCTCTTAGCTCGTTGTTGCCGTGTTGTTGAAAAAGGAAATCACATTCTGTTTAAACCAACAGTAACAGCAATGTTTAAGGTTATGAAAAGTACCTGACATTTGTCTTCCTGCTAGCATGTATAATGTTGGTTAAAGTTTTGTTTTCACTAAAACAAACAAATAAGAAAGGGTTTCTTTTATATAAAACAGGAAAGTTTTTCTCTATAAAGCCGTAACCACAGGACTAGTGAGATACTACAAGATGTGCTAGACAAATCGAAAGCTTCGGTGTTAAGTTGGATTGAATACAAGTGAAACGGCAAATAAGAAAAAAGAATTGACAAATTAGATTTTTTTTAAATTAAAGTTTACCTTAATGATAAAACTGTTGAGTGTGCAGTTACTATTCCAAGCTTTGAATCGTATTCTACTGAATTCACAACGAGGATATTCTGACGAAAAAGAACTCTGATAAAGATATTGTAAAGTGTAGAAATACACATTTCGAAGCACAGTCAAATAGAATACTGTCATGGTGTTACAAAATAAAGAGTATTCGGTCAGTGCATTGATATGGTCTCAATGTCGGTCATCCCTTTGGATCTTTGCAAACAGACACACACACACACACACACACACACACACACACACACACACACACACACACACACACACACACACACCTTACTCCCAATAACAGTACTAGCGTTTTAAAAGAGGTGATACATTTCATAACTCAGAAGCAGGTACTGTCCAACAAAGAAGACACATATACTCTGAGGACAAGAACATGCATCCGCACACCATTCGATTCCTCCTCAAAACGGCATGTTCCACTCAAACTGCAATGAAGTTTACCAAAAGGAAGCATGAAGCACATAGGCAGGAGGTTGGTGAAGGACTTTACCAGTGAGTGTGGACTATGAAGGGCTGGGGTTTGTCATCAATTCATGGACTATGAGGGCTGGGGTTTGTCATCAATTCATGGACTATGAGGGCTCTGGGGTTTGTCAATTCACGGACTATGAGGGCTGGAGTTTGTCATTAATTCATGGACTATGAGGGCTGGGGTTTGTCAATTCACGGACTATGAGGGCTGGGGTTTGTCATCAATTCATGGACTATGAAGGCTGGGGTTTGTCATCAATTCACGGACTATGAGGGCTGGAGTTTGTCATCAGTTCATGGACTATGAGGGCTGGGGTTTGGCATCAATTCACGGACTATGAGGGCTGGGGTTTGTCAGTTCATGGACAATGAGGGCTTGAGTTTGTCATCAGTTCACGGACTATGAGGGCTGGTGTTTGTCAATTCATGGACTATGAGGGCTGGGGTTTGTCATCAATTCATGGACTATGAGGGATGGGGTTTGTCATCAATTCATGGACTATGAGGGCTGGGGTTTGTCATCAATTCATGGACTATGAGGGCTGGGGTTTGTCATCAATTCATGGACTATGAGGGCTGGGGTTTGTCATCAATACATGGACTATGAGGGCTGGGGTTTGTCATCAATTCACGGACTATGAGGGCTGGGGTTTGTCAGTTCATGGACTATGAGGGCTGGGGTTTGTCAATTCATAGACTATGAGGGCTGGGGTTTGTCATCAATTCATAGACTATGAGGGCTGGGGGTTTGTCATCAATTCATGGACTATGAGGGCTGGGGTTTGTCAGTTCATGGACTATGAGGGCTGGGATTTGTCAATTCATGGACTATGAGGGCTGGGGTTTGTCAGTTCATGGACTATGAGGGCTGGGGTTTGTCAGTTCATGGACTATGAGGGCTGGGGTTTGTCATCATGAGGGCTGGGGGTTGTCATCATGAGGGCAGGGGTTTTCATCAATTCACGGACTGTGAGGGCTGGGGTTTGTCATCAATTCATGGACTATGAGGGCTGGGGTTTGTCATCAGTTCATGGACTATGAGGGCTGGAGTTTTTCATCAATTCATCGACTATGAGGGCTGGGGTTTGTCATCAATTCACGGACTATGAGGGCTGGGGTTTGTCATCAGTTCATGGACTATGAGGGCTGGGGTTTGTCATCAATTCACGGACTATGAGGGCTGGGGTTTGTCAATTCATGGACTGTGAGGGCTGGGGTTTGTCACAGTTCATGGACTATGAGGGCTGGGGTTTGTCATCATTCATGGACTATGAGGGCTGGGGTTTGTCATCAATTATGGACTATGAGGGCTGGGGTTTGTCATTCATGATAGGGCTGGGTTTGTCATATCATGGACTATGAGGGCTGGGTTTCATCATAAATTGAGGGCTGGGTTTGTCATCAATTCATGGACTATGAGGGCTGGGGTTTGTCATCATTAGGGCTTGAGGCTGGTTTGTCATCAATTCATGGACTATGAGGGCTGGGGTTTGTCATACATGAGGGCTGGGTTTGTCATCAATTCACGGACTATGAGGGCTGGGGTTTGTCATCAATTCAGGACTATGAGGGCTGGGGTTTGTCATCAATTCATGGACTATGAGGGCTGGGTTTGTCATCTAATTCACGGACTATGAGGGCTGGGGTTTGTCAATTCACGGATTTATGAGGGCTGGGGTTTGTCATTCATCGGACTATGAGGGCTGGGGTTTTGTCATCAATTCATGGACTATGAGGGCTGGGTTTGTCATCAATTCAGGACTATGAGGGCTGGGGTTTGTCAATTCATGGATATGAGGGCTGGGTTTGTCATCAATTCATGGACTATGAGGGCTGGGGTTTTTCATCAATTCATGGACTATGAGGGCTGGGGTTTGTCATATTCATGGACTATGAGGCTGGAGTTTGTCATCATTCAGGACTATGAGGGCTGGGGTTTGTCATCAATTCATGGACTATGAGGGCTGGGGTTTGTCATCAATTCATGGACTATGAGGGCTGGGGTTTGTCATCAGTTCATGGACTATGAGGGCTGGGGTTTGTCATCAATTCATGGACTATGAGGGCTGGGGTTTGTCATCAATTCATGGACTATAAGGGCTGGGGTTTGT
>CM065715.1:103625068-103637568 GCA_033310375.1 Conus canariensis
TGGAATGTTGGATCAAGCAATTAGCACTGGCCACGACGTCATTCTCTGCGCTTCACGGTCTGAATCGTCAGTACAGGATACGATGGTGTATATGGACATGGTTCAGCCTGGTCCTCCACACACACAGAAAGCCATCTTGTATAAGAGAGAGAGAGAGAGGGAGGGAGGGAGAGGAGGAGAGAGAGAGAGAGAGCAGTGTGTGTGTGTGTGTGTGTGTGTGGCGCGCGTTCGCGCATTCAGACGTGTGTGTGTGTGTGTGTGTGTGTGTGTGTGTGTGTGGAGAAAGAGGGGGGGGGGGGGATTTGAAAGAAAAGAAGACCAGAAAGAGAGAATGTGAGCGAGAGGAGAGGAAATAAAAAGGGGGGTGGGGAGGGGAGTGGGGGTTGTATGAGTGGCTGTTATGTGCACTGGCGTTCGACGTTGTGTGCTTACCTACGGCTGATGGCCGTGGGGACAATGCACCGGTAGAGGTTGGCCATGTCCAGGGCAGGGCTTTGTGGACAGTGGGGGCCGGTAAAGCCAAAGTCCCTTTCCACGTTGACCGTGCGGGCAGTTGAGGGGTCGCCATGTCTAGAGCAGGGCATTGTGGAAGATGCAAGTCCTGTAACCTAATGGCTATGAGAGCAGTAACGGTTTGCCATGTCTAGGGCAGGGCATTATTGTGGAAGGTGGTGCCCAATAAAGCCAAAGTCCTGTAACCTAATGGCTGTGAGAGCAGTAACGGTTTGCCATATTTAGGGCAGGGCATTATTGTGGAAGGCGGTGCCCAATAAAGTCAAAGTCCTAGAACCTAATGGCTGTTGGGGCAGTGACGGGTCGCCATGTCTTAGCCATGGCATGTTGAAGGATGGAAACTAGTCTCCTTCCACTGCCCTGAACCGAATCATTTTTGATGGCTGAACAGGCGGGATTTTCAGGCAGTAAATCCTGACCCTACGAGGGATTCGAACTCACGACCGTCAGCACTGCAGCCAGTGCTGTATCTGACCGCTCTCTTGGAGGTTCCTAGCAGACTGTCTAAAGTTTGAACAATGACATTTAAAAACAAACAAAAATGAAATAAGTTACATCATGCGTAAGACAAAGAAAAGAGATGTGAACTCGCCCGCGTCCATGTGTGTGTGTGTGTGTGTGTGTGTTTGCGTGTGCGTGCGTGTGTGCGTGTTTGTGTGTGTGTGTGTGCACGGGGGCGAGGGGGGGGGGGGGGGGGGGGGGTGTGTTACGTGCGCGCGAGCACACGTCTACACTTGAAAAAAATTGTATTTTAGCGGGGAAACGCTGTCATTGATTTGTGCGTGTGCACAGAATCTTCATCGTTTTGACGTGATCAGTAGTGTCCTCCATTGTCTTATTGCCGGCACTTCGGCCATTGATGGTGTGACCATGTAGCTGTTAACATCTGCCGTGAGTTCGCGTCAGGGCGAAGGGTGACGGGGGATTGGGGGTGGGGGGGGGGGGGTCGTAGGGAATGTTTTTGCGGGTGAACTGAAATATAATACAGGGAGCACTTCAGCAGTGACAGCCGACAATAAAGCACAAACATAGAAAGTAAGTCAACATACAGGAAGAGAAGCGTTAAACAGGGGTCAGTTTGAATTCGAACAAGCTTCTGATCATCTGTACTGCATACTGGTGCTGCCGGAATGTAGTGCATTGTTATTCTATCTTATTTTATTTACATCATTTCATTGTGTACTTATATTTACCTGTTTATTTTGAATTTTGCTTAGAATGGATGACAAGTCGCTAAAACAAGCAAGCATGCGTACTCGCGCACGCATGCAGACACACACGCATGCACACACACGCACACACATAAACGCGCGCGCGCACGCATGCACACGCGCACACACACACACACACACACACACACACACACACACACACACACATGCACGCGCATGCACGTACGTACGTATGCACGCACACATGCTTGCATCCACACACACACACACACACACACACACACACCACACACACACACACACACACACACAGCGTGAACACACACGCACGCATTAGCTGACCACACGGACGCACAGAACGCACCGCAGGCACACAGCGTGAACACAAGCTAAACACGTAGATTCCACCCCCACCCCCCACCCCCCCTTCCTCCTCCCCTTCCCCCTCCCCCCACTTCCCCATCATCTACCCTTTTATTCCCCCCCTCACCCCCTCCTCACATCTACCCTCTTCCCCTCACACCCCCCACCCCCACCCCCACCCCTCTTGGGTCCCACCCATGGAGAGCCTTCCATGGAGCCACCTGTGTTTCCACTCTTCCGAAAATATACTGTGCACAAAAAGAAACGCATATTTTTTTTCGCTGAAAATATCAAGGAAAATTTTGACAGAAACATGCTCCGCATAGCAGGGAACTCGGTCCATTGTGAATAGTCAGACATAAAGAATAGACATAACAGTAGATTGATGTCTTATTTCTTCTGTGGTTGTAATATTTTGAATGCTAAAATGACGCATGAAATGACTGAAATAAAAAATATGCGTGTCTTTTTGTGCATAGTATAGTATGTAACAGAGAGAAAGAAGGGTAAGATCGAGAAGAGAGATGGTGGGGGGGGGGGGGGGGGGGTAAGGAGGGGAGCAAGTTGGGGGTGTTAGTCACAAGCCAACAGCGATAGTGGTTGTGTCGAATTCATCTACAACAAAATGATAGTAAAAGCTAATAGCCCAAAAGGCAGTCTTGTATGTAGTTGAGATGTATCTAGGTATTTATACCGCATTCTCTTTCCGGGCCATACAGTCGTGCAGGAACCCAGATTAGCATTTCAACGAGTCGTATCGTTTTCTCCACGGTCCTTTTGTCCGCCGACTCACGGAAACATTGCCGGAATGCTTACGGAGGGCCGGAGAAAGTGGTGGAAAAAAAAGTTGCCCGGCCAGTTAGATATTGGAATAAATAAATAAATGTATCGCGTGTCTTTGGTGGAGAGAGCTTTTTTTCCAACCCCCTGTGTGTGTGTGTGTGTGTGTGTGTGTGTGTGTGTGTGTGTGTGTGTGTGTGTGTGTGATATTTGAGTAAATATATTGCGTACCTTTGATGAGGATAGTTTTTTTTTTCCTCTGGTGTGTGTGTGTGTGTGTGTGTGTGTGTGTGTGTGTGTGTGTGTGTGTGTGTGTGTGTTGCTGTTGTTGTTCAATTTAACATCTTTTCACTAAATGTGATATTATACAAGGTGAGTGTGTGTGTGTGTGTGTGTGTGTGTGTGTGTGTGTGTGTGTGTGTGTGTGTGTTTGAGTGTGTGCGTGTTGCGTGCGTGCGTGAGTGCGCGCCCGCGTGTGTGCGTGTGCGTGTGTGTGTGTGTGTGTGTGTGTGTGTGTGTGTGATAGGAGAAACTCTAAGTAAGAATTAAACTGTAAAAAAAAAAAAAAAAAAAAACATCAAAAGTAAAAACAAACAACTGTACAAAATAAGATCATGAAACAGCAATTACAGGATTGAGCCAACTGGGCTTAACATGAGAATTCGTACAAAATTTAAGAGAGCATGGTATCCTGGAATATGCACCTTGAAGCATCCTTTCTAAATTCTGACAAATCGGAATCAAAGTAGGGGCAAAAGTATAGAACGTGTGTTGTTGTACAATTATCAAGGGCGCCGCAAGCACATCGAATATTCTTGACATATTTTGTTCTGAATGCATTTATTTTTAACCGAAATAATACGGAGAGAAGCTGTTTACTGTGTCTTGGATATAATCCTATGTTTGTATCACGATTTACTGGATTTACTGAGGAAGCCCTTTTTAACTTGTGACCGTGTGTGTGTGTGTGAGAGAGAGAGAGAGAGAGAGAGAGAGAGAGAGAGAGAGTGAGAGAGAGAGAGAGAGAGAGTGTGTGTGTGTGTGTGTGTGTGTGTGTGTGTGTGTGTGTGTGTGTGTGTGTGTCCTGTTTTTGCTGTTGACAGCTTTTCTTTCTGGTATGTGTTTTTGTACGTGTACGTGTGTGTGTACGTGTGAGAGAGAGAGAAAGAGAGAGAGAGAGAGAGAGAGAGAGAGTGTGTGTGTGTGTGTGTGTGTGTGTGTGTGTGTGTGTGTGTGTGTGTGTGTGTGTGTGTGTAAGCGCGCATGATATCTCTCGTAGTAGTAGTAGTAGTAGCCTGTGTATGATTTTATAGTTATGCTTCATTTTTATTCCAACTCAACGGGCGTTCAACGTGTACAACGGAAATTTTTTCTTTCGCGCTAACAAACCAAATGCGATCTTTGAGAAAGAAACAGTGAGTGAACGAGTAGTGGGAAAGAGCAGGTGTACGAGTGTGTGTGTGTGTGTGTGTGTGAGGCGGGGAGGATGGGGGTAGGAGGGCGCGTTCGTGTATTGTGTGGAGAAGGGTGGGGGAAATATAAGAAAATGAGAAAGGGAGAGCGTGAGTAGGTGGGGGAGGGGGGGGGGGCGTGTGTACCTGTTATGTGAGCTCGCGTTCAGTGATGTTTGCCTGTGATTCGTGCCTCTGTGTGTGTTGTGTGTGTGTGTGTGTGTGTGTGTGTGTGTGTGTTGTGTGTTGTTGTTGTTGTTGTTGTTGTTGGTGGTGGTGTGTTTGCTGTTTTTTTAGAGGGTTTTTTTGGTTTGTTTGTTGTGTGATATATTCATTGCTATGTGTACATTTCCGATGCTGAACGCTTTGAACCCTATACTACAACTAATAACCAGTGTTATCGCTTGACTCCGAAGTAACTGCACATTTTAAATGATGATTATGTTGGGATCACCCCGGCATCTCCTCTCTCTCTCTCTCTCTCTCTCTCTCTCTCTCTCTCTCTCTCTCTCTCTCTCTCTCTCAGGTCGAACGAATCCTCGATCCACCCTTTGAGTCGGTTCTTGACTGGAAAAAAAATGAAAGGAATTTTTAGAGGAAGAAGAGTGGGGATGTTGCAGTTTTTTGTGTAACCATGCAGTTAGATGGAAGTACTGCACGGGAAGAAAGCTGACGGCTAAACAGCATTTGAAACGATCTCCTGTTTGGTCTGAACACCTTTACGGCAGCATTCGTCTCGTCAATGTCGAAGATGAAGTGGGTGTTGAACGCGAAGAAGCGGAAGGAGACACTAGATCGTTTCATGTTATCTTGTTGGTTGTTTTATGTCGACGTCTGTGATTGGTCCAGTTTTGTAAACTTCTCTCTGATTGGGCCCCAGACCCTTCCTCGCACGCCTGTCGAAGTCGTGGTCTGCACGGAGTGAAGAAATAATGTTTCCTGTGTACTGTCGTTGCCAAAGGACTTGCAAAAACTACAAAATGTTCACGTGATTCGTCCAGTGTTGTAAACTTCTTTGTCATTGGCCCCAGAACCTTCCTCCCACACCTGCGGAAGTTGTAGATTGTGCAGACTGAAGAGTTATTTCCCGTGTACTTTTGTTGTTATAGGACATGCAACACTACCAAATGCCCACGTTTATATCACTAAAAGAGTTGGTCATTCCACAAAAAAATATAATGTTTTGTTGGTAGTAATCAGTGATTAACAATATCTTGGCGTTGTTCATGCAGAGGGAGTATGTTTGATTACCTGATCAATGGTGTGAACAGATTCCGGATCCGTCGCTTGAACGGAACCAGCATTTATTGGGATCGTCCGTAAGTCACTTTTTTTTTTCACTAGTCCGTTCTGAATCGAAGCACACAAGAGCCACGTTTCACGTCCCCATCAAGTATTTCTTAAAACTGGTTTAGTGGTTTTTGTATAAACAAAAAAAAACTGTAGTAAACTTGCTGAACAACCTTTCTTAATTATCCTGTAATCATTTCGTCGGTAATACGAAGAAGTCCTGCGTCCACCCAACAATTAACGGGTACTTGTCAGCCTTCTACAGCGGAGAGAATGACACCCCCTGCCCCTGCCCCACTCGCATCTTCTGACCAAGTCTGGTTAAAAGAAATTCAATAGTGTGAGCGTAGTCTTACTGACAGGCAAATTGGTAAACCAACGGATGCAGGTGAAGACCGATTCTCTTTGGCGAAGGAAACTAAAGGAACATTCGGAAGAACGCAGACCTCCGTCAGGGTCGATCCGGATGCTGGATCCGCGTTTGATCCGGATCCGTGGTGGTTGATCCTCTTTCCATCAAGCTTCGTTAGAAATCAGTTGGGGCAGTTTCGGCGTGATCTTGCTGACAGACTCCAACTTACTCCATTGCTGCGGTGAAACCAGATTTATAATGGTGGGAACGGTTATGTTATATTACATGCACCAGTAAAGTATATCATGGTAATAATGATAATGATAATAATAAGACTAATAATAAACAATTATATGCAGTTTCTAAACGGAATATGAAGCAAAGTTTGGAAAGAGTAGGGGTTAGTTACCGCCGAGGGCACAGACAGTCTGTGTCCTTGGTGGTAACTAACCCCCTCTCTTTCTAAGTTTTGCTTCGTTTTCTTGTCTGTGTCCTTGGCGGAAACTAACCCCCTCTCTTTCTAAATTACATGCAGATTGCTAAAAGCGGTTTATTCTGTTTGTGGTTCGCATATTTTTGCAGGCTGGCTACGTGGTTGTGTAACACGCCTGTAACGTTAACATTTAACATTCATGTGGGGGTTACGTCGCCAGAAAGGTTGGCAAGCACTTGTGACATTTATGAGAATATGACTTGCCTCTGCACTCATCTCTCTCTCTCTCTCTCTCTCTCTCTCTGTGTGTGTGTGTGTGTGTGTGTGTGTGTGTGTGTGTGTGTGTGTGTGTCTCCGTGTCATTCTCTCCGCTGTAGAAGGCTGACAAGTACAAGTGATATTTATGAAGATATGTGATTTTCCTCTGCACCCCTGGCACGCCCCTAAAACGCGAGTGGTTGAAAAGCCTGAAAGCCCCCCTAAAGAGCGAGTGTAAAGATCCCAAAGCGCGAATGATAAATGTCCAAAAGAGCGAACTGTCGGCGTCAAAATGCTTGAACATGGCTTGTCAGTGCAAGGGACTGAACTCGACCACGCCACAAGAATGAAGTCGAAAGATTGGCCAAGTTTAGTTGTGAAGGTCATTGCCTAAATCTCACAAAATGATATAAGTAGAACACTACCCAGAGATTCATCATTTTCATTTATTCTGTGGATATGTTATTGTTAATTCGAGCTGTTGGCTTACTTCAGGTGAAAGAGAAAAACGATTAAAGGAATATCAGTGACATGGCCGTGGTTTTGAAGAAATGAGGTCAACAATTTTAAGTAACTGTGTGTGTGTGTGTGTGTGTGTGTGTGGTGTGTGTGTGTGAGGCAATTCCAAGTAACTGCTTCCGTGTGTGTGTGTGTGTGTGTGTGTGTGTGTGTGTGTGTGTGTGTGTGTGTTTCTGCACGCGCGCTAGCGCGCTCGCGTGCCTACTTCTCTAGGTGTATACGTGATTATTATTGAGTCCAACACCCTGCAGACCTGACTCTATATCTTACAAATCTCCAGCTCTGTGAGGAAAATAGTGCATACATTATTCATTGCATACAACACACTGTAATAAAATACTTCACATTCGCGTTTGTGAACGTTACAATTTGCGCTTAAAGATGATTCCAGACTCGCGTTTTTTGACGCGCGCTCAGTCTGACAGTCACAAAAATTTTGCACGTTTTGGAACTACCCTGTACCCCCCCCCCCCACCCCCCACTTCCCCCGTATCTGTTCCCCCCCCCCCTCCCCTCTCTCTTTCTTTCTCTTTCACACACACGCGAGCGCGAGCGCGCGCGCACACACACACACACACACACACACACACACCACACACACACACACACACACACACACACACAACACACACACATGCACACGCACATGCACACACACTCACAAACGCGCACACACACACACACACACACACACACACACCACACACACAACACACACGACACACACAATTCTCTCTCTTGCACATGCACTGACACACATTTGTGGTCTTACTTGCACAGTGGTATGTTGTGTGGAGTGATGACTAACTTGATGAAACTTTTTAAAACCTGTTAACGGACTCGCATGAACTCCAGCTCAGCCTACACTCAGTGTGGGAGACATGAATGTTTGTCGGTGAATTGCTGGTTAGGGTATGTTTCATAATATGTGAGTACCAGCAGAAATTTGAGATATATTCCTTTTTCACACACACACGCGCGAATGTGAATGCATTCGCCCATAATTTAAGCACCAGGTTATCGTACATATGAAGCCAGATACAAACAAGGAGGAGAAAGAATCATACCACCCCCCACCCACACCTCCCAATAAGTAAAATGCCGATAGATGTATGTACATATAACGACACAGTGTGTGTGTGTGTGTGTGTGTGTGTGTGTGTGTGTGTGTGTGTGTGCTTCTCTGAGTATATGAATACATACGCATAGATGTCGGAAGTAAACCACGCACGCATACACTCACATTCACACACACACACGCGCGCGCGCGCGCGCGCGCGACACACACACACACACACACACACACACACACACACACACCACACACAACACAACACACACACACACACACACACACACACACACACACACACACACACACACACACTCTCTCTCTCTCTCTCACACACACACACACACACACACACACACACACACACACACACACACACACACACACACACACACTTTGTATTCCCGTATTCGACAGCACTTGAGGCACTCGCGAGGCGTTTCCTATCATGTCTGTTTGCTTAACCCTTATTGGGATCCCGCTCTTCATGGTGAAGATGGGTGACATGTCAAAAGACGTCCACAGACTGCCAGTTGATAAAAAAAAATAAATAAAAAAGTTGGGGGGGGGGGGGAGAGAAGATGTTGGATAAACCTGCAGGACGGGGCAATAGCGGTTTTGTGTTCACCGTGGAACGGCCAAGGTTCAGAGCGCAATTGTTCTTACAGCACTAATTCCACAAACTTGCTTATTGTGTGTGTGTGTTTGCGCGCGCGCGCGTGCGTACGTGTGTGTGTGTGTGTGTGTGTGTATGTGCGTGTGTGTGTGTATGTGCGTGTGTGTGTGTGTGTGTGTGTTGCGAAGGGGAAGGCGAGAGGGGGGTGGGGTGAGGGGATGGGGAGTTGAAGGCTGAATGAATTTAAGTGCTCGCACTTTGACCTTTACGAGTGCGTGCGTGCGTGCAGTAGTGTGTGTGTGTGTGTGTGTGTGTTGTGTGTGTGTGTGTGCGCGCGCGCGCGCGCGTGCGTGCGTGCGTGTGTGTGTGTGTGTTTGTGTATGTTAGGTGCAGATACCCGCGAATGCATTCGCCCATGATTTAAGCACCAGGGTATTGTAGATATGAAGCCAGACACAAACAAGAAGGGGATAGAATCTCTCCCCCCCCCCCCCCCCCCTCTTAAAACAAAAACAAAAAAAAGTGAAATGCAGATAGATGTAGGTACATATAACGACACAGTGTGTGTGTGTGTGTGTGTGTGTGTGTGTGTGTGTGTGTGTGTGTGTGTGTGTGGTGTGTGCGTGCGTGCGTGTGCGTGCGCTTCTCTCAGTATATGAATATATAAACATAGGTGTCGGAAGCAACTGGAAATATTTCCAAGAGAGAGAGGGGGGTGGAGAAAGAGAGAGTTGCAGAGAGAGAGAGACAGACAGACAGACAGACAGACAGACAGACAGAACATTCAAACTCAGGATCATGTATTTTGTCAGAGTGGATGGGTTGCGACTCAGAGAGGTTGGCAGGTACGAGCGGAGCTGAGCGAAGGGGAAATTTATGATCGTTTGGCAGATTACGTGTACATACGTGTACATGGGCTTTTGCTGTTGCTGCTGCTGCTGCTGCTGCCGCTAGCGGCTGCAGCAATCTGGGGCTCCTCCCCTCTGCTCGCCGTCCGTTTCCCGGCGCCGTGTCACGTGCAACACCCCCATCTGAAGTTCGGGGTGTACCCACAGACATACAGTTTGAAAGTGGATTGGTGCACCTGCATGGAGATTGGGCTTCTTGACCTGCAGGCCTTTTTCCAAATTGTAATCCCAGCCCGCGTGATTCAGGACATTTTCGAGCATTTGTCCACCTTTTTTTTTTTTTTTTTTGCCTTGATTTCGGCAGTTTTTCGTCTCGTCATTGTGTTGATCCCGACTTCGGCAGTTTCCGTTATCAATGTGTATGGTTCGGCAGTTTCCGTGTTCTCTGACGCAAGGGGGTGATCGCGGCGTAGCGTGTGTAATGGGTTAATGATGATAACTGGTGTGGCGCTGTACATGGCTTGGAGGTATGATTTCTTTTGAAGTGTGTGTGTGTGTGTGTGTGTGTGTGTGTGTGTGTGTGTGTGTGTGTGTGTTAGAAAAAGACCGCTGAATTGCCAAGCCCGAGGTGAATGTTCGCTTGCGTCTGTTGCATAAATGGATCTCGATCTGAATCACATATATACACACACACCTCCTTCCCCCCTCCCATCCTCCCTACCTCTCCCTCCCTCTCTCTCTCTCTCTCTCTCTCTGTGCGTGCGTGCGTGCGTGCGTGTGTGTGTGTGTGTGTGTGTGTGTGTGTGTGTGTTTCTTGTCGTATTCATTTGTTATACACGTACGCCCACATTTGCTTATACATGTCCCTTTTTTTCTCTCCATTCCCCTCATCTCTCTCCTCCACACACACACACACACACACACACACACACACACACACACACACACACACACACACACACACACGAGCGCGCAGAGCGAGCGAGCGAGAAGAGAGAGAGAGAGAGAGAGAGAGAGAGAGAGAGAGAGAGAGAGAGAGGAAGGAGTCTGCCCCACAAAACGGCTGAAGATCATGTCAGCCTCATGCTGGAAGCAGGTGATGGGGGCGCTGTGTACCTGCTTCCTCGGATGCTAAGATGCCGCATTATTCATAGGCCCACACTCCTCTCCCTGACTTGACACGGTTCCAGACATGTTGAGCACTGCCAGCAGAACTAAACAGGCCTGCAATAAATCATGACAGGCCCATCCAGAGAGGACACTTGGCAGGGGGGATTATGCAGAGTGAACGAGTTTGTGCTAAGTGCAAATGAGTTGTTTGTTTGTTTGTTTGTTGTTTTTGGTTGTTTTTTTTTTGTTGTTTTTTTTGGGGGGATAGATATCAAGATGCCAATTTTCAAACAACAGCTGAAAACAGCTGCTGAAACCATTTTATTAGTGACACCTAAACTACAGTTGTTGTTGTTGTTGTTGTTGTTGTTGTTGTTTCCCAACCAAAAATAAAAGCTATGGGCTTTAAAGTAACTCCGCCGGTTAACACGGACAAACAAATTACAAAGACAAAGCACGACGCGTTTGGACCTCTTAGGTCTTCTTCAGGCGAGACAAACAACATTCAGGACAATGAAAACGAAGAACGAGCAATCGCTTAGCTTCTCAAATTCGGCGCAAGATGGGCGCTGAATGCGTGGAATTCGGCGTTGATGGGCGTGGAAACAAATGTGTTAATATTGGTCTGACGTGGGAAGAGAATGAGGTAGAAGTACCTTAAGGGTACTGTTTTCACGTTTTCAGCGAAGGCTGTGTTTCAGTAAAAGATAATCAACTGTTGTGTGATGATCTGTATGGTGATTACTGCTCTTGCTAGCCTGTTGCGCTCTTCTTGGCCTATTGGGTGACTGTTAAGATGGCTTGCCTATTTTCTGTGTGTGTGTGTGTGTGTGTGTGTGTGTGTGTGTGTACGTGCATGTGTGTGTGTGTGTGTGTGTGCGCGCGCGCGCGCGCGCGCGTGCGCGTTCTGTTTTCTCCATGCGCTGCCATGGCGTCATGTTTAAATAACTCCATTTTGAATCCTATGCGCAACCGTTTTGATCGATGATGGTGGTCGATACCCAGATGTCAGATGGCGATCACATACAGCACCCTGCGGGTTATCGCCCCTAATGTAGGTCGTCCTGTGTGAGGACTGGGAGCTGAATTGATGATCACGGCCTTATGATGCTGCTGGATTCCATCTTCTCTACCTCCTCCTCCTCTTTCTCCTCCTCCACCTCCTCGTCTTTTTCTTCATCCTCCTACCCCCACCCCACCCCCACCCCCCCTCACCCCACCCGCTTCCCCGACCCTCTTTCTCCACTAACTATGAAAGCTAGCTTTTTCTCTCTCTTTTTTTTTTTTTTTTTTTTTTTTTTTTTTGCTTATTTTTGGGTTTGTTTTGTTTTGTTTTTACCAGCTGGGAAAGTAAATTAATGAACTGATGAGGGGGAGGGAGGTTATGGTGATATTTTTCTTTCATAGGGCGACTTAGCAAAGAAGTATTTACTTCAATTTTTTTTTTTTTATCACCCAGGTGTTGTTTTCTACAGAGCGAATGGTGACAGAAAAAAAAAACAGATATGGGTTTTTGCTGGTTTGTTTGTTTGTTTGTTTGTTTTTTTGTTGTTGTCGTTATCCACTGTTTTCTTCCTGATTGGTAACCCGCTTGACATTGAGTGTTGTGTTGTTGTCTGTTGCAGAGTAATCATTGAGTGTTGTTGTCTGTTGCAGAGTAATCATTGAGAGTTGTTGTCTGTTGCAGAGTAATCATTGAGTGTTATTGTCTGTTGCAGAGTAA
>CM065715.1:103645068-103647568 GCA_033310375.1 Conus canariensis
CACACACACACACACAAAATGGTAGGTAGGCACTCAAGGTCTGACCAGCGCGTTGGGATAATGCGTAGGTCAGACATCCGCTGAGTCGTAGCCACGAGACCCTCTTCTTCAATTGTCTCATCTTAGTTGTTAATTCATTTATCCATCAGCTTCAAATCATGCGGAGTGTGGTCTCAAAACTTAGCGGATGTGGTGTAGCGTATATGGACTAGTCCGCGCGCAGTGACGCCTCCTTGATGAAACTGAAACTGAAACATCCTTCTTTTCGTTTAAAGTCCGTCTGGTCTTCAATACCAACAGTATGAATTAAGGGCTAGAGGTTTAGAGGAACTGTTGTTGTTGTTGTGAAATACCGCTGTCATTTGTTTCCCGCCCACCAGAGAGATTTGGAAGTTGAGGGCAGTGCCTTGCAGCTTGCTCCGAACGGAAATGCGTCCCCACCAGAGAGATTTGGAAGGTGAGGGCAGTGCCTTGCAGCTTGCTCCGAACGGAAATGCGTCCCCACCAGAGAGATTTGGAAGGTGAGGGCAGTGCCTTGCAGCTTGCTCCGAACGGAAATGCGTCCCCACCAGAGAGATTTGGAAGGTGAGGGCAGTGCCTTGCAGCTCGCTCCGAACGGAAATGCGTCCCCACCAGAGAGATTTGGAAGGTGAGGGCAGTGCCTTGCAGCTCGCTCCGAACGGAAATGCGTCCCCACCAGAGAGATTTGGAAGGTGAGGGCAGTGCCTTGCAGCTCGCTCCGAACGGAAATGCGTCCCCACCAGAGAGATTTGGAAGGTGAGGGCAGTGCCTTGCAGCTCTGCTCCGAACGGAAATGCGTCCCACGTTGTCTTGGCGTCATTCAGCTCATTTTCCTGTGTGATTTACTTAAATGAATTTCTAGTTTCATCCCAGTGCGAATTCATTGTGAAGAATTGAGCATTAATGAATATCATTGATAGTTTCTTTCGAATCAGCCGATTTTCACTCGTGTGTGTGTGTGTGTGTGTGTGTGTGTGTGTGTGTGTGTGTGTGTGTGTGTGTGTGTGCGCGCGCGCGCGTGCGTACGTGTGTGTGTGTGTGTGTGTGTGTGCGCGTGAGGAGGGGAGGGGGAGGGGGTTCTGACATTACAATAAACACAATGAAATCCGAAAGAGAGACGGCTGCATCGGTTGAGCAAGACCGTTACATCACAGAGAGAGAGAGAGAGAGAGAGAGAGAGAGAGAGAGGAGTAGATGGGAGGGATAAGTGTGTATGGGGGGGAGGGAATAGGGGGGGGGGGGGGGTCCACGAGAGACGACTATCTGAAACTTCCGTCAAAGATTGAGCCTTTTGTTGTGTTGTACTCCACGTCTCGTCTTCCACAATCTATTTTACGTCACGTCTCCTGTTCCAGATATATTTGTGAACGCTGACACCCTTTGTTGCTTTGTTGTGTTGTATTTCACGTCCTGTTTTCGCCCTTTTTTGTGTGTGTACCTGTCCACCCTGACACCCTTTGTGTTACCTGTCAACCCTGACACCCTTTGTGTGTACCTGTCAACCTGACACCCTTTGTTGTACCTGTCAACCCTGACAACCTTTGTGTGTACTGTCAACCCTGACACCCTTTGTGTGTACCTGTCAACCTGACCCTTTGTGTGTACCTGTCAACCCTGACACCCTTTGTGTGTACCTGTCAACCCTGACACCCTTTGTGTGTACCTTTCAACCCTGACACCCTTTGTGTGTACCTGTCAACCTGATACCCTTTGTAGTGTACCTGTAAACCCTGACAACCCTTTGTGTGTACCTGTCAACCCTGACACCCTTTGTGTGTACCTGTCAACCCTGACACCCTTTTTGTGTGTACCTGTCAATCCTGACACCCTTTGTGTGTACCTGTCAACCCTGATACCCTTTGTGTGTACCTGTCAACCCTGACACCCTTTGTTACCACTTCTCATTCCCACTGTCCTCCATTTGATTCAGACAACAGATGAGTCATTTTCGTTCTTTGTTTGTACTGTCTTAAATGTTAAATGTGATTTATTTTTTCGCCTGAAGAAGACCCAAGTGGTTGAAATGCATCGTGTCTTGTCATGTGCTTTGTTTGTCAATGTCATTGGCGGTAACTAACACCCTCTCTTTCTAAATGTTGCATCGTTCTCCGCTGTCAGTCACTCCATTTTGAAAGAGTGAGCCTTTAAGCATAGCTTGTCCTTCCAATGCTAAACTAAACCACGTACATAGGAGACCCTATGTAGGAAAAAAAGGTAAAAAGAAGAAATCGACACGAGGATTCCAGACAGAGAGAAGAAGAAGGAAAATGAGGGGTGTGGTGTGGTGATGGTGGGGGGGACAGGAGAGCGAGGGAAGCGTAGGGATGTGAAGTACACGCCAAAATAGCAGACGATTCGTAAATACATAATCCACATAAGCAGGGGTACATTCATACGTCTGACAGTAGCGTACATATGCATACATACCAGTCATGGAAAAACGGTGAGAGACAGGTAGACAGAGGAGGAGGAGGGGTGA
>CM065715.1:103657568-103660068 GCA_033310375.1 Conus canariensis
ACCTGACCCCTTATGGGGCCCATGCCAAAAAAAGAGTGGATAAACCTCTCCATGTTAAAGAAAGGATGAGAGACCAGCTGTACTAAATGTTATGTAAAAAGAGTGGCTATGTCTCTGCATCTCGGTTCACAACAGTTTCTGAGCTTTAGCGCGACTAAGCCTTATTCCAGGAATTTCGTGTTCATTCTGACTTCCGGTTTCCTTTTCAGTAGTGTGGCCGAGGGGCCCTGCTAGGGATGGAAGACATATTGATCTCATTCGTGATAAATCTGGAACGTTCTCCGTTGAGCAAGATTTTTATTTGATTACCGAGACAGAACCTTCTCAGTCAAATGTTGAACTGTTCACTGTCGTGTACGAATGCTGGAATAGGTCTGCGATAGATTAAGCAGTTCAGGAACACTTGTTGCTTTTTTGTGTTGTTTTCGTGTGTGTGTGTGTGTGGATGAAAGGATGGGTGAGAGAGAGAGAGAGAGAGAGAGAGAGAAAGAGAGAGAGAGAGAGAGAGACGCTCCATGTATACACAGATAGAGTGAAGGATTTATGACGCCTTGAGTGTTTGTTGTTTTGTGTTGTATTTTTTGCTACACCTTGTTTTGCCAAGACTCAGGTAACATAAACAAACCAGCTACAGCATACAAAGCAGAAACACAATTTGCACCCAGGAAACAAAATAAAGGTACAATCGCTGTTCTCTGTAACATACAAGTGGTGTGGGTGACGATATTTTCCTCGAGATGGGACCAGTATTTCCACACGCATTTCTTCCGTGCCTATGTTTTAAACAGGCCGGAAAGCGTTAAGGTAGTCCTCTCAGTTGTAATAAGAAGAGATGAAATCAACTAAAAGTTCATTTTACATACCTTCAAGGGGGGGGGGGGGGGGACGCTTGAGTGTTAGTGTGAACATTCACTCATAACATGCGTACACAGAAAAGAAGTGTGTCCATAATCAAGTCGAATTTCTTTCCTAAATACATTTTTCATAGCATTACCGAAAGAAGTAGATTACAGTACTTTGATGTACCTTTTTTTTTCTTTACGCATTATGCTTACCTTTTGTACAAAGGCTTCGCTTTGAACGTGTTTAAATCAGGTTGTATATTACTCCGTTTATAGTGTGTCTGACAGAGAGCCCATAGTCAAATGGGTAAAGCCTGCGGAGTTAACGATCCTGAGTTCGAATCACTCACGGGGCTGGAATTTTTTTTATCGTTTCTAAACGGCGATGGACGAAGAGGTGCATCCGACAAGGCCTGGGTAAAAGGGTGCATCTACATGGCACTCCATGTTTGACAGGTGAAGGATGCTGTTGTCGGAAATGGACTATAGGTCAATGTCCCACAAAGCCGTATGCGTTTTTAACGTAGAAAATGTGTTTGGAATCGGAATTTTAGGAAAAAGGGCGCTGAAATATCGAGACTCATGTCTTTGTCATTGTTCCATTATAAACAGACCAAAAGACAAAAACAAAAAACAAAAAAGGAGATTTTGGATCAATAGTTTGTCGAGATCAGCATGCTCTGTACACTGATTTCGTCGGGCATCTTGAAAATCAAAACAACTTCATAAACTCGTCTGTCCCATTTGAAACACACGCGCGCGCATCTTCTCTCTCTCTTCCTCTCTCTTTGAATAATAATCAATGAAAATGCACACTTTACGAAGTCATTTAGAAGAAAAAGAATCCCGTTTTCGTATACAAGTAATCAGCAAACAGCTGGTTTGTCTCACCTGTACACCCGATCAACGGCCGGTTTCCGTTATGTGGCACATGTTTTCGCCATTATTTTGTGCGAAATCTGTTTCATCACAATTATTCAGTTCGAGGACATCAGCACTTGATCTCCTCTGTCTGGGAATGGACTGAGCGCTAGCGTCCCTTTGTTCCACATCTCCTTTTGCGACAAAGACAAAGGTCCAGCGGCCTTTTGACCCCCCCTCTGTCCACCCAGTAAAAGGGTACCTGATTCAGCTCAGGAAAGGTTGAGGCGGCGGAAGTAGAGGGATGGGCACCGCTTTCCGTCATACCGTGTCCCAGACACGGGGAGTCTCACACAGTTCACCACCCATAGAGCTGTTAGGTAACGGGACTTTAACCTTTGCCATTTTAACCGTAATGATATACAAGGGTGTTGCTTTTGATTGTGAGATATGACAGGAGTGGGAGAGAGGGAGGGAGGGAGGGAGGGATGCTTGTTGTCAATGACTTCTGAAAACGTGTGGTAGAGATGAGACGGCAGACACATGAAGCATGACGAACAGCGATGTCACTGCCATGTATTTATCGCTGCAATCGGGGGGGGGGGGGGGGGGGGGGGGGTGGAGTTATGTTGGTGCCAGCGTCCTCTCAGGGCGGGGAGGTCTCTATCATCCATTCAGCGCTGACGTGCATGACAGGATATGTTATTTACGTCACTGCTGTGCGTCTGCACACGACGCGGGGTTAGATACTAGAAGGTGTACTGGAAAAAAATAAAAACAAACATAAAAAGAAAATA
>CM065715.1:103665068-103667568 GCA_033310375.1 Conus canariensis
ACAACGTGTTGTAGGTATCAGGGGACCTAGCTGGTCTGGTGGGTCAGCCATGTGCCAAGGACAACGTGTTGTGGCTGTCAGGGGAACTAGCCGGTCTGGTGGGTCAGCCATGTGCCAAGGACAACGTGTTGTGGGTGTCAGGGGACCTAGCTGGTCTGGTGGGTCAGCCATGTGCCAAGGACAACGTGTTGTGGATGTCAGGGGAACTAGTTGGTCTGGTGGGTCAGCCATGTGCCAAGGACAACGTGTTGTGGATGTCAGGGGACCCAGCTGGTCTGGTGGGTAAGCCATGTGCCAAGGACAACGTGTTGTGGGTGTCAGGGGACCCAGCTGGTCTGGTGGGTCAGCCACGTGCCAAGGACAACGTGTTGTGGATGTCAGGGGTCCGGTGGGTCAAGGGACCTAGCTGTCGGGGTCCGGTGGGTCAAGGGACCTAGCTGGTCTGGTGGGTCAACCATGTGCCAAGGACAACGTGTTGTAGGTGTCAGGGGAACTAGCTGGTCTGGTGGGTCAAGGGACCTAGCTGGTCTGGTGGGTCAACCATGTGCCAAGGACAACGTGTTGTGGGTGTCAGGGCATCTAGCTGGTCTGGTGGGTAAGCCATGTGCAAAGGACAACGTGTTGTAGGTGTCAGGGGACCTAGCTGGTCTGGTGGGTCAACCATCGGACTTTTGTCCCAAAAATCTCTTGCCAAGGAAAACCTGACTGAGGTAGAATGAGGAAAAACCTGTTTGCCGAGGAAAACTATGTTTGAGATGTGCTGAGGAAAAACTGCTTGCCGAGGAAAACCATGTTTCAGATATGATGAGGAAAATCCGCTTGCCGAGGAAAAACCTGCTTGAGATAATTATGATGAGAAAAACCTGTTTGAGATGTGATGAGGAAAACCCGTTTGCCGAGGAAAACCTACTTGAGATAATTATGATGAGAAAGACCTGTTTGCCGAGAAAAACCTGTTTGAGATGTGATGAGCAAAGTGTTTGCCGAGGAAAACTTTCTTGAGATGTGACGAGCAAAGTGTGTGCCGAGGAAAACTTTCTTTAGATGTGATGGGGAAAGTGTTTGCCGAGGAAAAGCTGGCCAAGGTGTGACGAGGAAAACTTCAAGATGCCAAGGAAATCTTTTCTTCAATGAGACGCAGTGACCTTAGCGCCTTAAGGGCGTAGACGTCTTGTTCCCATCACGGACGCAATAATCACAAGCTTTTTTGTTTTGTTGTTGTTGTTGTTATTGTTGTTGTTATTGTTGTTGTTTTGTTTTGTTTTTTTTTGGTGGGGTTATCATTCTTTTTTTAAAGATGTGGTTTCTTACTCGAAAATGAGCACAATCATTAAGAATAAAAAGGTGATAAAATTGCGCGAGCTGCAGACATTTTGTTCTCTAATTACGTTGTAATGGTAACATATGTGACGATGATAAACGTTATGGTGGTAATATTTATGGCAATAATAAACATTTTGAAATTGAGCTTCTCCTCATTAGCTTCACGTAGAGAGGTCAGATCATGAGACGGAAAGCACAGTAAAGATGATGGGGTAACCCGCGTTTTCTTTTTGATTTGTTTTCTCTTTTTCAGTCTGTATGTATTTCATCTATTTATATGATTATGCTTTTGTGTATTTTTGGCGCGCGGTCTCTGCTTTATTTGGCTTTGAGTATGGTTCTCACGGACGTATCTCGCCTGCCGAATGTCTGGGTTTTTACATGTGCGTGTGTGTGTGTGTGTGTGTGTGTGTGTGTGTGTGTGTGTGTGTGTACGGTGTGTGTGTCTGTCTGTCTGTCTGTGTATGCGTGTGTGCGCGCGTGCATGTGTGTGTTTGCGTGTGTGTCTGTCTGTATGTGTATGTGCGTGTGTGTGTGTATGTGTGTGTGTGTGTGTGCGTGCGTGCGTGTGTGTCTGTGTCTGTGTGTGTATGTGTGTGCGTGTATGTCTGTGCGTGTGATGTGTATGCATGTGTGTGTGTGTCTGTTTGTCTGTCTGTGTCTGGGTATGTGTCTGTCTGTCTGTCTGTGCGTGTGATGTGTATGCATGTATGTGTGTATGTCTGTGTGTGTGTTTGTGTCTGGGTATATATGTCTGTCTGTGTGTGTGTGGTGCAGGTGAAGGACTACGGGTGGCCGGACCACCTGGCCCCACCCCTGGAGCGGCTGTGCAGCGTGTGTAAGGCCATGGACGCCTGGCTGCACGCTGACCCGCGCAACGTGGCCGTGCTGCACTGCAAGGGGGGCCGCGCGCGCCTCGCCATCATCATCGCCGCCTACATGCACTACAGCAACATCTGTGCCAGGTGAGAGGGCCGGGGAGGGGGGGGGGAGGGGACACAAGACATCACAGAATTTGAAGTGGGCACTTTTGGTTTGGTGCGAGTGGTTCACTTGGACAAAATGAAGAAGAAAATCGTAATGAAAATTGGTCCGTAACCCCCCCCCCCCCCCCACCCCCCACCCGAAAGAGAAATTTTGAGAATCAATATGCGCGCTTCAAAATACAACTCAACGG
>CM065715.1:103672568-103677568 GCA_033310375.1 Conus canariensis
GAGAGAGAGAGAGAGAGAGAGGAGAAAGTGTGTGTGTTTGTGTGAGAGAGTGTCTGTGTGTGTGTGTCCGTCTGTCTGTGTTCAGCTGTCTGTGTTAAGCTGTGTGTGTGTGTGTGTGTGTGTGTGTGTGTGTGTGTGTGTGTGTGTGTGTGTGTCTGTCTGTCTCTGTATGTGTGTATGTGTTTGTCTGTCTGTCTGTCTTTGTGTGTGTGTATCTCTGTTTGTCAGTGTCTCTGTATGTGTGCGTGCGCGCGTGTGTGAGTGAACTCCTTGAGGATGGTCGCCTCCGGGTTTACCCCCACCCCCCACCCCCACCCGCTCCTGAACCTCCGCATTACGAGTGTATGTAGGAACGACTTGACAGCACCGACGTGTATGAGTGAGATGTCGCCGGGCACGAAACAGGCAGGGGACGTTACGTGAAAAACACCGCTCTCTGTAAAGGTCCCAAACAGGTGCCAGTGTGCCAGCATGAAAACCTGACTGGACTGTTGCTGCTGTTGGGACTCTAGACAAGACGGGCCTCAGTGTGGTGGTGTATGGGGGGAGTGGGGGGGGTGATAGGGAGGTCAGTATGAGCAGCGAAGCTTCAACGTTCTATAGTAGTAGGCAGCAACGAAAAAAATAAAAATGACTGGGTTCATTGTTGATGAATTCATGGATTTAACCCTCCAACCACCCACCCCCGCCACCCCACCCCACACCACCCACTCCCACCCCCACACCTTCAGCCGCCTTTGTTCCCACTGCTTTTTCCCTTCAGCAAAGTTAGCGTTTTGGGGGATTTTCCTTTTTATTTGCGTTCTCAGGAGATTCTTCTTTTTGTTTTTAATTACTTAGATTAGTTAATTACTTGATTAATTAATTAATTAGTTGATTTGTTTGTTTGTTTAGTAGATTCTTCTTTTATATTTTTAATTACTTGATTAATTATTTGATTATTCATTTGTTTGTTTACTTAGTTATTCTAGTCTTTTGAAAGAAGATCCAAATTTAACCGAAACGGTTGTCCCTTCACTTCCCTCCCCTTATTCTCCCCCCCCCACCACACACACTCCTCCCTTCCCACCTTCCACCTTCCCCACCCCACCCCCCCCCCCCTCCCCCTCCCACCCCATCCCTCTCCTCTACTCTCTTCTCCTCTCGAAGGTGGTCGCCGCGAGGTCCCGTTCTGTCTCTCTATATCTGCGTTCTTCTCCTCTCGGAGTCAGTGGAACCACAGAGGGTGGAATGGTGGAACTCTCTCCACATCAGCAGTCCAGGACGTGAATGGTGCCACTAAGAAGCCCCTCCTCACCCCTCCCCCCCGCACACACACACACACACACACAACACAACACACACACACACACACACACACACACACACACAACTCTGCACAATGTCGAACACACACTGTGCAAGTGGCTGCATTACCGCATTCCCTGGTAGAGGCAGATTGACAGGCGAATTCCTCTCTTATGTCTCCACCAACCTCTATATAGTAGCCTCCATCCCCCCCCCCCCCCCCCCCCCCCCCCCCCCCCCCCCCCCCCTCCCTCCCCTCTCCCTCTCCCCTCCCTCCAGCTGCCAAGAAAGCAGAGTGTTCCGATTCGTGATCTGTTTATTTATTTATTCAGCCGTTTTCTTTCTGTCTGTCTTTCTTTCTGTCTGTCTGTCTGTTCTCTTCATTGCCACTTGTTGAGGGCGGGTGAGGTTGCCCAGATGCTGGTAGTGTGTGTGTGTGTGTGTGTGTGTGTGTGTGTGTGTGTGTGTGTGTGTGTGTGTGTGTGTTGTCGCTCCTCATATGGTGTTCGAGGTCGGCTAGGATATACAAACTGCAGGAATTCAGTGTGTGTGTGTGTGTGTGTGTGTGTGTGTGTGTGTGTGTGTGTGTGTGTGCCTGTATATTTGTGTGTGGTGTGTATGTATGTGTGTGTGTCTGAGTGTGTGTATGTATGTGTGTGTGTGTGCGTGCGCGTACGTGCGTGCGTGCGTGTGGTTGCAAGTGTGTGTGTGTGTGGTGGGGGGGGGGGGGGGGGGCTTCTGCAAGGCACGCGAGCGGGAGTGAGTGAGTGTGATTGATGACAGCGTAAAAGACATTATCTATAAACAAAGCAATCATGATGAACTAAAACACCCGTTCTTCAAGACAGGATTTCGCCAGGCAGCATGGCTTGCCAGTGGTGCCTTCGCTCATTCATCAAGATACCTACGCCCAATGTCAGATGGCACTAAGTTACCTTTCTCTCGCTCTCTCTCTCTCTCTCTCTCTCTCTCTCTTCTCTCTCTCTCTCTCTGTCTCCACACACACACACACACACACACACACACACACACACACACACAATGCACGCAAGCACGCGCATGCACACACACGCGCGCGTGCGCGAACTCACAGACACACACACTCACGCGCGCGCACACACACACACACACACACACACACATACACGCGCGCGCCACACACACACACACACACACACACACACACACACACACACACACACACACACACATACATACACACACACACATCGGGCAGGAAGGACAACAGAATCCCACTCCCACCAAAGATGGGGGTGACAGTGACAGCCTTTTCTATGGCTGACAGGCGGTAAATGTATCGGCTAAAAGCTCAGCTGTGTTTCATACATGCCACTACCAATACTGCACCATTGCCTCAGCGGCACATGTCAGAGTATCCGTATGCTACGTGATTACATGTTAGTGATACAGCCAAGCTACTGGAGGGAGGGAGAGAGAAAAGAGAGGGGGGGAGAGAGAGAAAAAGAGAGAGGGAGAGAGGGGGGGAAAGAGAGGGAGGGAGAGAGAGGGGAGAGAGAGAGAGAGCGAGAGAGCAGGTGATTTTCAGTGTTGCTTGCCATACGGGAAGTCTTACTTACTGGAGAACGAACTTGTTATATTACATGACACTGCAGTTGACTACATTATATTTCAGTACATTACATTACGTCCCATCCCATTACATTAAATGATGTTAGATCACATGACATCCCCCCCATCAAATCACTTTACATTGCATCGCATTACATTCCATCCCATAACATTATATCACATCACATCACATTACATTGCATTGCATTACATTTCATAACATTCCATCACATCACATTACATTACATTGCACTACCTCACGTTTCATTACTTCACATTCCATCCAGTTACATTAGACGACATTAGATCACATCACATCACATCACATGACATTGCATCGCATTACATTTTATTACATTACATTACATCACATCACATCACATCACATTACATTACATTGCATTACATTTTATTACATTACATTACATCACATCACATCACATCACATCACATCACATTACATTGCATTGCATTACATTTTATTACATTACATCACATCACATCACATCACATTACATTGCATTGTATTGCATTACATTTTATTACATTACATCACATCACATCACATCACATTACATTGCATTGCATTGCATTACGTTTCATTTCATTATATTTCATTCCATCCCGTTACATTAGATGACACCACACCACACCACACCACGTCACATCACAGTACATAGCATTGCGTTACATGGCATGTCACTACAGTGTATAACATACAGATGTACATACCTTGTCACACCTGATCCCGACTGCCCTCGTCTGTTCGTCGTCCAAATGAAAAAGAAGAAAAAAAAAAAAAAAGGTTGAGTATGGGAAGGAAATTGAAGCCGAAAGAAAAGTGTTGAGAGAACATGGCAGTGATGACCAATCTTTATTTTACAACAGCTGAAATTACTGGCTTTACACAACGATTTTCATACTTGCCGTCACTGTGACGATATTGCTACAGTATATACATCAAAGTGTATCCTGTGTGATTATACGTTAATGATGAGAACTTAAGAGGAAAAATCACTGTGCCGCACAACGAAAAGAGACCAACAAATCGCAAGACAAAACACGACGCGTTTCGACCTCTTAGGTCTTCTTCACCCAAGACAATACAACATTCAGGACAATGAAAACGAAGAACGAACCCATCACTTATCTCCTCGAACTGGGCGCAAAATGGACCGTTCACCATACGGTCAAGCTGGTACAGGGGGGGGGGGGGGGGGGTTAGAGGGGGAGACTGAGGGAGAAGGAGAGAGAGAGAACGAACAGATGAATATCAACATTGATTCACAGTATCGGAAATTGTATGACCGCGCTCGTATGAAATTACTGTGAACATACATACAAGTCTTGTTTCATTGATGCTAATCATTCTCTCGTCTTTCGTTTTTTTGTTTGTTTGTTTGTTTTTAATATAAAATTCGGGAGCGGGGATAAAACTGAATCGTTCCAACGATGGAACTGGCAGTGACAGTGATTCTTCAATTCACAACGGTAGAGGTACTGGCTCAAATGAGCTATTTTCATATTTGCCGTTGCTATGATAATCTTGCTTCGTCAAAGTAGAGCTTGTGTGAGTACATGTTTGTGATACGGTCGAGCCAATAAAGCGATAGTGAGAGAGACAGACAGACAGACCGATAGAGACACAGACAGACACAGAGATACAAGACAGAGAGAGAGAGAGATGGAGGGATAAAACAGGTGAATTTCAGCATTCATTCGTGTGATGCAGGAAGCCTTGCTAGTTCGTGCCCCACACCCACGCCTTACATTACGTACATACATACACACCTTATCACGTTGATCTTAGTCATCTTCGTCGGATTCGTCGCAAAACTAGGAAGAAAGCGAGAGGAGGGAGAGAGAGAGAGAGAGAGAGAGAGAGAGAGAGAGAGAGAGAGAGAGAAGGTTAAAACTATTGCCGGAGTGGCTTCAAGTTAGCATTTTTTCAAACTTGCGTATGGTTTTCCACGCACTGTGTTATTTCAAACGTGCTGCAACACATACATACTCACGCATCCGCAAAGTTTTTGCTGCATGAGAACATATTGATGATATCGTCAGAGTGATACACGGAGTGACGGCACTCACACACACACACACACACACACACACACACACAC
>CM065715.1:103682568-103685068 GCA_033310375.1 Conus canariensis
TCACTGTTTGAACATCCTCTGATGATACGAATGTCTGATGACCACACCAGAACTCATGTGACTGTGACGCGAATGCGTAGTGACGACACCAAAAGTCGTGTGGTGCTGCGAATGTCTTGAGTTTCGACATTAAAACTCACGCGACGATGCGAATGTCTAGTGACGACACTAAAATTGACTCGACGATGCGCATTTCTAGTGAGGAAGTGAAACATACGCGACGATGCGAATGTCTAGTGACGACACTAAAACTCACGCGACGATGCGAATGTCTAGTGACGACACTAAAACTCACGCGACGATGCGAATGTCTAGTGACGACACTAAAACTCACGCGACGATGCGAATGTCTAGTGACGACACTAAAACTCACGCGACGATGCGAATGTCTAGTGACGACACTAAAGCACACGCGACGATGCGAATGTCTAGTGACGACACTAAAACTCACGCGACGATGCGAATGTCTAGTGACGACACTAAAACTCACGCGACGATGCGAATGTCTAGTGACGACACTAAAACTCACGCGACGATGCGAATGTCTAGTGACGACACTAAAACTCACGCGACGATGCGAATGTCTAGTGACGACACTAAAACTCACGCGACGATGCGAATGTCTAGTGACGACACTAAAGCACACGCGACGATGCGAATGTCTAGTGACTACACTAAAACTCACGCGACGATGCGAATGTCTAGTGACGACACTAAAACTCACGCGACAATGCGAATGTCTAGTGACGACACTAAAACTCAGGCGACGGTGCGAATGTCTAGTGACGACACTAAAACTCACGCAGCGATGCGAATATCTAGTGACGACACTAAAACTCACGCAGCGATGCGAATGTCTAGTGACGACACTAAAACTCACGCAGCGATGCGAATGTCCAGTGACGACACTAAAACTCACGCAGCGATGCGAATGTCCAGTGACGACACTAAAACTCACGCGAAGATGCGAATGTCTAGAGTGACGACACTAAAACTAACGGGACGATGCAGATGTCTAGCGACGACACTAAAACTCACGCGAAGATGCGAATGTCTAGAGTGACGACACTAAAACTAACGGGACGATGCAGATGTCTAGCGACGACACTAAAACTCACGCGAAGATGCGAATGTCTAGAGTGACGACACTAAAACTCACGGGACGATGCAGATGTCTAGCGACGACACTAAAACTCACACGACGATGCGAATGTCTCGTGACTACACGAAAACTCGCGCGACGATGCGAATGTCTTGTGACGACACTAACACACACGCGACGATGCGAATGTATAGTGACGACACTGAAACACACGCAACGATGCGAATGTCAACGTATGACACCGAATGTCCCTCAACAGCAGAAGAAGCTCTGTGGTGCATTCATGTCATGTACCACTCACAGTGAAACATGTTCTTTTAGAGTGTTGGGACCTGCACGATGTGAGTCATAAACATTTTACCACAGACTCCATGAAAACCTTGTTCAGAGATGCCCTACCTGATGTGATCTTTGGGTTTCTGACGGAGATTAATTTTTTCCATCTGATGTAAGATTTTACAGGAGAAAGATTTTTATCAAAATGTCTGGTGTGTTTTTAGAAGGTGTATTTTAAAGGGTTGTGTGAATAGGTTTTTGTTGTTGTTGTTGTTGTTTCGTTTTTGTTTGTTTGTTTAATATGACTAGTGAGTTGACTTCAACGCGGGGACAGCCCTGACGTGGCCCTTTGCGGTCGGCTGGGCTATACGCAACATTACCTGTTTACCAGAACTCTTGGTGTTTTATGTTTTTAACCCCTACCCTCACCCCCCGCGTTTCCGTGTTGCAGCAACGTGACGGACAACATGCAGAAGGTGTGCATCTCCATCTCTCCCGGCATCCCCCTGCGCGGCGACATCCTGATCAAGTGCTACCACAAGAAGGGGCGGCACGGCTCCACCGGGGGCGGGGGGTCGGCGGGCCGCGAGATCATCTGGCAGTGCCAGTTCCATACCTGCGCCATCCAGGACGGCAACATCGTCTTCAGCAAGCAGGAGCTGGACGACGGCATCCACGGTCAGGCTTGGGGCTTTGTCTTGTGTTTCACTTTTCTTTCTTTCTTTCTTTTTTTCTTTTCTTTCTTTCTTTGTGTTCTTTTTATCTTGTCTTGTTTGTTTTTTCTTTCTTCCTTCTTTTCTTTTTTCTTTCTTTCTTTCTTTCTTTTCTTTTCTTTTTATCTTTTCTTTCTTTCTTTTTCTCTTTTTTTCTTTCCTTTCTTTCTTTTCTTCTTTCTTTCTTCCTTTCTTTTCTTTTCTTTCTTTCTTTTTCTTTTCTTTCTTTCTTTCTTTCTTTTCTTTCTTTCTTCTTTCTTTTTCTCTTCTTTCTTTCTTTCTTTCTTTCTCTTCCTTTTCTTTCTTTTTCTTTCTTCTTCTTTCTCCTTCCTTCCTTTCTTTCTTCCTTTTCTCTTCTTCTTCTTTCTTTTTCTTCTTCTTTCTTTTCTTTTTTTCTTTCTTTTTTTCT
>CM065715.1:103690068-103707568 GCA_033310375.1 Conus canariensis
TAATAAACACACAATATTTTCGCCCCGTTCCCCTCTTTCTTCGAGGCCTTCTAACGCAGACTGATGATCACGCACCGCCGGTCTGTTTTGGGCGGTTATTTGCGGCACCACGTTATCAGAGAGTCAGCTGGCAGACCCCATCTCATGGTATGGTGCTCTCCACTGCAGGCTTCCTTCCTTCCGCCCTGTTGCCGGCTCTGGAAGAAGGTGAAGTCTGGAAGAAGAAGAAGAGGAAAGGAGAAGGAGTGAGGAGCAGAAGAATGGTAATGGTAAGAGAAACGACGATTATGATCGTGTCGATGCGCTGGTTTCTCCCCCAATGGATTTTCTTGTTGCAGGACAAACGCGTGGAGAAAGATATAGACTTTAAGAAAAAAAAATAGAGAGAGAGAGAGAGAGAGAGAGAGAGAGAGAGAGAGAGAGAGAGAGAGAGAAAACTAAAAGCGTTGTAGTAGAAATGCTAGCAGCAGCAGCAGCAGCAGCAGAATCTGCATGCGTAACCTCTGTTGGAGAAGAAGTCGTTGAACAGTAACAGCAGAAGTAGCAATACTGGCGGCAGTGTTTACAAACATGACCTGTCAAGAAAAAAAAAGTTAGTCGCAGAAACTGTACACGTTACCTGAGGAATAGAGAAGTGTAGAAATACTATTAGTAACATGTGTGGCATAAGTTTTTTTGTTTTTTTTTAAAGTAGAAAAAATGGGTGTAATCGTACTTGCAACAGTAACAGCAATAACTGCAGGCGTGATCTGATGAAACGAAGAACAAATTGAAGTAGTAGCAGTAATTATTGCAGGCACTGCATACGTGACCTGAGGAGAAAAAAAAAAGAAAGAAAAGAAACAGTTGCAGTGGGAGGCAGCCGAGGCAGTAACGGTAGAGGCGGCAGCAATTACGTACGTAATCATTCGGACGGGAAGGGCAATAACACACAGAAAGCAGGAAGACGTGAAAAGTCATGTGTTCTAGAGCTCTTCAGACGAACAGAAAGAAAGGGGGGTGGGGGGGGGGGGGAGAAAGAAAAAGGGGAGGGGGTGGGGGGGCTGGGGGGAGGGAGCTTAAAGGAAACACGGTGTCAAACTCTGTGAAAGAAATGGGAAGAAATTCTTGGGAGAGCGGGAGAGATAGGGTGGAGAAGGGAGAGGGAGGGTAGGGAAGGGCAGAGAGGGGTGGAGGGGATGATGATGGTGGTGGGAAGAGGAATACGGCAGGAAACAGGAGAAGCTGGCAGCACACACCAGAGGGAAGGGCGGAAAGAAAGAAGGCAGAGAACAACAACAACGAGGAGAAAGAACAAAAAAAAAAAAAAAAAAAAAAGAAAAAGACGAGGAAAAAATGGTAAACTGTCTGAGCGCAGATTTTCCAGAAGGCCAGGATATTATTATTATTTGCTACACAAATAATGACTTGAGCATTCCACTCCGCGATGGAATAATAATTAGGAAGAAGGAGAAAGTGATGCCAATCTGATTGGGGAGAATGAAAAGGATGCTCTGGTCTTTGTTATAACTTTTTTTTGTTGTCACTGCTTGTGGCTGGGTTTTTTCTCCTAAATTCCTTACCTCAAGCAACGGGGCCATCATAATGAATTCTACCTGTCTTACATTCCCTCTTTTTTTTTCTTCCTGAACGAGGATAGATATTGCAAACAATAGTTCTTTTATACTGATCTATTTAGTTTGTATATGTATTAAGGCAGTACCGTCGTCAGTTTCGATTCTGGTCATAGTCTGTTCCTGTGACAACAAAAGTGATGTTGGCAATGAAATTTGACACGTAGCCATTGAAGTGTCTTCAGCAGTGGTGTCAGGCGATCTGGCATTCTCTTGACTCAGGATGCGATGCTGTGTCTGCAGGCCGTCTTTCGGGCTGTCGCAGTTCGGGATGTCAGCAGCAGAATGGAGAATCGACAGCAGCAACATGCGTCAAGATGCGCAAAGTTCCTGAAGCTTGCTACATGCGTTTTCAACACCGGCATTTTCTCTCACTCTGCCTTCAAGTTACAGGTTTACGTGATTGACATCGCTTCTGATTGGCGGAATTAAGCACTGTTAAGCGTGCACCGTGACGCCTGCAGTTCTCTAAATCCCACTGTCAAAAGAATTAGAGCTTAGCATCACAAGCTTCAGCTGTGACTCGGATACCTGCAAGCTGGCACACACACCTTGTCGCCATCTCTTGTCTGCTGCATCCAACGCTTTGCGCCAGACTCGTGATGTTGACGCCCGTGTGCCAGGCCCCTTAGGGCGGAGCGGTGAAGGGGGCTGCGGGTGGCCTCAGAGAAGCGTCTGCGCAATAGACGAATGAAGCCAATCCAGCCCCATTTTCTCCTCCATACATCCTCCCTGACGCCTCTCCTGCCTGTCCCGGCAGTTGCGCACTGCTTTATTTCAGGCCGTAGTGCTGGGCCGCACGATGCTGGCAATTCTTCTGAGGCATCTGTTTTCATCACCAAAAGAAAAATAACACATTTTCTATAGGGGTAAAGAACTTTCTAACTTGACGGAGTGGGGCAAACTTTTCTGAGTCGATGGCGGGGGGAGGGGGGGGGGGGACGAACGTTTTAGGGCGGGGGGGGGGGGGGGATATAAGGGCAGATTGGAAACTAAAAGATTCTTGAGGGGAAGACAAACATTTAAGAAAGGGGGAAACAAACTGTGTAGAAGGGAAAGCCAACCGAAGAAGGGAAAACGAACGTTTTAGAGGTAAAACAAATGGTCCACAGTGTGAAGCAAACTGGCAACAATACTTTACAGGTAAAACAAATTTACAGTGTGAAACAAACTGGTATGAACACTTTACAGGTAAAACAAATGGTCTACAGTGTGAAGCAAACTGGCATGAACACTTTACAGGTAAAACAAATTTACGGTGTGAAGCAAACTGGCAAAGAAACATTACAGGGGAACACAAACGTTTCAGAGGAGAAAACAAGTTTTGGGAGAAGGGGAAATAAGCATTGTAAAAGAAAAACAAACGTTATAGAGAGAGGAAACAAGCATTTTACAGAGAAAAACAAGCGTTCTAGAGAGAGGAAACATGCATTTTACAAGGGGAAATAAACGTTCTACGGAGAGGAAACATGCATTTTACACAGGAAAAACAAGCGTTCGAGAGGGTGGAAACAAGCATTTTACAGAGAAAAGCAAGCGTTCTAGAGAGTGGAAACAAGCAATTTACAGAGAAAAACAAGCGTTCGAGAGAGAGGAAACATGCATTTTACAGGGGGAAAATGAACGTTGTAGAGAGAGGAAACAAGCATTTTACAGAGAAAAACAAGCGTTCGAGAGAGAGGAAACATGCATTTTACAGGGGGAAAATGAACGTTGTAGAGAGAGGAAACAAGCATTTTACAGAGAAAAACAAGCGTTCGAGAGAGAGGAAACATGCATTTTACAGGGGGAAAATGAACGTTGTAGAGAGAGGAAACAAGCATTTTACAGAGAAAAACAAGCGTTCGAGAGAGAGGGGACAAGCATTTTACAGAGAAAAACAAAGGTTCAATGAGAGGAAACAAGCATTTTACAGAGAAAAGCAAGCGTTCTAGAGAGTGGAAACAAGCAATTTAGAGAGAAAAACAAGCGTTCGAGAGAGAGGAGACATGCATTTTACAGATCAAAACAAGCGTTCTACAGAGAGGAAACAAGCATTTTACAGAGAAAAACAAGCGTTCGAGAGAGAGGAAACATGTTTATTACAGGGGTGAAATAAACGTTCTACAGAGGGGAAACAAACATTTTACACAGAAAAACAAACGGTTTGGAGAGGGGAAATAAGCATTTTTTGACTCAGATAGATGTTTGAAATCCTGGCTTTGATCTGTTCATGCACGCTCACACGCACACGCAAGCAAACACACACACACACACACACACACACACACACACACACACACACACACACACACACACACAGAGGGGAAAAAAAAGAGAAATGTTGGCAACATAACGTGTACACGCTTTGTTGGCGCCCTAACCACCCTCCGCTCGTGCGTTGCACATTCATAAGTACCCCGAGCGCCGGTACACAAAAACAGATCCACACACACACACACACACACACACACACACACACACACACACACACACACACCGAACGGCAGTGGAAGGGCAATAATGTATAGCGGTGCGCTGAATGTGTGTACCAGTAGTGCTCACGAGTATTCAGTCAGTCGAGCGCATGCATGCGCACGTGCACGGCACAGACAAACCCGAACGAGCTTTTCACAACAAGCTTTAACAACAACAACAACAACAACGAACAAGAAGGAAGGAGAAGAGGGGGGTTGGGGTGGGGTGGGGGGGGTGAGAGGACGGAGAGGGAGTTAAATATAGAGCTTCCATCAGTGTCTGCAACCTCACGGGGGGGGGGGGGGGGGGGGGGGGGGGGGGGGGGAAAAAAAAAAAAAAGAAACAGCACTTGGCATGATGTTGGCAGCGGTGGTAACTGAGGAAAACAAGTGGGGATGAAACCAAACCACTGTTGATGGAGATGCTTGGCTGGGTCTCTCTCTCTCTCTCTCTCTCTCTCTCCTCTCTCTCTCTCTCTCTCTCTCTCTCTCTCTCTCTTCTCTCTCTCTTGTGTGTGTGTGTGTGTGTGTGTGTGTGTGTATACTTTACCCCCGAGTCTGTAGCTGTGGCCTTCGTCCTTCACAGAAGTTCGCTCACGAGAGAGAGAGAGAGAGAGAGAGGGGGAGAGAGAGAGAGAGAGAGAGAGAGAGAGTTTGGCCCCAAACTCTGTGCTCTGCTCACACAGAACTATGCTGGTACATCCAACACTCACTGCCTTCTTTTCTGCCCCTTCATGAGGCTTTTTGTCTGGCAGGCTCCGCGCTTCCCAGTCCACAACCGATGTGTGTCGTCGGCGTTTGGTTCTGTATCTGTCTGTCTGTCTGTCTGTCTGTCTGTCTCTCTCTCTCTCTCTCTCTCTCTCTCTCTCTCTCTCTCTCTCTCTCTCTCTCTCTCTCTCTCTCTCATCTTCCGCGACCCACATTGAATCCCATATAGTTAGTTAAGAGGCGCACGTGTGTCTATGTGTGCTTGTGCGCGTGCATGTGTTGCAATAATGCACGTACAAGTGTGTGTGTGTGTGTGCGCGCGCGCGCGCTCGCGCGTGTACCCTTTTGATATGTGTTCCCAGAGCTGTCCGTGTCTCAGCTTCGCTCATTGAGCGAAGTGTAGGTTGACAGAGACAGCCAGTCACATCTGTGGTCACTGCAGCGTTTCACAAGTAGGTCGTCTCCAGGTGGGCCACATTTTGGAACCGGATTATCCAGTGGTGACAGACCGCTGCGTTTCAGTCAGGTGTTTGGAGTTCAAATCCTGCGGGCGACCAACATCAAACCTGGCATTTTCGCCCACCGTCATCACGCGTGGTCGTTCTGGTGGTGTGGGTGTGTTTTAGACAGCCCCCATTTTTTCTCCCTACGGATGGTGATCCCGGTCTGCCGTCGGCCAAGGATGGTCAAGTGTGTATGGGGGCTGCACCAGAGAAATGGGAGTGGGCTGCACGTTACAATCGCAGCGCCTGCGAGGCTGGCAGTGCCTGACTGCAGTCTGGCCGTACTATACAGTGCATGCAACAACCGCCGCTCCGGACTCTGCAGAATATCCATCAAGACGACACATCACGATGGTGCTTAGTGCCAGAGAGAGTAGAGTGGGTGTGGCAGTTCTAAACGGCGTGAATCTTACTGGCCTTCTCTCTCTCTCTCTCTCTCTCTCCTCTCTCTCCTCTCTCTCTCTCTCTTCTCTCTCCCTCCCTCCCTCCCCACTCCCTCAGTCCCTCCGCCCCAGACCCCTCTCCCCAAACAGCTGTTCTCATTGTACGGTTCCATGGAAGGCATAATCCAGCTTGGTCCGTCATTGAATCGCCAAGCTTTGCTATTCCCCTCCCCCCACCCCCTCCCCTCGTCCACACACACATACCATGAACACACGCACGCGCGCGCACACACACAACACACACACACACACACACACACACACACACACACACACACACACACACCTCATCACACCACACCACAACAGAACACAACTCGTTCTTCCAGGGTCAGATTCCCAAACTTTACACAGTGTTCTGAAAGAATTTTTTTTTTTAAGCAAAAAAAAAAAAGTTAAAATTCTTGGGGGACTGAAGACCCAGCACAGGTGGGAACCGTGCAAGCAGATAAACAACACACTGCCAACACCAGTGGGAGCATCCCCCCCACCCCCCACCCCCCCCCCCCCTCCCCCTGGCAGCGAGGGGCGACCTGTCGGCAGCTCCACGTTTATCACGTGCAAGTCGACACCTCGGCTTACACAGCGATGGCTGCTGAGAGAGGGAGGGGGGGGGCGGGGGAGAGAGAAAGTGGGGGTGAAAGAGGCAAAAATCGAATTGTCATTATAAATATTGCTTGCTGCTAGTTGTCGTTCAGCCCTAATGAAACGGGAACTACAGCTGAGATTAGTGTACATCCAATTATTGTTATTAATTGTCTGCATTTATTCGTATTCCATGTCAGTGTGAAGAGAGAGGTGTCAAAACTGGGTATTTGTTACACATCGAGTTGTTAGTTAGCGGTACCGCTTGTCAGTGATGAGCACCGAACTATACAGCTACTAATGCTGGGCTGTTAAATTACGGATGTGCCAACTATACTGTTGATGTCAGTAAAACTGTTGAATTAAAGTAGCTGTATAGCAATTTTGGAACATGGCGACTGTCCGTGAACTCTGACCTTATGATTTATTAAAGGCTGTGTGGGTGAAGTGGTGGGTGGGTGTACTGTGACACGCACATGTGTGTGTGTGTGTATGTGTGTGTGTGTGTGTGTGTGTGAGAGAGAGAGAGAGAGAGAGAGAGAGAGAGAAGAGAGAAGAGAGAGAGAGTACAGAGCTATAGGTGTTCGCGCATATCTCTGTGTATGTTGGACCACGATTGAGTTCGTGTTCGTGTGGGCTTGGATCCGTTTGCATATGTGTGCCGTGCGCGTCTGTATGTCTGCCCGTCAGTCTAAATGGACACCTTCATGGTTGTATTATTGTTGCACGTTTACTTTCTGTGTCCTTGATTGTGTGTGTGTGTGTGTGTGTGTGTGTGTGTGTGTGTGTGTGTGTGTGTGTGTGCGTGCGTGCGTGCGTGCGTGCGTGTGTGTGTGTGTGTGTGTGTGTGTTGATGGGTGGGTGGGTTTGTGTAGGTATGCATGTGAGTGGCATGCGTATGTTTACATGCACTTGTGAAAATGTGTTTAAGTGTGTACTCGTGCACTCGCAGACACACTAACAAAAGTTAAAAGAAACAAACAAAACAAACCCGTTATTTGAAATTGTGTGGATGTCGGTATTCATGAGGAAGGGGTAAGCGCGAGTGAAGGCTCGGGGACTGGCATGAGTGACTTCAGTGATGGTGTGTGAGGAGGAACGGCGCAGAAACCAAGCTTCACTTGCTACACAGTAGTGCACACCGACGTGCACGTGGGATGTGTGATAGGCCGGCAAAGGGAATGTCTGTCTGCAAGAAAGGGATGAAGCACCACGACTGATCCCATTTAATTGCCAGACGATCCACCGTGGACTTTCCACGCTGGAGATCCGCTTTGATGTCGCCTCTCGTTGTGGGGACCCCATCAGGTCTCTGGCGTGCGATTTTTTTTTTTTTTTTTTTTTTTTTTTTTACGATAAACTTTGTTCTCAGCTTCCATCCTTTCATGGAACGTTTCCTGATGGTTCCAATCTGCAGGAGTTGCTTCTGCTTAATACTCAGCAGCTCCCTCTTAGAAAAGCTCAAAACATTTCCCTCAAACGGCTCCATCCACACTGCTGAGCTCACAGTCTTGTATTTGCGATTCGGATGGCTCTAAATCAAAACATAAAGACTTCTCCACTCTCACTTACTCCTTTTCTGCTTCTGCTTTTGAGGCCATTTACTTCAAGCACCTTTCAACTCCTGAACTTTCTGTAGCTGTATACATTTCTCAAATCTGATGGATGCAACGTGATTTTCCGCTTGGGTACTCAAAGTCATGTCGGCATTCGAGGCAGTGAGATGGTTGATCAACTCCCCAAAAATGCCTCACGTAAAGAATTGAGCGTATTATATATCTTTCCATACGAGTAGATTTGTCTGCCTCATACCAATCTGAAACCCAGAGTTCAGACTCGTGCCAGAGACCTCTTGAAAGAGGACTGGAACATGCAGAAGGATAGCAAACTACAAATCCGTCCAACCCTTAAAAGAGGTTTAACCATCCACAACTGGTGGTCGTAAAGAAGAAACATGGGTGATTATTTTTCGCCGTTTACACACAGGCCACTCTTTTTACAGCCAGTCGTATCTTTTAAAAGGTGGAGAAGCTCCGTGCTACATTCCATGTTATGTACCACCCACTGTGAGACTGGCTGTCTTGAAGTGTTGGGACTTAATTGATGCCAGACATAAACAATTTACAGCAGACTCCATGAAAATCTTGGTCTTCAGTGTTGCGGCAGATGTGATGGTTCAGTTCCTGAAAGAGAGAGAGATTTTTCTTTTGATCTATGATGTTTACGGAATAATGACTTATAAGCAATTTTTAGCGTAAAAAAAACAGCTGATTCAGTTAGGTGTGTGTGGTGTGTGTGTGTGTGTGTGTGTGTGTGTGTGTGTGTGTGTGTGTGTGTGTGTGTGTGTTTACGAGATGAGAGGCTCGGTATGGCCCCACACGGTCGGCTTGGTTACAAACAACATGAAGTGTCTCCTCCATCTTCACCAAGACAGTCACAAAGGGGAAGAGGGAGAGTGTGACTGATTCATCTTGTTTTCTGTAGGATAACAACAGATAAGCGTTTGCATGGTCTTAAAAAGAGACAGGTGAAAGGGGCTAAAAGGCTCAGAGAGAAAGATTGTTGATTCACAAGGATAAAATCTCAAGAGAGAGGGGGAGAGAGAGAGAGAGAGAGAGAGAGAGAGAGAGAGAGAGAGAGAGAGAGAGAGATTCACATTGATAAAAACTCAGAGAGAGAGAGAGAGAGAGAGAGATGATTCACATGGATAAAAATTCAGAGAGAGGGAGAGAGAGAGTTTGTTGATTCACAAGGATAATAACTCACAGAGAGACAGACAGACAGACAAGCAGGCAGGAAGGCAGACAGAGAGAGAGAGAGAGAGAGAGAGAGAGAGAGATTGTTGATTCACCAGGATAAAAACTCAGAGAGAGAGAGAGAGAGAGAGAGAGAGAGAGAGATTGTTGATTCACAAGGATAAACACTCACAGAGAGACAGACAGACAGACAGACAGACAAGGACCTACACAGGGAGAGGAGGGGAGAGAAGGGGAGGGGACAAAAGCTTGCTGGGAGGTATGGTGATGTGTAGTGTGGAAGTTAGCTGCTGTGCTGTTCAGGATGTGTGAGTGTGTGTGTGTGAGAGAGAGAGCTGTGTGTTAGCCTGCCCCTGGAAGTCCGCTCATGTGCTCAGGCCCACTGTATGGGGCGGGCAGCTGTTGTGTGCGTCTGCCTTTCTCCACTGACTCGCTGTCATCCCTACCCTCTCCCTGAACCCCCCCCCCCCCCCCCCCTGAATGAGAGGTGGAAGGAGAGGGGGTGGGGGTGAACGACTTTTGCGGCAGTATTTTTCTTAGTACCCCATAGCTTCGACCCCTATCCCCCACCCCATCCTAACTGTCTGTCCTGCCCTCTAGTGTCCACGCTTCTCCCCACCAAGCCCCACCCCCTGAAACCTTTCCCAAGTCCCAAGTGGAAATGGTGATGAATAATATATAACATGATAACTAAACTGATGATAATGGGGAAAAAAATGCCTACCATTGACGGACTAAGCACAAGCCAAACATTGGTGAACCAAGCACTGGCCAATCATCAGGGAATCAAGCACAGGCCAATCATTAGAGAAGCAAACCTATGAACACCTGTCTGGCACTCTGTGACCTTGCTCACAGTCCTGTTTAGGACCCCCAAGCGCTACTTAAGGCTCAAAGATTTCCTTTTAGAGTCATCGCTTTTTGCTTAATTTTGTTCCTTCCTGTCAGCAGTTTATTTTCTGGTAGCATTTCCATTTCCCCTTCTCTATCCGTTACTGGCTGCTCTCGTGATCTGCTGAGAGAGAGAGAGAGAGAGAGAGAGAGAGAGAGAGAGAGAGAGAGAGAGAGAGAGAGAGAGGATTTATTTTCCACCTTTGATGGAGACAATACCACAGAAATAATAGTGGTCTGCATCTGCATCGGATACCAGGGACGGGCCAGCACGTGCAGTCGAGTTGCACTGACGTGTCTCCTTCAGGAAACAAAAGTGGACTCCGGACAGTCGATGTGACCGGTTGTGTTTTGAACACAGACGTTGATGGGCCCCTCAAGATTGACTCCGGAACAGACGACGCAAATGGTTCAGCATCCTAAGCTGACTTTGATGCCCCCCCCCCCCCCCCCACCCCGCTGCTAATGAAGGGCTTAATGTCTACACATCAACATTCTTTTCTTCATCACCATCGGCGCCTCCCACCCCACGCACCCACCGACCTCCACCTCCGTCGTCCCCCCCACCCCCCACGACACCTCCAACTTTTTTTTTTTTTTTTTTTGCTCCCAACGAATCTCTGCCAAGTGTATGTGTGTGTGCGTGTGCGCGCGCGCGCGCGCGCGCGTGTGTGTGTGTGTGTGTGAGAGAGAGAGAGAGAGAGAGGAATACATATATCCACGAAACATGGTGGAAAGGACAGTTATTAAGGCACATCATACACAATCACGATCAAGCACTCAGATGTCGTCATCCATCAACAAAGGCGGATTCTGACTGACATCACCAGTGAACCACTTTTCTGACATTTACGCTGGGTGTAGGAGCGGACGTGTGGGTTTTATGGCCTGCTAAAGGCTAACCTATCGGGGTTGTGGTAGAATGGAAAACTTGTTCTCTTGGAGTGTTATGGTTTAACGTTCTGGACTTACATTATATTAGCTGACGGGGTGGGTGACGCTAGGAGAATGGGGCAAGGGGTGTGAGGTGGGTTTGGACCGTTCACGTCAAGGCGTCTTGGGAGGGGACTAACTCTGCACAGCATACCACCAGAACAGCAACACAATGTCATAATAAGAGTGGGCAGCGAGATCGCCAGCGGTTATTGTGGGCGCCTGAAGGGAGAGAACTCGACAGTTTTGAATGCGCGCTCAACGCTTCATCGACGGACATTCCGGACACCGTGGACAAGTTATTCCGGTATTCCTCCCACACTCCACCCCACCCCAACCCCTACCATCACCATCCAGCCCCCACTCTCACTCCCCCACCCGTGGATAGCTACACAGATTACTCCCCCTCTCCCCTCCTCCTCACCATCCACCACACGCATCCCACTCGCTATCTCCTGTGTATCTCCGACTTTTAACGCGTGTGGTGCGCCATACAGAGCTGCCTCTCCATTCCACCCCTACCCACCATCCTCCTCCCCTCCTCTTCTCTGCTTGCGAGCGCGCGGAGAGAGAAGGGATGGTAGTAAAGAGAGGCACTTCGGAGTTCCCTGGCCCGCTCTGGCACCAACCAACCAGCGCACCTGCCTGGGACTGGCAAGCCGACAGGACTGCCTTGAAACTCTTGGAACTTGCAGGCAGGGGTAGGCTAGCGGAGAAAAAAACTACGCCCTTGTTCTCCCGGGGATTACCAGCAAGTTTCCACTACCACGACTAGAGAGCGTGTGTGCTGTGTTACCGTACAGACAACTTCCACCTGTTTTGCTTTTCGAACAGTGACACTGGGCTTTGAAGTTGTTGGGGCGTGTACCGTGGGACGTGGACTGTGTATAGCCTATAGTTCGGTGCTGTGTTTCAACCGGGGGTGAGGGCGAAGGCGGATACCGAGGGATGGTGTGTGTGAGTCATATTTTTCGTTCGACCAGGTTGGTTGCTTGTTTCAGTGTTGAGTCTCTTCGACTTTTGAGGGTCGTGTTTGCTTTCTTCTTTATCATCGTTAACATCATCACCGTCTTCTTTTTCTTCTTTTGTGTCCAGTAGCTTGAAAACCGTGGTTCTCGAGCGAAGTGTCACTGTAAATGAAATGGGATGACTGGGGGGGGGGGGGGGGGGGGGGGGGGCTGAAACTAGGACTTTGCCGATGTGCATGCAGGCGGTAGGGTTATGGTTAGAGCTATACCTGCAGTTAGAGTGCATCCCGCATCTGGGGCAGATATGTGTCCTGCTGTGCAGCGGAGCTTTCATGTGTTTTGTCTTCTGTTTCCCGACTGTTCAGCCAGTGTAGCCAAACGTCAGACGCCCCCCATCCCCCTCCTCTCGCGAGTGTGAGTGTGTAGGGCCTATGTGTGTGTGTGTGTATGTGTGCGCATGTGTATGTCAGCATATGTGTGAGTGTGCATGTGTGTGTGTAGGTGTGAAATGTTTGTGTGCATGGAGTGCATACATAATGTCATTGTGATTATGTATTGAGGTACATGTGTGAGAGAGAGAGGTGCTTTGTTGTAGTGTGATATGTGGTAGCATATTCAGGTATTCACCTTTAGCATATAAACTAAATAAGCAGAGTGTTTCTCCCAGTCTCATTCTCCAAAGAGATCAGTGGCTAAAACATGATCCATATCATGTGTATTTGAAAACATTTTAGATGGGCGGTGTAGTTGAAAAAGATTGACAACTCAGCTCTGTCACTCGGTCCTTTTTAGGATCTGTTATTGTTATGTTGACATGGAGATCATTTCAGATATATATGTTGGACTAGAAATGATTTTTTTTTCAGAGTAGTGATCAGTTGTTGAGATCCTAAGTTCTGCAAACAGATTGCAGGGAGTTGTCACTTACATTAGACGGATGAGACTTCAGATGAGATCCATGCACACACATGCATGCACACCTGTGCATCACACACACACAACACACACACAACACACACACACACACACGTGCCCCGCAGCGTGCCACATGTGTGTGTGCAAGCACACATACACCGTATATATATATATGCATCTCTAATGGATGTGCATATAAAACATGCAACCATATATTGATATGTGCATGCACATGTATACATGTGCACACACACATGTACACATACATGCTCATGTGTGCATGCTCTCGCTCTCTCTCTCTCTCTCTCTCTCTCTCTCTCTCTCTCTCTCTCTCTCTCTCACACACCACACACACACACACACACACACTCACCACTACACTCACTCACTCACTCACTCACTCACACACATTCAGATTCATTCACACACACACACACACACACACACACACACCACACACACACACACACACACATTTCATAAAACCACATGGCCACTGCCCTTTCAATGCGCCCTTCTCCTCTTGATGGGAGCCACAGGAACCAAACATTAATAAAATTAAAAAAATTTAAATTTAAAAAAAGAAAAAAATACGATATTGCCGGGTTTTTTTTTTTTTTTGTGATAGTCTTTTTTAACCCCCTTCCAGTCTCTGAACTTGCATGCTTCCAGTTAAATCTAGATTATGTGCAAATTGCAGTCATTTGGCTTTTTGTTTGTGTTGTTGTGTTTTGTCTTTTTCTATGCATTTGTTTGTTCTGCTTTATCTTGCAGTTGGGGGGGGGGGGGGGGCAAAAAATAACACACTCTTAACTGCTAAGCAGCTGAACTGCTATGTTGGTATCTCCCAAACCACCATCAATCACCACAGCTCCCTCCCTCTCCCTCCTCTAACATGGCACTTTTCCTCAGGCAGCTGAACTAGAATGAAGATGCCTCCCTCTCCTCTTCTCCCCTCTCCCTCTTACCCATGCCTCCCCTCTCTTTGCCCTGCATGCCTCTGTCCCTTGCCACCACCCCATATCTCCACCCACTGACCCAGATTCATAGTGCCTCCCTCAGCCCCTCCCCATTCACTCCCAACACCCCCACCCACCTACCCCCTCTCCACCACCCTACCTCACAACTGATTTGGAATGATGGTACCCACAACCCACCCCCACCCCCTCCCCGTTCACTTTGCCCCTCTCCACCACCCCACCTCACAACTGATCTGGAATGATGGTACCCCCCACCCCCCCCCCACCCCCTCCCCATCTCACCCCCCCCCCATTCACTCCCCCCACCCCCTCCCCATCACACCCCCCCCCCCCCTCTCCACCACCCCACACAACTGATCTGGAATGATGGTACCCATCCACCCCATCTCCCTCCCCATTCACCCCCCCCCCCCCCCCTCCGCCACCCACCTCACAACTGATCTGGAATGATGGTACCCACCCACCCCTCACTCCCTCCCCATTCACTCCCCCCCCCCCCCTCCCCCTCCACCACTCCACCTCACAGCTGATCTGAATGATGGTACCTTCCTCGTCCCCTCCCCATTCACTTTCCACCCTCTCCACCACCCCACCTCAGGACTGATCCAGAATGAGGGAACCTTCCTCCCCCCCCCCCCTCCACCCTTCTCTTCTTCCCCTTTGCACCATCCTCCACCTCAACTGATGTAGAATGATGATACCCCCCTCCCCCCCCTCCCCATTCACCCCCTCCCCTCACTTCACCCCCCCCCCCCTCCCCATTCACACCCCCCCCCCTCTCCCCACCACCCCACACAACTGATCTGGAATGATGGTACCTCCACCCCACTCCCTCCCCATTCACTCCCCCCCCCCCCCTCCGCCACTCCCACCTCACAACTGATCTGGAATGATGGTTACCCCCCCTCCCACCCTCACCTCCCCTCCACTGATTCATCCTCCCCCCCCCCCCCCCTCCCCCACCACTCCACCTCACAGCTGATTGAATGATGGTACCTCCTCGTCCCCCTCCCCATTCACTTTCACCCTCTCACCACCACCCCACCTCAGACTGATCCAGAATGGGGAACCTCCTCCCCCCTCCCCCCCCCTCCACCCTTCTCTTCTTCCCTCTTGCACCATCCTCCACCATCAACTGATGTAGAATGAGATACCCCCCCTCCCCCTCCCATTCACTTTCCCCCTCTCCACAACTCACCTCGGACGATCCAGAATGATGGGAACCTTCCTCCCCCCCCCCTCCCTTCTCTTCTCCCCTTCACCACCCTCTAGCAACTGACAAGAATGATGGTACTCCTCCCTCCCCTCCCTTCTCCTCATCCCCTCTCATCTACCCCACTCACAATTAGAAAGACAGTACTTGTTCTCCTCCCTCTCCCCCTCCCTTCTCTTCCTCCCCTCACCACCACCCCACATCACAACTGATGTGGTATGACAGTACCTCCCTCTCCCCCCTCCCTTCTCTTCCCTCACCACCACCCCACGTCACAACTGATCTAGAATGAAGGCACCTCCCTCTCCCCTTCCCCTTCTCCTCCTCCCCTCCCCACCACCCCACCTCACAACTGATGGCACCTCTCTCCCCCTCTCCTCCTCCTCTTCCCTTCTCCACCACCCCACCTCACAACTGATGGCACCTCTCTCCCCATCTCCTCCTCCCCTTCCCCCTCTCCACCACCCCATCTCACAACTGATGGCACCTCTCTCTCCCACTCTCCCTCCTCCCTTCTCCTACCACCCCCACCTCACAACTGATGGCACCTCTCTCTCCCCCTCTCCTCCTCCCCTTCCCCTCCCCACCACCCCACCTCACAACTGATGGCACCTCTCTCTCCCCCTCCCCACCACCCCATCTCACAACTGATGGCACCTCTCTCTCCCCCTCTCCTCCTCCCTTCCCTCCCCACCACCCCATCTCACAACTGATGGCACCTCTCTCTCCCCCTCTCCTCCTCCCCTTCCCCTCCCCACCACCCCATCTCACAACTGATGGCACCTCTCTCTCCCCCTCTCCTCCTCCCCTTCCCCTCCCCACCACCCCATCTCACAACTGATGGCACCTCTCTCTCCCCCTCTCCTCCTCCCCTTCCCCTCCCCACCACCCCATCTCACAACTGATGGCACCTCTCTCTCCCACTCTCCTCCTCCTCCCCTCCCCACACCCCATCTCACAACTGATGGCACCTCTCTCCCCTCTCCTCCTCCCCTTCCCCTCCCCACCACCCCACCTCACAACTGATGGCACCTTTCTCTCCCCCTCTCCTCCTCCTCCCTTCTCCACCACCCCACCTCACAACTGATGGCACCTCTCTCTCCCACTCTCCTCCCCTTCCCCTCTCCACCACCCCACCTCACAACTGATGGCACCTCTCTCTCCCCCTCTCCTCCTCCCTTCTCCACCACCCCACCTCACAACTGATGGCACCTCTCTCTCCCCCTTCCTCCCCTTCCCCTCTCCACCACCCCACCTCACAACTGATGGCACCTCTCTCTCCCCCTCTCCTCCTCCCTTCTCCACCACCCCACCTCACAACTGATGGCACCTCTCTCTCCCCCTCTCCTCCTCCCCTTCCCCTCTCCACCACCCCACCTCACAACTGATGGCACCTCTCTCTCCCCCTCTCCTCCTCCTCCTCCCTCCCCACCACCCCACCTCACAACTGATGGCACCTCTCTCTCCCCCTCTCCTCCTCCCCTTCCCCTCCCCACCACCCCACCTCACAACTGATGGCACCTCTCTCTCCCCCTCTCCTCCTCCCTTCCCCTCTCCACCACCCCACCTCACAACTGATGGCACCTCTCTCTCCCACTCTCCTCCTCCCCTTCCCCTCTCCACCACCCCACCTCACAACTGATGGCACCTCTCTCTCCCCCTCTCCTCCTCCCCTTCCCCTCTCCACCACCCCACCTCACAACTGATGGCACCTCTCTCTCCCCCTCTCTCCTCCCCTTCCCCTCTCCACCACCCCACCTCACAACTGATGGCACCTCTCTCTCCCACTCTCCTCCTCCCCTTCCCCTCCACCACCCCACCTCACAACTGATGGCACCTCTCTCTCCCCCTCTCCTCCTCCCCTTCCCCTCTCCACCACCCCACCTCACAACTGATGGCACCTCTCTCTCCCCTCTCCTCCTCCCCTTCCCCTCTCCACCACCCCACCTCACAACTGATGTTGGTGCCTCCTTCATCACTCCCTTCCCCTCCCCCCTTTTACTTTGAGTCCTGGGTGGAAGCCAAGGCAGAGTGCATTCTGCCCTGGGGAGGAAGGTTCCCACTGTGGCTTAGCCATCACAGACTGATGTTTATCAACATGTTGTGCTTCAAACAGCCAGCAGGAAGGGTTTAGGTTGATGCTCCCTGTTTGTGCTACATTCTGGGCTACTTTCCCTCTGTCATGCAGGGTCCATTTAAATGTATTTGTTTAGTTCTACCTCCGTGTAACTGTCTCACTTTGTTGCTTCTCCCCTTTCTCACCTTTTCTCTAATTTTTTTTTTACTGAGGTTCTCTCTCTCTCTCTCTCTCTCTCTCTCTCTCTCTCTCTCTCTCTCTCTCTCTGGCTTTGCAGATCTGTGTGCCTTTGACTGTATATCTTTTTAGTTCTGTGTCTGTCTCTGTCTGTCTGTCTCCCCCCTCCCCCCCCTCTCTCTCTCTCTCTCTCTCTCTCTCTCCTCTCTCACTCACTCACTTGTTCGCTCTCTCGCTCGTCCTCACCACCCTTTGATTTTGTTGTTGTTGTTATTTCTTCTT
>CM065715.1:103715068-103800068 GCA_033310375.1 Conus canariensis
GTGGAGTCAGCATGAGTGGATCATCCTTCTCTCAAGGTGCCACCACATCCAACCAGCAACAGTTCCCATGGACACTAATCGATTGGGAGCATGGGTGTGGACAGAAAATTGAAAATGAAGTCACCGTGAGAGCGGAGAATGGAGGTCCACAGAATTTGAGGCTTTTTTTTTTCTGGTTATCATTGAGCATGAGGACAATGAAGGTGATTGTGGGAAGTCAGTTTTGTGGCTGTGTTTACTGCATTTTTTTCTTTAATTCATCTTCTCTGCAAGTCCAAATAGCACAACAAAATCTGAATGAAACAATCAGACACTAGTGGAGGTAGTTTTTTGTGTGCGTGGGTCTGTGCATGTGTGTAGTTGGCACAGGTACCTGACCATTGTGATCATTCACCTTCACTGTGAAGATCCAAACATTGATCCAAATATCGAAGCCAACTCATGTTATCTTGGTCACCTTGGTCATTACCACATGAGTGTGAACCAACTTTAGACGCATCAGCAATCATGAACATCAATCCAAATATTGATGCCGTCTCACCTTATCTCGGTCACCTAGGTCATTGCCACTTACATGTGGATCCATAGAAAACAAATCCATAATCATTGCCGATACAGATGTCATGAGTTCTCATTGCTGGTTCGCTGACATCTGTTGTGCTAGATTGCCAACAGCCATGTTACATGGACTGTTCTGTCTCATTGCCACCTATTATTTTTGCCAGGAACACTTGGTACAAAGAGGAACATTTTTCAAAAACTCATTTTGGCTCATTTTGAAGGACATTATTCAATGCCCACAGGAGCTGTAAAACTATCAGCTCAAAACATTGTCTTAATGCTGAAACTTTCCAAAATAAAACAATTAGAAGTGAAATGTAATTGTCTTAACACTGAAACTTTTCAAAATAAAACAAATGGAAGTGAAATGTAATTGTCTTAACACTGAAACTTTCCAAAATAAAACAAATGGGAGTGAAATGTAAAGTCATGCTATGAGGGCATGGGGAGTTATGTACAGTAAAATGGTGGATGGGCAGATCAGTAGTTTACATGCTCTGAACTGCACATGTAAATGTTTGATTCGAGCTAGTCCAGTAACAAATTGCTGTGCTAAAGAAGTTATAGTCCTCCTGAAGGCCAGTAATTAGTGATGTGTAATATGTAAGAATTTAATTAAATCATATTTAATGTGTGTTTGTGTGTGTGTGTGTGTGTGTGTGTATTTGGATGGACAGTGTCTGGGTTCAAGTCTGACGTGACGGTGCCAGTGGACGATAATGAGGATTCCCTGACACGCTCCGACTCCTATGAGAACTTCCACAGAACTGGGCAGGGAGTAGACAGTAAGTCACTGTGCTGTGCAGTAGCACTCTGTTCTTATGATTTGTATGTCATCATTATCTTCTACTTCAACATCATCATCATCATCATCATTATGTTCTTATGATTATTATCATTATTATGATGGTTATTATTATTACCATCATTATTGTTAGTGTTACCATGGTTATGTTATTATTATTGCTGTTGTTGTTGTCACCATATTTTTTTTAATATTTTTTTTATGCTGATCGATGAGAATGAGGATGATAAGATGATGCTACGGATTTCCATTCCGTTCTGAACTGCATGACAGGGCTGTATTCTACACTCTCTTTCATAATATATCCCGGCGTTAACCAGGCCCGAGAGATACAGACACCTGTAGTGTTGGTCAGGAAATTTGAGCAACACTCTCAGAGATGCAACCATTAAGTAGATGAAACTCAACTGTGTAATCCCAGGCTTCCCAACTGAGCCCGTAGCAGACTCAACTCTGGGTAGGAGCCAGTCGGGGCAGAAAAACCCACATGATTCTGATGGGAATTGAACCCACGACCTCCCAGCAACGTTAACCACTTCGCCACGACGGCTGGTGTCACCATCATCTTATTGAGATCACCTTTTTCAACACCGTCATTGTTTTATTCAGTTTTGGAAAGTGACTTCAAGTTGTATGTACATGTTTGCGTGTGGGGGTGGTGGGGGTGGAAAGCATGATTCATTTCATATATATTGGTTAGGTGTCTTGATAGGTGGGCAGTTGGTTTACTGTTTGGTCCGTCGGTTGCTTAATTCGTTCTTTGACTGACTGGCATTTAACACACTGAATGTTGTTGTTTCTAAGTGTGTGGTGATCTGCTTTGCAGTGCATGGTTGTTGTGTGTGTGTTGGATGTGTGTGTTTATGTTGGTTGGTTTGGTTTAGGGTAAGAAGATGAAGGAAGGGGGCAGCACAGGCAAAATGTGCTTTTCTTTGGGGGGAGGTTGGTTTGCTGCCTCAGAAGAAATGTGCATGTATACCTGCAATGTGTTTGTAATGGGTTTTATATTTTATCATTAACATTATTACAAGAAGCTTCTAAGTGGGAGATAGTGTTACCATGATTCATGTTTTTTGTTTTCTTGTTTTTTTCACATGAAGCCATTCTGTTTTCTTAAGTTCTTCGTTTCTTTTAAATTGCGTGTTTACTTCTTTCATATGAGTGGTCTGACGATATACTTTTAGTTTACACCTTTTGTTTTATTAGTTTGCTTGGTTTAGTTCCTTTGTTACTTTGCTTGTTTGTGTGTGTGTATCCTCCAGTCTGATCTGCAGTAGTGTGCAGCTCTGCTTCAATCATCAGTTTGGTTTTCCCCGGGACACCGTAGTCAGTGTGCCCTTCCATCCTGTGACGTTTGCTGCAACAGAGATCTTGTATGAAGACCTAGATATCTCTGATGAATGCCTAGCCAAAGTAAGGAGGACAAGAGCCTCAGTGATGTCCCTTTGTTCGAGCATGATCAGCCATGCTAGCATCATAGCATGGATATAATATGGCAGCTTAGTTAGTCATGGGTTCACGGACACGCATCATTTTTCTCTGTGCCTGGAACTTGTGCATGTTACCCCAGATCTGAAGTTGGCTGTGAACACAGACATACATATGTAGAACATACAAAATGCACTTCATAATTGATATGATATGTTTTGCGTAATATTCATATATTTTGGGAGCATGCAGTCATGAAAGATAACTCTTGCCGACTGTCCTCATCTTAAGGGCTGGAGTTGCTCATCTTTCTCTCTCTCTTTCTCTAGATATATATATATATATATACAAGATCTCTGGGCACAAGCACTGCTTGCCTGCATACCTTGCCTTCCTCTCACCACTGACCTCCCTCCCCTTCACCCCTCCCCTCCCATTGCAGAGAGCAGAGTGTCGACGACGGCGTCGGCAGTCAATGGCCTGTCCAGCCAGCAAGGGAGCCGACCACCTGTGGCTCACACACACGGGCCCTGGGATGGCAGTCTGTATGCCACCATCAGCAAGCAGTCCAGAGATGACCTGGAGGGTCTGACCTCGCTTAACGGTGCTGCCGCCTCCTCCCATCATCCTCTTCATCATCATCATCATCAGACTAACGGCTCGTTTACCTCCAGTGTGGACTCAGGTGCTTGTTGGTGCTTACATGCTTGGTATCGTCCTTCTACCTTTTGCAGTGCTTTTTTTTGTTTTGTTTTTCCTTTTTTTTTTTTTTTTTTTTTTTTTTTTTTTTTTTTTTTTTTTTTTGCTAAACCTTTTTCTCTCAGTCTCAGAAGCTTAAAGTAGATATTCAAGAATGTTGGGGCATTGGATGGAATGTGAAGTATTTTGGAGTAGAGTTAATTTGCTGCACAGAGCAACGGAGTACAGTGTAGTACAGAACAGAATCGCTAAAAAGAAAAAAAAAGAAGAGGGAGGAAAGGCCGGGGAGGGGAGGTAATGGCTTTGTAAAGCACAGTGCAAGGAAATGGTGTATTTAAATTTTAAAAAGAATTGTTAGTGATTCCACAAGACAATATGGACAAACAGATTACAAGACAAAACACAACATGTTTTGACCTCTTGGGTCTTCTTCAGGTGAAACAAACAACCTTCAGGACAATGAAAGCGAAGAACGAGCAATCTCTTACCTTCTCGTTTTCGGGACAAGATGGGTGTTCAGCGTATTTGAAATTTACAGAGCGCTAGTTCTGGTGTCGCCTTTGCCAAACCTCAGTGTTTGTTAGTGGTGAGTTATTTTCAGATTTGCCTACCTCATCCCCTGCCTCCCAGGCATGGAAGAAAGATGACATCTACTAGGTGGCTGTGATATTTTTTAGCACAGTAGCTAATGTCTAAACCATCAGCAAAGTATTTACAAGATAGTACAGATCTTAGCCAATACAGGGGAATGCAGCTACTTACAAAGTGTGGTGGACTACAGTGGTGCAGACACTATGCGTGTGTAGGAGAAAAGACCAAAACTGTTTCGCAGGCATTGTTTTCTAAATAAAATATTCATTGTATAATAAGATCCGAATAGGATTATTTCTGAATTGCAAGTGATTATTTGAGAAACAAGCCTACACTTTATTCAAAAACATTGTTAAATCATTGATACAGTTGGATCCATATAACTGTTGCCAACAGTTATGGTAAAACCAGGCTCGTTGCAGGGACTTCAGAGTGTAAACAAAGGCAACAGTAGGCATATGTGGGCATGCTTGCCTGAAGGGCATGCACGTTAACTACCATTTCAGGCATTCTGGCACCATGAAGCCTCTCTCTTGCCATCAGACTTGCCCATTGTACCTGTGTTCTTTCTTGAAAGGTTTAATTTAACCCGTTCACTGCCTGAAAATATTACAAACAAAGGCTTTCCCAGTGCCAGGGAAATCTAATGATTTGGGGGTAATAATTAACAAAAAAATTCTAGCTCAGAAACTACAAAAGATATAAAAATGAAATATATATAATTTTTGAAGGAAATTGAATGAGATTTTGAATCTGGGCTTCTTTTGTTTTTATTTTGATAATAAAAAAGTATTTAGGCATTTAGATTTGGATAGATTTTTTTGCACAATCAAAAACATATGTATTTACCACTACATCTTCACATCCAAACAAGAACACAAAGCAAAAAAGTTGAAAATAAAGTTTGTATTGTCACACTACACCTGTAAATGAAAGTAAAACAGTTTAGAAGTCTATCAAGACGCTCACACTCTAAGCAGACAGGTCAGTCCACGACCACGCCCCCCTCTCCCCACCACGCCCCCTTGCTGGACTTCAACCCTCTCTTTCACTGCTCCTCTTCCCCTACCTTTCCCTCTGCCCCGTGCCATGCCGCGAGCAGGCAGCGCTCCCCTCTCACGCTGACTATCACGTCACTGACCACTGGCACACAGTGCAGAGTACACACTAGGCTGGCTCGTTCGACGCAGTCAGCTGAACACACACTGAGGTCACACAGCCCGACTCAATAACTGACGAATATGGTCGGCAATTCCATCACTATCATCATCTCACCTTCATGCTCAAGTGAGTCGTTGAATAAAAGATTATTGTCTTTGTCAAAAATCATTAGCAGAGCCTGCTCAGCTGTGTAAATACGTTGATTTGGTCGCTGCGCTTGTCGAAGGTTGCGCCGCCATCTTTGCAACGACGAAGTGCTGGCTGGTCATCCAGTCAGTGATGAGAATAAATGGGCTTTCCCCTCACGTGTGGTCATTTACATATCATTTTAATACTACAGACATATAAGGCTTACTACGCACACTCTATTTAAGTCCGTTGATAGAAATAGAAACGAATGAAAATTCAAGAAAAATGCATGACGTCAGTGGACAGCCCATAGGCACTGGGAAAGCATTTTTAATGCGGCGTCAGCTGACGGCTTAAAGGCACTCTAGGGTTAAAAAAAAAAAGTCACCTATCTTTTTACCTTTGTTTCCTTTGTATCTGTTTGAGTAGCTAGTGTGGGTGTGATGACCTTTTATTGTCAGACTATTTCCATTTGGTCTTTTGATTTGTTTCCCTTTGCGTGATTTGCTGTTGGGTGCAGATTAGAGTAGCTGGCTTGGTACCTGCTTCTCCTTTCATAGGCGGTGTTTGTTTCTGTTGTTAAACACTTGGTGCCTTTTTGTATGCAGTCCATGCCACAGTGAAGACCAATCTGCGTGTGTGTTGTTGTCTAGGATACGTGGGTCCCAGGGACGTCAGTTACGGCTCCCAGCAGCAGGCAGAGCTGCACTCGTCCACCTACACCACGCAGGTGAACAGCGCCCGCACCAACTACAACACCAGTTCAGTGTCTCGCACTGCAGCGCCCGTGCTGGAAGATCATTACAACTACAACTCCGTGCCCCGGCAGCAGACCTCAGCGCCCCCTGTGGAGGAGCGTTCTCAGCTGGATGACCTGCTCAGTGACCTTCTGAGTGACCAGGTGATCGTCACCAGTCCCACCAGTCCGCGCAGTCCGTCCAGTCCGCAGCAAAACATGATGAAAGGAGCCAAGACTGTGACGACCACTACGCACACCTATCACACCTTCTCCAGCACAGACTCTCATGGAGGGAGGAGCCCTGCCGACAAGGTGCTGATCCAGAGAGCGGAGGTCACCTACAAGGTGCCGGGAGTCGGGGAGGAGAGGCAGCACTACACCATCGCCGGAGAACCCCCGGAGCTGGAGAAGCCGCGCAGACCTGCTGAAGATGCGTTTAGCTACTCCTCCACTTCTTCCAGTCATGTGGATCAGTCGCGCCGATTCCAGTCGTTAGAGCGTGACATGAACAGAAGTGAGCGGGTCATCAACGTTCAGCACAGTCCTCCGGCACGCACCCAGACCTTGCCTTACCGCGCCGACTACGAGAACCGGTACAACGTGTCAGAGAGCCAGCAGCACTACAACACCATGGACGCTGACCAGGCCTCCTGGCTGCAGCAACAGCAGCAGAAGCTCCAGCGGAAGCGGGACGGGCGTGACGCCAGTGGGAGGACCGATCAGGAAAAGCAGCTGGTAAGCGAGCTGAAGTTTGCCCAGAATCGCTACTACAATCAGCGCGAGGTTGATGACAAGGCAGCCATGGACTCCTATCGGCAGCCGCCCATGCACAATGGGCCTCTGTCAGCTTCCACCCTGCCAGCCAATTATGCCCCGCCACCTCGAGGGTTTGGAGGAGATTCTGGCCACTTCAGCACATACTCACAGTCACAATCCCAGTTCATGGAGAGCCAGTACGCCAGCGGGGACAGGTCAAGCAACAAGCCCCCTCCTTCCCCCACGTTGCAGCGCTTAGGACCCCCTACCTCCATGCCGGTGCAGCCTCCGGCCCGCTCTAGCAGCAAAGATTACATGAGGTCAAGATCGCATAGCAGCAGCAGCAATTTGTGGCAAACCTCTCCCCCTGCTAACCGACCTCTGGAGCGGCAGTATTCAGAGACTCTCTTAGACCGAGACCACGTGTCCGGTTTGCAAGCGCCCCGTCGAGCGGCGTCCACCACCCCTCCTATGTCGCCTCCAGGTGCTCGCTCCCCTGTGCCGATGGGACCCATGGCCACCACGACCTACACGACCTACCGCACCATCCACAAGGAGGTGCGCGATGACCCTGTCGTCCAGCCGCAGGTCCAGCAGGCAGTGGCCGCCCCCCCTGTGCAGGCTCCACCCCCACAGCCTCAGCATCCCCCAGCCAACCAGCAGACCCAGCACAACTACATCACTGAGGTCTTCGTGCACCGGGTGGGAGGTAGGCTGTGGCGTGCAAACCTGTCATGGTAGTGTTGAGCTTATGTGTCTAACACAGGTAGTTCACGGCAAGCAGAGCTGAAGAAACTGTCAAAGAGAGTGGAAATGTGTTGTTCTGATGCTGTATCAGTAGATGCATGTAATAGAAAGCTTTTATTCATAACTTGATATATGTAAATTGTGTGTTGTGTTAAAAATAATTTCATCTGTGTAGGTCTTTTGATATTTTTCACAAGATGCTGGTAGATGTTTTGTTTTTTTCAATGGTGACAGCCATTTGTGGTCATTTTAGTTTGAAGCAGCAGAAGATGTGGTATTGTGTTTTGCATAATAGTTTAAAATTTCAGTTTCTTGATATTGTCTTTGCAAATGAAATGGCCTATGCTTTCCAGTTTGGTTTTGATTTCCTTCATGGACAAAACTGAACACATTGATGTAATTATTAATTTCATTTTGATGTAGGAAAGATGAATATGTATATGCTACAAGTTTAACAGACTTTACTTACTGCAAAAAAAGATTGAACAGAACGCTGACTGGGATTTTTCTCATTCCGTGGTTGCATAGAACAGACAGAGAGAAGCAGTTATTTACAGTAATGGTGTGATCAGTGTCATCTTTGTTATATTCAGTTTATCTCTCCTTTCTTGTTGTTGCCCATCAGCAAGCTATAACAGCAAAGGGGGGGGGGGCTGTGTGACAGGTGAAAAACAAGCCCAGGACAAACCGGACACCATTGACGACACACGGCTGGATGAGCTGACCCGGTCCCTGCAGGCCGCCACAGAGTCCCTGATGGAAGACCGCGTGTCCAGTAAGCAGCAGCAGAAGCACCAGCAGTCGTACCAACAGTCGTCGTCATGGCAGGAGCATTACCAGTCTGTGAGTAACGTTAACGCTCGGCAGGCGGAGCCGTGTGGGGCCTATGGTGGCAGCATGTCTTCCTCTAGTGAACCTGCTCGCAGCCGCAGTGCCTCCTCTGATTGGGACAACCCCCCCATCTATGTATGTTGTCTTGGGCTTGGTGCTGGACTCGGATGCTTAACGGTGCCCTCACTGCAAACTTTTCTTCCCAATGACTTGGAAAATATAGACATGTGCGCCATCAAAAAACTGTTAGATAATGTCTTTTTGAGTGTATATGTAAAAGCATTTTGCATTATAATGATTATGTGTCTTGCACTGAAGATAGATCTTATGAAATAGAGTCATGAGAGTTTCTCACTTGAAGTGTAAACTGAAAAGAGTTCTCACAAAATCCATTAGTAGATCTACATGGTTTTCTTTCAAAAGGCCTTTTGTCAATTAAAAGAGAAGTTTGCATGGGCACTGTTATGCTTTCTGCCGTTTTATTTTTTATTTCATTTATTTGTCTGTGTTGATAAAGGTGGATATAGGATAATCAAGGCTTGCTTGATTATATCGTAAATAGAATTAAAAACTAACTTGTGCTCAGAATCAAATTCTGTTTCTTTATGAACAAAAAGATAATCTTGAAGAAAGTCTGGCTTAAATTTATTACTGAAATTATATCAGGAAAAGATGATTGATATTGAAGTGATATTGGTTATTTTCACTTATTGTATGGATTTAATGATCAAGTCTTTGGAACGAGAAATTATTCACACACCAGTCTAGCAAGTTGTCACATAATCAATTTGGAAAATCTGATAATCAAAGAAGCCATTGTTAAACCAGTGGTCATGAAGAATTTAAAGCCCTTGGAGTGAGGAATTACAATTGAACATTGTTCATAACTGAAGCACAGTAAGGTCATGATTTACATATCTGTATGTACTTGTATTCTGATATCTGACACCTGCACCAAATTTCTTAACTTCAGATTTTTTTTTTAAGAAAGTAAGTTATGAAAGTCTTTTTTCTTTTTTTTTTTTCTTTTTTTTTTTAAATGCATAGTAGTTCTGTATGGTGAAGAAAAGTTCATAAAAAGATTTGATTTTTGTTTGTTTTTTTTTATTTGTTTGATTTTTCCAGATGAATAACTCTTCATCCCCCACCCCCTGATCTTGACTTTTTGTTGTATTTGGTGCTGCTTATCTGTACTGTATTAGTGTGCTTGACGTTGGTCATGGAGTGTTGTATTTGGTGCTGCTTATCTGTACTGTATTAGTGTGCTTGACGTTGGTCATGGAGTGTTGTATTTGGTGCTGCTTATCTGTACTGTATTAGTGTGCTTGACGTTGGTCATGGAGTGTTGTATTTGGTGCTGCTTATCTGTACTGTATTAGTGTGCTTGACGTTGGTCATGGAGTGTTGTATTTGGTGCTGCTTATCTGTACTGTATTAGTGTGCTTGACGTTGGTCATGGAGTGTTGTATTTGGTGCTGCTTATCTGTACTGTATTAGTGTGCTTGATGTTGGTCATGGAGTGTGTATTTGTGCTGCTTATCTGTCTGTATTAGTGTGCTTGATGTTGGTCATGGAGTGTTGTATTTGGTGCTGCTTATCTTATATTAGTGGCTTGACGTTGGTCATGAGTTGTATTGGTGCTGTATCTGTACTGTATTTGTGCTTGATGTTGGTCATGGAGTAGAGTTGATTATTCTGATCTTTTCCACATGTGACCCTCTGCCCCCAAATTACTCTTATGTCTCCGGCTGATCATTTCCGAATGAATTGTCTTCCTCAAGTCAGCGGAGATGGACAGAAAAATGAACCTCTCACTGTGTCTTGTTACACTGTTTCAGCCATAATTATTCTGAAAATAATCAGACTGGCTCAAAATGACAAAAGTATACAAACAAATACTGATTTGAACATTCTGCTGTTGAGATGTCCAAACAGCTTTTCGTGAGAGCTGTCCGAAAGTTCCTGCAAGATTTTTGTAAGATAATGTTACACAAAACAAAAATGATAGAATGATACAGAAGTGTCATTAATCATTAAAAAATAAAAATAGAATGATACCTGTTCTGATCTTGGAATGTTTCTACTGTCCATCAGCAAATGAGCCAGGAAGATTGAGATGACTCGCCCAATGAAAGTGCTATTGCTTTAGTCAAGTAAACAGATTCAGTCTCATATCCTTCATCTGTCACGAGTTCAGTTGTCTCTCATAACGGGTATACATTCCCTTCACTGTGCTGTCTTATTTGAAGAAAGTGCTGCCTCAGACCTGGCTCAAAACAATACCGTCAGAGAGAAAAACCACTCTCTTTTCAGTCTATGGCCCACAATTGTGTATATATATCTAATTGGTCGAATAAAGAAAATAAATAGCCCATGTTTGAAGCTCATGTGTGCATAAGAAAAATTCTGCATTCCACTTTTAATGGCCTAAGCTTTAGCACATAAAGAGTGTGAGCGACGTGCCATGGCTGTAAGCTTTGGCACAGAGCCAGTGTGATCAAGTGTCTTATTTGTTCCTTCTCCAGCACTGCTACCTGTTCCTAGATAATGCAGGCAGGCCGCGCCAGTGCCACAGTATGATTACAGAGGAGACGTTTTCTCAAGCTACTTTGAGAACATGGTGTCTAATCTTTTCAGACATTTTCGAAGAGTGTTTCCGTGGAGAATGTTCAAAAGTCATTTTCTAATATAGTTCACAGACATTCATGTCTTTTCGCACTACAGACAAGGAGAGTGACCATCGATGAAAAATCTGTCAGAATGTGAAATTTAATGGTCATTATTTGATGACGTGGCTGGTTGTCTTCCAGGTCCAAATGACCTGATGTCACTTCCTGCTCATTCTGTGTGGGTAGTCACTGGTGCATGATGGGTAAATCAGAGACGAAAAATGGAGCAGTTTTAGAGCAATTTCAAGAGCAGTGTGCCAGAATTAATATTTGCTCTTAAGTACACACTTAATAGTTGTTGTTTTTCTGAAGAGTAACGCAATGACAAAGTCCAAAGGGAGAGAACTGCACTCTCCTGTCTCCCCCCTCCCCCAACCTTCCTCCTACCATGAGTACCTTTCTCCCTCTTCCACCTTCCCAGACACACCCATGTTGTAATTGTTGGATTGCTATTGGTGTGTTTCATCTTTGTAACACTTTAGCATGAAGCTGTGACTGTCTGTGTTAGTTCTTCCTCCCCTGGGCAGTGAAACTGTGCGTGTGGTGTGTAGGGTGGTGCTGGCATGTGTAGTAGGTCTGCTTCCCCTCACCACCTCCACACCCCTGCATCCACTCCATCCTGGGTTTTTGGTCTGTTCCATTCCCATCTCTCTCAGTCCCCCCCCCCCTCTCTCTCTCTCTGTCTATGCGTCTCTCTCTCTCACTCTCTCTCTCTCTCTCTCTCTTCTCTCTCTCTCTCTCTCTCTCTCTCACTCATCGCATCCACTTTATTTGCACCGCTGTAAACATTTTTGTGTGTGTGTGTGTGTTACCGTCATTCATTGCTTTAAGCTTAATACTTTGTTTTCTTTCTTTCTATTTGTTCGACATTGTGCTTCAACCATTGCTCTTTTTTGTTGTTTGTTGTTTTACTGACTAATTGAATTTTCTAAAGATACATTCTGTTATCTGTTTTAGGCATAATAGTTAACCTTTAAATTCTTTCTGTGCATTTGCCATTATTGTGCGTTATCCACAAACGTTACTTTTCTCACCTGTATTCTGTTGTTGTTGTTGTTGCTGTTGTTGTTGTTGTTGTTTTTTACCTATAATTCTCTGTGTCTGTTTTGTGAAAACTGTCTTCCTCGTCGATTTGTGCCACTGTTCCCTTACTACCCATGCCTTACCATAATCCCGCTGTCCCAGGACTTCAAGTTGGACATCTCAATGTCTATCATTTATTTAATAAGGTCCATGAAATCTCATCACTCTTAAAACAGTCACCCCATCCAGTACAAGTATTTGGCATAAGTGAAACAAGGTTAGACTGTCGCATCACAGATAACCTTATTAGCATTCCTGAATACAACATAGAACGACGCGACAGTGATCAACCCCAACATACTGGCCTTGCCGTATACATTCATCAATCAATTGCCCACATTACCCGACGCAGAACTGATCTTGAAACTAATACTGTCGAATGTATCTGGATTGAAATTAAAAAAACTCCAAATCACCGCCATTATTAATCAGACATTTATATAGACACCCATCTTCCACATACGAATGGTATGACAACTTTGTACAAATGATGGATTGGATCTGTCACAACAGTTCAAATATACTACTGTTAGGGGACTTTAATATTGATATGTTAAAACAACAACCAGCTTGGACAAGTACACTATCACTTCATGCACTCCATCAGTTAGTACAAACCCCAACGAGAATAACTAAAACAACTGCGACTCTTATTGATCATGTATACACTAACAACAAATCTGCAATACTAGATGTTTCAGTGGTACATTCTGGTATTAGTGATCACTGTCCAGTTTTCTGCACGTGGTCCTTAAGGCTCCCAAAACCACCACCCAAAGGTCACACGACCATCCAATACCGCTCTTTCAAAAAGTTTAATGAAGCAGCATACCTCTATGACTTAAACGTTTCCCCATTTCACTTAACTTATAATTACTCAGATGTCAATGATGCACTGTCCTTCTGGTACCAAACATTCCTCACCATTATAAATAAACACGCGCCGTTACATCAAAAAAGAGTTAGGCATCTGCAGATGAACCCGTGGTTAACGCCAGAATTGCTGCAAGAAATGGTACTATGTGACCAACTCAAGGCAGCAAATTTGTTTGATGAATATAAAGAGCAGAGAAACTTTGTTTCAAACGAAGTTGAAAAAGCCGAACGAGACTACTTCAGTCAAATGATAACGGATGCAAAATCCACAGTGCCAGTATGGAGGGCAATAAACACTATTGTACGCAACAAGCGTACAGATTCACAAAATTTCAAGCACAAACATCACCCCGGACAAATTTAATACCCACTTTCTGTCATTATCAGATACCCTTACTCAAGCTTCACAGACTATAAGAGCACCAAATGAATATACATGCCCGACATCCCTAATATCATTTTGCAAACAAAAACTTGGATCCAGTAACTCAGTCAAAATTCCCCTTCTTGCTGTACATGAAGTAGGTATGCAGATAGCGCAATTAAAGAATAAAAAAATCCATGGGTCCTGATAACATACCCGCATTTCTTCTCAAACTCGCTCTACCTTACATTGTTGAGTCTCTTACATACATATATAATTTATCCATTGAAACTAATGTTTTCCCTCAGGTGTTCAAAAACGCCAAAGTGATCCCCCTTCCAAAATCAAATGATTTGTCGGATCCAAATAATTTCAGACCTATATCCTTACTTTGGATTCTATCCAAACCCCTTGAAAGACACATACACACGCACGTATCTCAGTTCATGGAGAAAAACAAACTATTTCACCCACTCCAATCTGGATTCCGATCTAATCATTCCTGCCACACAGCATTATCACGAATGTATGACTCATGGCTTTCAAATATGAACCAATCACAAATGACAGGGGTTGTCTTTCTTGACTTCAAAACGGCGTTTGATCTTGTTGATCATTCCATTCTTCTAAAGAAACTATCTGTCTACTTGAAACCATACCCTGACAATCTCATTATTCCAATCATACTTGAACGATAGGACTCAGTATGTGGTGCTTAATGGCAAAACTTCCGCTTCAGACTTTGTCAGACATGGAGTCCCACAGGGCCCTGTACTAGGCCCCCCTACTATTCTGCATCTTCATCAATGATTTACCATTGTCCGTATCAGATGAAAAGGTCACGACAGATTTATTTGCTGATGACTCATCATTCCAAACGAATGGTAGTGATCTACAGACAATAGAAACTTCTCTCCAGGAAAGTCTAAACGACGTGTCAGACTGGTGTCATTCAAACTCAATGATCATACACCCAGCCAAAACCAAATCTATGATTATAGCTACCCGCCAAAAACACCAGTTGACTCCTCTTTGCCTAAAACTTCAGTTGAATGGCACTTCTATCGAGCAGGTAGACAAGCATCGTGTTTTAGGGTTAACGATAGATAAAGAATTGAAATGGCAGTCTCATCTCAATAACGTTTGCAAGGTAGTCTCAAAACACCTTTTCCTGTTATCTCAGTTAAAGCGCTACGTCAACAGTAATGTGCTTAAACTTTTCTTCAATGCACACATAATGTCACGTATCAATTACGCCTCGACAGTGTGGGACGGCAGTAGTGACGTCCACCAAAAAAGGCTGAATTCTCTCCATAGACGTGCAGCAAAGCTGCTCCATCCAGCTGTATCTCTAGCAACAGACGAAAAACTGAAAGCGCTGAACATACTTCCTCTGAATAGGCAATTGGAATTCAACAAGGCATCATTTATGTTTACAATCTTGACAGATACTATGCCATGTTATATCAATGCCTTTTATACAAGATCGAACAGCTTTTCTGGCTCGACGAAATTCCTTCTTCCCTACCCACGCATTGATCTATACAAAACAAGCCTAGCTTACTCTGGACCATATGTCTGGAACTCACTTCCACCGAATCTACAAAACATGAATACTTTAAAACTTTTCAAGGAACATTGCATAAACATTTTATGTCTCAGTAATTAAATTATTCAATTACAATGATTAGCGCCCATTCGCAAAGTCTTCTGTGAACCACTCTTTGAATAAATCGTCTATACATAAAACCTACTCCGTTAAAATCGCTCATCCCCACTCCCACTCTGTCTACCATCCCTTTTCTCCTCCCCCTATCTACCATTCTCTCTTCCCCACCCTCCTCTGACCTCTCTCTCTGTAGTCTTGTTTGTTTGTTTTTAAGTTTCCTTCTGTTTTACCATCCCCCATCTCATTAGTGCTTTTATGAATTGTTTGCTTATCATTGTAGAATTAGATTACCATGTTGCTATGTTGAATTGTCAGTATGAATGATATGTGCTGAAATAATGTATGCATGACAAGGACAGATTGTAAGACTAGGCTTTGGCCTAAAATCTCCATCCTTGTGTATTAAAGATCAATCAGTCAATCTCTCTCTCTCTCTTCTCTTCTCTCCCCCCCCCTCCCCTCACTCATTGGCACTCTCTTTGTCTCTTCTCCCTTCCTTCCCTCTTTGTCTTACACACACTCTCTCTCACACACACAGACACATGCGCCACACACACATACACACACACACATGCATGCACCACACATACACACACAGCATACACACACACACACACACACACACACACACACACACACACACACACACACACACACATGTGTTACACACACACACACACACACACACACACACACACACACACACACACACACACACACACATGTATTTGTGTATGGACATATTCAGTCTATATATGCACCCTCAGGCATAGACTTTGGATGGCAGCCTATCACTATTTACCATTTCTGTTACTGCTACTGTATTACTATTTTTAGAAACAGTGTGTAGAGTGTTCATAAATTTGCATTCATTAAAATAATCTTCCTCATTAAAGGAGTTCAGCATTCTTTTTTAGAAAAAAAAAAGGATGAAAGAAGGGGAGTGGATTGAAATACAAATAAAATGCACAGCCTCGATTGGCAGACATGTTTGATTGACATTACCCTGATAAAAACAGATCAGTGAATGAAGACAGAGTTTCTTAAACTTTTTTTTTTTTTGCTCCAGCTTTGAGTATTATGCCTGCCTGTTCTGCTTTTGATAAAAGATCAGTTTTGGTTCAGAGCCTCTGTGTGTGTGTGTGTGTGATGTGTGTGTGTGTGTGTGTGTGTGTGTGTGTGTGTGTGTGTGTTTTCTTCAGAATTATGAAATATGAATAGCCCAGACTACACGACTGAACACTGGTGTGTCCCTCCCACAGAGCCAGGTTCAGAAGACGCAGAAGGAGCAAGGCCCGCCCCCCAAGCGGGTGAACGTGATCGAGGAGGACCGCATCACGCTGAGGCCCATTGGTCCTGGCATGCAGACTCTGGAGCCTGAGGGCTCCCACTCCAGCTCCACCCTCACTCTCAACCGCGCTGCCACCCCCGGCTTCCCCACCTCACCAGGTAGGTGGCGCCCTTGTGAACACTGGGATTGATCTGTCTGCTTCGGCTGTGTCGGATCTGGAAGCCTGTGTTTGTCAAGTTCTTGGAACCTACCTCAGTTTGGTTTCTGAAGCACACACACATACATACACTCACTCACACACACACACACACACACACACACACACACACACACACACACACACACACACACACATGCACACACACAAACATGCACACACACACACACACACACACACACACACACACACACACACACACACACACACACACACACACACAGAATGCATACGTTTTTGTTTGTTTGTTTGTTAATTGGTCCCATCAGATTGATATTTGAGACTTATCTGATTTGGGTATGGGAGCCTGTTTCAGTTGAGGTTGAGAGAGCATGTTTGGTTCGCAGAGCTCTGAACATTCATATGTGGTTCTGTCCATATCTTAGAATGTGTTTTCGTCAGTCTTCAGTATGACTCTCCTCCCTATGTCTGTTAGGTTCTGCACTGTTCAGGGGTCCATGAATCCTATTCCACTTCAGTTCCTGGAGCTTGGTGGAATAACTAGAAGCATTGTAAAATTTGAACTTTTATTCTTCGTTCCTATGTGTTTATTTGTCTCACACTCACTGTTTGTCTGTCTGACTGTGTAGTTTGCGCACTGTGTGGAAAATTGTATTGGTGTGAACTTTCATTTGTTTTGTAAGTGTTTATTTGTCTCACTCTCAGCTTGGTCTGTGTACTTTCAGCACTGTGTGGGTGATTATTTGGGTGTGTTCTGTTACCGCATAGTGTTCTTCACTTTTGGTGTTTCTATCCTGTCTTTGCTCTTTTTGTTTTATTTCTGTGATTGAATAGTGATAAAGGCTGTGATTACTGGTAAATCCACTTGTGTTTCATAACTTTTTTGTATGCAATATCAAAGGAGTTATTGTGTGAATTGAATTTTTTTTTCAGTCGTTGCCCCTGTATCCCAAAGGGGCCCCTAGGGCCTTAGACTCTGGCCTCATTCCTTATTTTTCGTTCAAGAAACTTTCACCCATGTGGGCCCCATTCCTTATTTTCTGTTGAAGAAACTTTCAGCCATATGGGCCCCATTCGTTATTTTCTGTTTGAGAAACTTTCACCCATGTTGGCCCCATTATCTTCTGTTCAAGAAACTTTCACCCATGTGGGCCCCATTCCTTATTTTCTGTTGGAGAAACTTTCACCTATGTTGGCCCCATAATTTTCAGTTCAAGAAACTTTCACCCATGTTGGCCCCATTATTTTCTGTTCAAGAAACTTTCACCCATGTCGGCCCCATTAATTTCTGTTGGAGAAGCTTTCACCCATGTTGGCCCCATTCCTTATTTTCTGTTCAAGAAACATTCACCCTTTGTTATTACATCTTTTTGTTTGTTTGTTTTTTGCATGGGTAGTTTTTAATTTATGTGAACCCAAACAGAAACACATCAAGCTATTTTGCAGAATTAGAACAGAGAGTAAGTATACACGGCAAAGGCAGACAGGGTTATTGTATTGTTGCCCTTGATGTGGCCAGCATGGCTGACTGGGTTGTACACTGAACAGTTTGCCTTGCCTTGGCCTGACCACTGCATAGCAACCATGTCTCCATGACCACTGCATAGCAACCATGTCTCCATGACCACTGCATAGCAACCATGTCTCCATGACCACTGCATAGCAACCATGTCTTCATGACCACTGCATAGCAACCATGTCTCCATGACCACTGCATAGCAACCATGTCTTCATGACCCTGCATAGCAACCATGTCTTCATGACCACTGCATAGCAACCATGTCTTCATGACAGCTGCATAGCAGCCATGTCTTCATGATTATAAAAAGGCCATTTCTAGCTTTAAGTGTCGTCTTACAATGATTGTTCAGTTGTTTTGAGGAACTTTATGTTTTATCTTTATTTCCCTTCAAGAAATGTTTGTTTCTCTCTCCCCCCCTTTATTTTTCTTTGTGCTCAGTGATGGTGTTTGTCTCATGACCTTGCTGACTGACCTTTCCTGTGATCAGACGATGTGTTCCTCAGGGCTGGACTGTTCATGCCAGTTTTTACTTTTGCGTGTTTGACACCACAAAATTCCTGTTGGGTTTTAGGTTTGGTCACATTTGGACAGTGTGAGGCGTGGGTAGATAGAATGAATGAAGTTGGTGTGCATGATTAACTGATTGTCAGATAACCAATGAAACAGCATGATCAATAAAAGACCTTTTTTTTTATATAAAGATTGTAGTTGATATAATTAACAGCCAGTAGTTAAGTTAACTGACAGAATTTATTTTGAAAGATGAATTTATTTTTCTGTGTGTGATATATTAGAAAATGCTTGTGGTATGTGACATTAATAGTGGTTAATGATTAACAGCAATGATGGAAATCAAAGAAAAGAAAAGAGAATTGTTCTCTTGAGAAGCAAAGTAAACACCCCCCCCCCCTCCCCCTTCCCCCCCAAAAGACACTGCTTTTTCCCTCTTCAGCATCGTTTGATATATGCACAAGGTTCAGGACTGATCATTTAATCAGCATCATGAGGGGAAAACAAATCAAAACAAAGCAACAAACAGTTCTTACTTCACCTAAAGCAATGATACAGAAAAGAAAAAGAGGGATATGAGCAGGAAAAAACAATTTGTCCTTGGTTGTTGAAGCATAGTTTTTGTTCAAACCAATTCACGTTTTAAAGTGTTATTTGCTGTTTTCCCATGTAAGGGTAAGTCATTCGAAACAACAATAGATGGTTAGCTTTGAAGGGATCAGAGAGAGAGAGAGATCAGATCTAAATCAACAAGTCTGTTCCCATTGTTCGTTAACAACCTTCAGTTCCTGAAAATCACATTTCACAGTAAACAACAAACAAGTAGGGTAACTCTTGCAAGAGTTACCCTGCTTGTTTATTGTTTACTGTTCCCACCTCATTTCATATTTACTTTCACATATCACAGACACAGTGAGGAATGGTTTTCCCCAGAGAGTTGACAGGGTGTGTTGATGTTGTTGGTGGCTGTCATGATTGTTGTCGTCGTCGTGTGGAGTGCTGCATGATGTATCAACGGCATGTTGCTCGTTCTGTGCCTCACAGCTACACCACCTTTCCCAGTTTCGCCACGGGCAGTGCACCGCAGTGCAGGTAATCTCCATCGTCTCCAGTCACCTGTCTTGGGGTTCGCCTTGCAAAGCTTTGCTTTCACATACTGTGTGTCATCATCACTTCTGCCTTGTTGTGTTTTCTGTCCCGTCTGTGCCTTCTGCTTCTGTTGGACGATTGTTTGTTCTTCTCGCCTGTCATTTACACTCCTTCCTTTTTTCTTTTTTTTTCTAAGCCACAGCTGTGATTTCTTTCATTCTTCTGTTTTCTTCTTCTTCTGTTGTTTCGGATCCTATTTCAAAAGTTATTGTAGACTGTGCATGCAAGTTAAAAGAGTGGGTGATGGTGTTTGAGGGTCATTTGCAGGTTTTTTTGGTTGGTAGTTTCACTCATTGTGTTCTGTAAAGTACTTGTCTTCATAGCCAGTTTGAGGGAGTAAATTAAGTGATAATGAGTTACAAAGACTTAACCAACCATATGTGTATTTAATAAAACCAGCTGCTGCTGTGTCGTATTTCACTAATTTTAAGTTATATCGCTGGTCTTATTGAAAATCAACTAATTATTATGTCGTGAACTTAATCTTTCTTCTTTTATTTTACTTTATTAAGATTTATTCTTTGAAATCAGTGATTGTTACCTATGCAGTGTTTTAAATTGGAATGTTCTGTAATTGTAGAACTTTCTTTATGTCATAATTGGTATAATTTTCTTCAGATTTTAAAGCACATTTTTTTAGGTAAAAAATGAACGAGTGCTTGTAATTTGTTTTTAGACATGATCCATATTTGATAAATATAGTTTGTCAGTTCATTGCATTTTAAATACTTTCTTGAATTTTGTTAAAGTGTAAGGGAATTCATAGGAGTTTAGCTATATTATGGTTTTTATGGGGAATGTTCGAAATAAGATGGTAGATAAGGTTATCTATTGAGGGATTATATTTCATATGTTGGTATATCTGATGTCTGCATGTATTCTTTTTAAGTTGATGCATTTTGAACATTTTCTTATTTTAGTACTTGATAAATCTTAATCCATTTCAGCAGTTGTTAATGAAACTTTTATAACTCAGGGTACAAACAGTAATAAACGTGGATGATTGAATTTCACAGGATAAGGCATGTAGTATGTGCATTGACTTTGTTTTCTGTTTGAGATAAACATATGAGATTTTTTGTTTGTTTGTTTGGGGATTTGCTTCAAAGTCTGGCTGATGTGCTTCAAAGATAAGAGAGCCTTTGTGGTTGTTTCCAAACACAATGCCATGCACAGATGATCATGCACTGATAGTGATAGTTTCTAGATAGAATGCAGTGCACTTCTTCTTCTTCTTCCTCGTTCGCCATCCCGTTAGATGAGCAGCCCGGTGTCCTCGATGAAGGCTGCCGTCCGTCGCAGCTCCTCCAGGGTGCCATACAGCTTGGCTTCCACTGCTGTCGGTGTTGGCCAGTACTTTCTCCTGGATGCTGCATACGTCGTACAGACTTGAAGGATGTGGTCAGTTGTCATTGGTCCCTCACTACAAGGGCACTCTCCACTCTGTCCAATGCCAAATTTTGTGTGCATGTGGTGGAGCAGGCGATTGTGTCCAGTCCTCAGGCGGAAGATCTTGACCTGTTCCCGTCGTCCCAGCAAATGGTATGTGTCTTCTGGGTTGTATTTGGGATGCAGGAGGCGCCATTTTATTCCTAGTTGTGCCTTGATGATTGTCTTAATTTCATCGTATGACACCAGGTTGTTGGCCTGCTCCTTCTGTGCACCATCTTTTGCCAGAATGTCCGCTTTTTCGTTGCCTCTGATGCCACAGTGTGCTGGTACCCATTGTATCACCACTTTCTCCACTCTGGCACTCAGGGCAACAAGGGCTGAAGTGATATGGTTCTGTTCTTTGCAGCGGGAGTTCTTGAGGGCTTGGAGCACGGAGAGAGCGTCAGAGAAGACCACCACCTGCCCTGTTGTTCTTTTGGAGTTCTGCAAGACTGTTGTGGCTGCCTCACAGAGGGCTTCACGCTCAGCTCGGAAGTTGGTGGAGTATTTTCCTGTTGGAATTGCAATTTCTTCATCTCCGTCTTTGTATCGAAGGAAGATTCCAGCTCCACCATCCCTCGTTGCCTCTGTGGCGGAGCCATCTGTGAAGACATGGGTCCAGTCTTCCTGGGGATATTGGTTGCAGATGTACTCCATGGCCAGGGCCTTCCTTTGGGTGTCTGACTGTATTCCTCTCTTCTCCACTCCGGGAATGCTGGTGACGACTGTTGGGAACACCTGCCTCTTCCAAGATGGGTGGGTGACATTTGCCGGGATAGGCTTTGCTTCGTGTTCCATCAAGACTGGGCTTTGTCTTTCAAGGCGTCTTGACTGGCAGATGAAGCTGCCTCTTTTCAACCGGCTCTTGGTGGGTCTGCTCATTCTGTTGTTCATTGGATGGTTTTCAAGGCGTTTGAATTTTGCTGCTTGGATGAGGATCTTTGTGTCCCTTCTGTCCTCTAATGACTGTAGCCCAGTGGTCTCTTCCATCTTCAGGATTGGGGTGGATTTCATGGCGCCAATTATGACACGCTGAGCTTGGTTCTGTATCTTATTGAGGTGGTTGAGGTTAGACTTTGCAGCTGATGCCCATGCTGATGTCCCGTACTCAACTACAGGTCGGACTCTCCCTGTATAGAGTCTCTTCAGGATACGTTCGTCAGCCCCCCAGTTCGTCCCCGCAAGTTTCCTCATGATCGCCAGTCTCAACTTGGCCTTGCTACAGCATCTGGTGATCTGCTGTTTCCAAGTGAGCCTGCGATCAAAGGTCACTCCCAGGTAGGTAGGTGTGGGTTCCTCTGCAAGCCTTTGGTTGTTCAGTGTCAGCTTCGCCTCTTGCTTCTTGCTGGATAGGCTGAAGACTGTGTAGGTTGTTTTGCTTGAGTTGACAGAGACAAGCCATTCCTTGGTCCAGTCGCTGATCTTGTTGAGCGCAGTCTGGAGGCGTACCTGTGCTGTGGTGGTGTACTCTTCAGAGCACCAAAGCACCAGGTCATCTGCGTAGATCGCTCCTCTGACCCCTTTTGGCAGTTCTCTGACGATGTCATCTATGAAGATGAGGAACAACGTTGGCGAAAGGACTCCTCCTTGTGGTACTCCCTGTCTCAGCACCTTCTTCTTGCTTTTCTGGCCCTGAATCTTGACTCGGGCTTGGCGATTGTGTAGGTACTGGCTGATCCAGGTGTACATCCCCCAGACACACCACATCGCCGTAGTTTGAGCCTAAGTCCGTCCTTCCAGACTTTGTCGAACGCCTTCTCCATGTCAATCCAGACAGCAAGCGTGTTCTTCTTTTCTTGGAAAGCGTCCTCAATGCTTTGCGTGATGAATGTGATCTGGTCTTCTGTTGATCTGTGTTGGCGGAAGCCTGCCTGTTCAGGGCTCAGCAGCTGATGCTCCTCAAGGTGCCAGACAAGCCTTGTGTTGACAAGTCTCTCCATCAGCTTCCCTAAGCAGCTTGTAAGGCTGATGGGTCTGTAGCTGTCAGCCTTCGACTTGTCCTTTCCCTTTTTGTGAATGGGGATCATGTCTGCTTCCCTCCAACACTGTGGTACTGATCCTGTCTTCCAGCTGGAGTTAAAGATTTTTAGAAGGACTGCCTTGCTCTTCATCCCAAGATGCAGAATCATTTCATTTGTGATTCCGTCTGGTCCAGGTGACTTCTTCAGGTTGAGGCTCTGCAACGCTTCCTCCAGCTCTTTCTCTGTGAAAGCTGTGGTCATGACTTCCTCTTGGGGCTCTTCCTCATGAAGTTCACCTTGGGCCCTGTGCACTGCAGCTCTATGTTCAGGAGGGACTTCCAGATTGCTGATGTTTTCATAGACGTCTATGAAGTGGTCTGCTGCTTTCTTTCCAGAGAGGTAATTTCCATTCTCTTGTATTGTTATAGTGGTGTGACTTGTTGTTTCATTACAGAGGGTTCTAGCCAGTTTCCACAGCTTGCTGCCATCCCTGTCGAGATTTAGGCTTTCAGTTTTCTCTTGCCAGCTTTTTCTTGCAGCTTGTGCGCAGGACAGCTTGTATCTGGCAGTTACTTCCTTCAGCGCTATGTTATTCTCCAGTGATGGCTGCTTTTCTGCTCTGTCCCTGGCTTCCGTAACAGCATCTTCCAGATTCTGGAGTTCCTCCGTCCAGTAGGGCTTGTAATCTTTACGTGCTCCTCTTGGGATGGATTCTGTAGCAGCTTTCAAGACGGCCTTTGTGAAGTCTCGAACCATCTTGTTTGAGTCCTTCTGCCTGATGTTGATTGGCTTTGTGTGTGTATCAGTGAGGGTCTCGAAGAGAGTCCAGTCCGCCTTTCTGTAATTCCAGCGGGGAAAACACTTTGCTTGTGGACACTGTAAGTTGAGGTTGATAGAGAGTTTGACGGGCTTGTGGTCACTTCCTCCAAGCTGGTTGAGGACTGTTCTTGTGGTCCTGACGAACAGGTCGTTGGTGGCGAACGCTAGATCTGGTGTTGATGTGGTCATCCAGCGTCTAGAGTAAAAGGTGGGTTCATCATCTTCTTGATTAATGAGATGAAGATGTGTGTCAATCTCCCAATCCTCAACTTCTTCGCCTCTCTTGTCCGTCTCCTCATAGCCCCATCTCTCTGAGTGACTGTTAAAATCACCCACCACCACGCAGTTGTTGTCTGGGATGTTCATGTATGTGAGGGAAAGATCACGATCTTGAGGGCAATAGACATTGTAGATCCTGATGTTGCGTTCCTTAAGGACTATATCAATACCTTGGATCTCTGCCTGTTGATTGGTGTTGATCTTGAGTTCTTGTGCGGCGATGGAATTCCGCACCAAGATAAGCACCCCTCCTTTGTTTCTTTCCTCACGGTCCAACCTGATGGTCTCGTAACCCCTCACTTGAAAGCGATGGTTTACGGTCAAATGTGTCTCTTGGACACATGCGATATCAATATTTTCTTGATGCATCCTTTCTGCCAAGCCAAGTTTCTTTTTATGCACCCCTTCTGCATTCCACTGGAGAATGTTGAGCATTCTGGGTGGTACCGTTTGCTTGGCATTAGCAGGAGGATGAGGTCTCCTTCTTCGTCGCATTGACATGCAGAATTTCTTTGTCTGACCACCGACCGCTTGGGGTGGGCCCCTTTGAGGCATAGGGCCCGGCTCCCGACCTCCCCGGCGGGTCTCCGAAGGTCGAGCGCCACATCGAAATTCTGTGGACTGCATCATCATGGAGGCGTATATGCGTGGTATCGTGGTTTAAGCTGCGCCAGTGGCCCGATACCTCCGTCTTCAGCTGGAGTTTTCTTTCGGGGTGCCTCACCCTTAGCTCATGGCCCGTGCGTCCTGCCCTGTGAGCACAGGGGGGATTGTTTCTCCGGGGATCCCACCCCGGGGCTAGAGGTTATACCGCGCCTCTTGACCGCATGATGAGCCCGTCATAGGACACATGGGGTATTTCAGTGAGGACAACAGTGCCACCTGTTGACCCACCCCGTCCTGATAGGAACATCGCCAGTTGGTCCGGGACTGCTTATTCTGCCAGGCAAGCCTGACTTATATCGCAGCTAACCCCCATATCTGAGGGCCATTCCCCTATCCGCCACCCGGGGACCCGCCGAGTTGGGGATGGTCGCCCCACTACTGAATTGGAAGCAGCCTGGTCCCGGTGCAGTGCACTGATTGTAGAGCACCAGTAGTGATGGTCATTTCCAAACACAAAATAATGCTGTACACTGAGAGTGATGCCCCTTTGATTTTCAGATTTGAATTGTATTTTTAAGACTTCAGTGTAATGCTTTAGGGAATCTTAATCATTTATGTTTATACATTATAAAGTGAATTTGATTTTTATACTATTCCCATGTGAAGTGTTCCCACCTTATAGTATAACCTAGTTTCTCTCAGATCCTCACATATGAGTTTGGAAACATTGCATTGAAAGAATGAATATTAAAAATAATGAAAGCTTCTGGAAGTAAGAAAAGGGAGGGGGAGGGAACAAACATTGAAATGAATATTGAAAATAATGAAAGCTTCAGAAAGTTGGGAGGGGGAGGGAACAAACATTGAAATGAATATTGAAAATAATGAAAGCTTCAGAAAGTTGGGAGGGGGAGGGGAACAAACATTGAAATGAATATTGAAAATAATGAAAGCTTCAGAAAGTTGGGAGGGGGAGGGGAACAAACATTGAAATGAATATTGAAAATAATGAAAGCTTCAGAAAGTTGGGAGGGGGAGGGGAACAAACATTGAAATGAATATTGAAAATAATGAAAGCTTCAGAAAGTTGGGAGGGGGAGGGAACAAACATTGAAATGAATATTGAAAATAATGAAAGCTTCAGAAAGTTGGGAGGGGGAGGGAACAAACATTGAAATGAATATTGAAAATAATGAAAGCTTCAGAAAGTTGGGAGGGGGAGGGGAACAAACATTAAAATGAATATTGAAAATAATGAAAGCTTCAGAAAGTTGGGAGGGGGAGGGAACAAACATTAAAATGAATGTTAAAGATAAGAAAAGCTTCAGACAGTAGGGGAGAGGGAGGGAACAAACATTAACCAGACTTTGAAGTTTTGGTTTGGTTGGTTTTTATTTTGTCTTTTTCTCTGCTTGGATGTGTGATTTCTGGGCATGGCTTTTCATGTTAACTGGTGTGCTTAATCAGTGCTTGTTCTTTTGTTGTGTTTTTGGATTTGGCTTGCTTCTCTAGTGAGGTCTCCGTTCGTCCCTGTCTTTTACTCCCGACCCACCACCCCCGATGTGCGTGTCCAACGCTATGAGTCTTCGGAAACCTTGACTCCAGTCTTTGAGTCGACTGAGACACTGACAGGACCTCCCCCGGCCAGTATCTATCGTAGCTCAGATCCCCTTTATGCTGCGATACCTGTACCTGCCGCCAGGAGACAGGCTTCGTCCGTGTCCTCTTGGCGTTCAGGTAGTTCTGGATGCAGGTGTCAACTGATAGCTGCCATTTCTGTTTTCAGCCTTGGAGGCTGACCCTTGCAAATAATTTTGTGAATGTATATGTGAACACAAAATTATTTTGCAAGCATGTACATGTTTTCTGTTTTGCTTTGAGAGTTAGGGGAGGATGCACACGCACACACACACACATATGCACACACACATGCACTTGCACACACATGCACACACACACACACACACACACACACACACACACACACACACACAAAACTTTTACACACACATGCACTTGCACACACACACACACACACACACACACACACACACACACACACACACACACACACACACATGAAGGTAACAAAGGGTAGACAAGCTATGTAGATACTCTCTCATGCTAAATCGCTGGAGGTAGAGGGCTTTGTTTTTTTCCTCTACAGGTTTTGATTTGAGCATTGCCTACACTTGCACTCATTGCATCTGAGTTGTCAGTGTGATCAAACTACTGTGAATTTGGCTAGGGTCTGTAGCACTTTAGTTACTGCTGAACCAGTGTGTGATCAACCTACTGTGAATTTGGCTAGGGTCTGTAGCACTTTAGTTACTGCTGAACCAGTGTGTGATCAACCTACTGTGAATTTGGCTAGGGTCTGTAGCACTTTAGTTACTGCTGAACCAGTGTGTGATCAACCTACTGTGAATTTGGCTAGGGTCTATAGCACTTTAGTTACTGCTGAACCAGTGTGCGACTCAGTTTCAAGGCCATTCACAGTGGATTTACACCTTGAGATGATCATTAGTTGTCATCTCATTTGCATTCAAGCAAGAGCTCTCTCTCTCTCTCTCTCTCTTATTTGTATAAAATGGATTAATGTGAATCTGCTGATGATTTTTCTTTTCTTTTCAATTTTTTTGGTTTTGCATGTTAAGCAGGACTTTAAGTTAGAATGTCAAAAACATTGTAAGATATTGTTAGTCATCCTCACATTGATTTTAAAAAGAAAAAAAAAAAGAAAAAGAAAGCTAAGCTCAGAGAATTTTCTGATGGGAATGGATGAAAATCATTGTATGGTTTCTTTGCCATCTGTTGATCAAGGAGTTGAAAAAAATTGATAGGTAAAGTGGGTTTGTTGTAGAGAAAAGATACAGACCTGCTATTATAAATAAATATATATATAATTTTTTTTGTGCCTTCCCTCCCGTTCCCCCCAGTCTCTCTCTCTCTCTCTCTCTGTCAATCAGATACACATGCGCGCATGCGCGCACACACACACACACACACACACACACGCATACGCACACACACACACTCGCATACATACACACACATGCACACACACACTCGCATACATACACACACACGCGCTCTCTCTCTCTCTCTCTCTCTCTCTCTCTCTCTCTCTCTCTCTCTCTCTCTCTCTCTCTCTCTCTCCCCCTCCATCTCTCTCTCTCTCTCTCTCTCTATCTCTCTTTCACTCTGTCTCTGTCTCTCTCTCTCTAATTTGTAGAAATAAACCTGTTAATCAATGCCCACATCATTGTGGATAGAGTAAACTTACCAGGTTTGTCTTTTCACTGTAGTGATTAACAGTGTGTGCACCTGGGCTGTGGGTGTAAAAGGCATTTCTCGGATTTGGGTTTCCTTGTTTTTGGTGTTTTTTTTCCTCAACAGTGTGCAACAGTTTATCAATTTGATGCTTTCTTCTGACCTAGCATCATCGTCATTCAGTTTTAGTGGTGATGGTTGTGGTGAGAGCCGTGATGGGGACAGCTGATGGTTTGAGCTCATTCGTGAACTATACAGTGCACGTGATGGTTTGAGTTCATTAACTATACCGTACAGCTGACAGTTTGAACTAATTCATTAACTGTACAGTACACCTGACAGTTTTAGTTTGTTCATTAACCACAAGTACAGCTGACAGTGTGAGTTGTTTCATTAATGACACAGTACAGCTGATAGTTTGAGCTAATTCATTAAGAGACAGTACAGCTGACAGTTTGAGCTGATTTCATTAACTACACAGTACACCTGACAGTTTGAATTAGTTCATTAACTGTACAGGACAGCTGACAGTTTGAGTTGATTCATTAACGACACAGAACAGTTGACAGTTTGGGTTAATTCATTTAACGTACAGTGCAGCTGACAGTTGCAGTGAATTCATTAACTGTACAGGGATCTGATTTTGTCATGTAACATGGGCTGTTTGGTATGAAATGAAAGATGATGATTTCAGATCTAAAATACATTGTCATGTAATTATATCTCTGAGGCTGCAAAATAGGAAATTCTGATTTGTTGGTGTGTTTTGCTATGTGCAGTTTTTTATTTCCTTACTGACTGACTTGGATTGTTGTAATGAAGTGTGTTAGCTGGGAAATGTTTTCAAAGCAGTTATGACAAAATAACTCGTGGGAGATTTTATTTTTTTTAACAACAATTACAATAATGTTTCATGAGTCAGTATATGTTGCCATAGCCTTCTTTGTACATCACACACAGTCACACACTCACACACACACACACACACACACACACACACACACACACACGCACACGCGCAGACACACACACACACACACGCATGCACGCACAGAGATAGTTTACTCATGTTTGTAAATGGTACCATAGACAGTGCATGAGCAATGATATTATGGGATAACAGTATCTCAACACTGAAGAATTGAACCCTGAACCTCCAGTGGGAGCACTAAGTGTCGATGTGCCGTGGCAGGAGGGCCGATGTCCACGCAGACCTATAGTCAGCAGCAGCAGTTCCACCAGCAGTACCAGCAGCACGGACATGTGAACGACGGCACCCTGCACATCGACACCAGTCACCGCATGCTGTCGCCCAACCAGGCCAGGAGTCCCTCCTCCGCTGGCAGGTCGGTCCATGAAGCGTTGAAAGTGCACAGTGTACATGTGGTGTTAGGCCCTCTATGCTTCCAAATTCTCAGATTCAAACATTGGAGGGTTGGCCAGTGCTTTCTCTCTGCCTCCAGTTAGTCCTGATACCTGAGACAGCTATCCTCGTTTTGTTCGTCAAGAACTCACATCTCACCGTTTTATAACTAGTTGGAAAATCTTAAGTTTTTCTCTCTGATCTTCCTGTCTCTCCTTCCTCCCACCTCCCTTTGGTTTTTGTGTGTGCCCACAAGTTTTGTTTGAAAGGTATGGTGTGCGTGTGTTTACATGACGATTGCAAGCACTTGTAAATGTTCTTTTTGCTCAAGGTAAAGCACTGTATGAATAACGTTCTTTTGGTTCCCCCACACCCCTCCACACACCCACAGACTTCCTAACATCGTCTGAAAGCATCCACTGCGGGTGGTCTTTGGAGAACTTCCCCCCTACCCCCCCTCCCTCCATCTTCCTTCCCCTCCCCCACTCCTACCCCCTCTCATCCCAACCCCCACTCCCATTTTACCTCCCTCCCAAAGTCCTTCAAAAACATCCACTGCGTGTGGTCCACAGTGCCCAACCCTCTCTCCCGCCCCATCTCTCTCTCTCTCCACACCTTACCCTGGCTCGTCTTGCCCTTAACCCTCATCCCAGATTCTTTGAACACATCCACTGTTTGTGGTCTATCTCCATCTACCCCCACCACCACTCCCGCCCACCTTCAGCCTTCATCCAGGGTGGTTGAAAACATCCTCAGTATGTGGGAGTATTCTTACAGTTCCTGCCAGGAGGTCTTTGTTTTGAGCATGTCTGCCGAATTTAAAGAAAAAGTGACCAGAAAACAAAATAAAAAAAATTGACAGCAGTTGGGAAAAGTGTGTTTGTAAATGTTTGTGTGGGGCATGATGGGGAAGCAGAAATACTGATGGATCACAAATGCTGGTGAATCACATGTTTATTCAGAATTGTCCTTTTTTTTACAACAAAATGATCAATAGCATTACTTGCATCAGTGAGTATTAGGTACATTTTGTCTTTTGAGGATTCACTTTGCACCCTTTTATCTCTTCAATATGTCATTGACAAATGAGCCCATGATGAAGCTGTTCCATTTCCTTGAGCATTGAGGACGTTATTAACTCATTGACCACAAAGCTGGAAGATGATTTTCCCCAGAGGCGAACCACTTGTTAACTTTGAGGCCTGGAGATGGGCTGGTTTCAGTCCTTTTCAACTGGATGTTACTTGTCTTTATATGCCACTGCAGCTCAAGTGTTTAGTGTCACCAGGAAAAACAGTGTTTTTTTTCTGTTATACAGTTGTGTGTGTTTTATCCTTTTTTTTTCCTTCCACGAAAGGAGGCAGTAAGGTGAACAGAGACAGCACTGGACATGGTGAACAACACGTCAGATACACATACAGATCCAAGAGCCCTTTTGGCTGCGAAGATCAGCATGCAGCACAAATGTGTGTTCACAGTTGTGAAAAAATTTTGAATTTTTATCGGCATCCTGGATGATAACTGACTGCTGTTCTCGGGTCAGAGAGATCATGACCCTAACAGTCTATGCAGAATGGTGAATGGCCTCCTCCCAAGGGAGCTAACAGTCCTGTGCTGTTTCAGCCCCCACTCCCCCGGCAACATCCACACCCTGAGACAGGAGCTGTCCGCGGCCCACACCATGTCCGGCGGGGTGGTCCATCCCCAGTCCCTCACTGGGCAAAGTTCGCCCAGCGTCTACTTCGGCCTGTCGCGACGAGGCAGCCTCTCCTCCATAGCAGGTAACTGGATTGCGCTGTATTGTATTGTTAGCGCTTAGTTTCTTCTACAAAGAAGGGTAGGGTTTTGTTGGTTTGTTTTGGGGGATTTTCTTGTTTTCTTTTTAAGCGAAAGCTTGACAGCATTTGGTGGTATCAGCTGTCCGACTAATGTTTTTCGTTTGGTTGAATATTTTTTTTCTACTGACAACAGATCAGTTTATAGTATAGTTGTTTTTGTTGTGTTTTTTTTTCAGACTCTGACATGGTGCATGCCACCCCCAAGTTTGTGAAAGACACCTCCAAGTACTGGTACAAACCCAACATCACCCGTGATGATGGTAAGGCCTGGTGGTCTTTAGGCCTGTCACCCATGCACATTTTTCTTCATTGTTCTTCTTTCTTTTCCCAGCCACAGGGGAGTAGTTATTGAAAATGAGATATGGTAAACTGTTGAATTTATAGTGTTGTTAAATTGTATTCTCAAGAATAAATCTTTATAATATTATTAAAGGGTATTCTCTAGAATAAAAGCTCTATAATGATATTAAAGGTTATTCTCCAGAAAAAAAATTCTGATGGCAACATAATCTTGGTTTCCTTGAGATTTATCTCACAGTTGACATTTTTGCAAAACTAGCCATTATGCATGGTGTTCTGTACGCACACCCTGGGACAGAAATTATAGGGGATAGATTCAGTCACTTTAATGACAGTGATGAAGAAATAATCGACTGGATATATGTACATGCTTATTTCATATTCCAGTTTATTTCCATAAAAATAAATGAAGTATCTGTAAACTATTCACTGCAGTTACAGGTTAGATGCTTTTACTTCTGACTAAAATGCTGAATGATGTGAATATAGAGAAGCTCTGCTGCCAGAGGTTAACACATACAGAAAACTACAGCTTCAGTTCTTTTTTTTGTACATCTCAGGGTCCAGCCAGGTAGTAATCTGTTTTTATTGTCTTTCCTGCACCTATGATCTGTTTTTAATTGTCTTTCCTGTACCTATGATGTGCCACTGCTCTACTTTTGACCTGTTGAAATATTAGCGTAGTGGGATCTCTAGGTATCCCCCTCAGAAATCCAGAAGTGGGAGGGAGTTGTTCAATTTGAGGAAGTACTTAAGGGATGGAATTATAATTGGAAGGTCAGTTGTCCCAAAAGAACATGTTTTGAAAAGGAGGGGGTCTCCTTCAGAGCTTCTGTATAGTGGGGGTTCATTTCAGTCATGTTCTGATGATAATGTGGCTTGGTTTTCTTGCAGAAAGAAACCTGATTTCTTGACCTGTACTTAGACCTCATGCATTGAGAAAAATACATTGATGAGAAAACTTGTATTTTATTGTTTCTATTGATAACATTTTGTTTGTTTTCAGCTATTGCCTTGTTGAGAGACAAGCCCCCAGGTACCTTTGTGATCCGTGACAGCAACACTTTCCCAGGAGCCTACGGGCTGGCCCTCAAGGTCGCTCAGCTCCCTCCCAACGTCCAGCCCAAACACACAAGTAAGTCCCTCTCACAATAGACCCACTATACAATTCATCAGGGTCCACCCTACACTCATGCAAAATGTGAATCTGTACAGAACTTGTCATTCTGTATGAAAGGTAACAGACTCCTTGCCTAGTGGTGTCAGGAGCAGGCACTGTGGCTAGGGCACAGCACCATGGAAACTAAAGCCCTGCCCTCTCCTTCCACCCACCACCTTAGCCTTCCCTGCACTGAATCTACTTCTCATGTACAGCTGGGTGGGTAGAGAAGGTATTTCAGCCACACAAATTACCCTGGGGATTGGTTCCAATTCACAACCAACAGCTCAGTACAGCTGGGTGAATAGAGAAGGTATTTCAGCTACACAAATTACCCTGGGGATTGGTTCCAATTCACAACCAACAGCTCAGTACAGCTGGGTGGATAGAGAAGGTATTTCAGCTACACAAATTACCCTGGGGATTGGTTCCATTCACAACCAACAGCTCAGTACAGCTGGGTGGATAGAGAAGGTATTTCAGCTATACAAATGACCCTGGGGATTGGTTCCAGTTCACAACCAACAGCTCAGTACAGCTGGGTGGATAGAGAAGGTATTTCAGCTATACAAATGACCCTGGGATTGGTTCCAGTTCACAACCAACAGCTCAGTACAGCTGGGTGGATAGAGAAGGTATTTCAGCTATACAAATGACCCTGGGATTGGTTCCAGTTCACAACCAACAGCTCAGTACAGCTGGGTGGATAGAGAAGGTATTTCAGCTACACAAATTTACCCTGGGGATTGGTTCCAATTCACAACCAACAGCTCAGTACAGCTGGGTGGATAGAGAAGGTACTTCAGCTATACAAATTGCCCTGGTGATTGGTTCCAGTTCACAACCAACAGCTCAGTACAGCTGGGTGGATAGAGAAGGTATTTCAGCTACACAAATTACCCTGTGGATTGGTTCCAATTCACAACCAACAGCTCAGTACAGCTGGGTGGATAGAGAAGGTATTTCAGCTATACAAATTACCCTGGGGATTGGTTCCAATTCACAACCAACAGCTCAGTACAGCTGGGTGGATAGAGAAGGTATTTCAGCTACACAAATTACCCTGGGGATTGGTTCCAATTCACAACCAACAGCTCAGTACAGCTGGGTGGATAGAGAAGGTATTTCAGCTATGCAAATTGCCCTGGTGATTGGTTCCAGTTCACAACCAACAGCTCAGAAGCCCAGATGCTCATACCATGTGACTGCAAAATACTGAGAATACAATTTAACAACACTATAAATTCTTCGGTCTGGACCAAACTAGAAAGACCTTTTTTTCCATATATCTCTCTGATGGTAACTCTCCATCAAGACCAAACATAGGTGAGTATGCAGCTTGTATCCAGAGATATCACTGCAGTGCTCACATTAAACTGGCAACTTGCCTTCACATTAAATGGCAACTTGCCTTCACATTAAACTGGCAACTTGCCTTCACATTAAACTTCACATTAAACTGGCAACTTGCCTTCACATTAAACTGGCCACTTGCCTTCACATTAATTAACCCGTTCGCTGCTTGAAAATGTTACAAACAAAGGCTTTCCCAGTGCCAGGGAAATCTAATGATTTGGGGGTAATAATTAACAAAAAATTCTAGCTCAGAAACTACAAAAGATATAACAATGAAATATATATGATTTTTGAAGGAAATTGAATGAAGATTTTGAATCTGGGCTTCTTTTGTTTTAATTTTGATAATAAAAAAGTATTTAGGCAATTAGATTTGGATAGATTTTTTTCCACGATCAAAAGCATATGTATTTACCACTACATCTTCACATCCAAACAAGAACACAAAGCAAAAAAGTTGAAAATAAAGTTTGTATTGTCACACTACACCTGTAAATGAAAGTAAAACAGTTTAGAAGTCTATCAAGACGCTCACACTCTATGCAGACAGGTCAGTCCACGACCACGCCCCCCTCTCCCCACCACGCCCCCTTGCTGGACTTCAACCCTCTCTTTCACTGCTCCTCTTCCCCTACCTTTCCCTCTGCCCCGTGCCACGCCACGAGCAGGCCGCGCTCCCCTCTCGCGCTGACTACCACGTCACTGACCACTGGCACGCAGTGCAGAGTACACACTAGGCGAGCTCGTTCGACGCTGGCAAACCAGTCAGCTGAACACACACTGAGGTCACACAGCCCGACACAATAACTGACGAATACGGTTGGCAATTCCATGACTATCATCATCTCACCTTCATGCTCGAGTGAGTCGTTGAATAAAAGATTATTGTCTTTGTCAAAAATCATTAGCAGAGCCTGCTCAGCTGTGTAAATACGTTGATTTGGTCGCTGCGCTTGTCGAAGGTTGCGCCGCCATCTTTGCAAGCGAGACGAAGTGCTGGCTGGTCATCCAGTCAGTGATGAGAATAAATGGGCTTTCCCCTCACGTGTGGTCATTTACATATCATTTTAATACTACAGACATATAAGGCTTACTACGCACACTCTATTTAAGTCCGTTGATAGAAATAGTAACGAATGAAAATTCAAGAAAAATGCATGACGTCAGTGGACGGCCCATAGGCACTGGGAAAGCATTTTTAATGCGGCGTCAGCTGACGGCTTAAAGGCACTCTACGGGTTAAACTGGCAACTTGCCTTCACATTAAACTGGCAACTTGCCTTCACATTAAACTGGCAACTTGCCTTCACATTAAACTGGCCACTTGCCTTCACATTAAACTGGCCACTTGCCTTCACATTAAACTGGCCACTTGCCAGTCAGGTTTTCAAAACATTTCCAGCACCTCTTCAAGCTGACCCATAGCACTTGTCAGAGACTGACAGAATCTTTTTTTTTTTTTTAATATTTTCCCCAGTATGACTGTCTTCTAATATCAGGTCTGTGTGATGTAGGACATCTGCGTTGTTTCCTTTTCAGATGATCCACAGTCAGAACTGGTTCGTCACTTCCTGATTGAGCCGACCCCCAAGGGTGTGCGACTGCGTGGATGCAGCAATGAGCCTGTGTTTGGTGAGACCCTCTCTTTCATTGATGTCATGTTTGTGTATATTGTACCGTTAGTGCATTCATTTTGCACTGGATTTGCTGCTGTTGGCTTATTGGTGTCTATTGGTGTCTGTTCTCACATCTTTCATTTCGCTGAGACCAGACCTCTTTTCTTCTTCATTATCTGCATGTCTTATTAGGCTGGACAGTTCATGAACTTTTAGACCGGATTTTCTGCTGCAAAATTTTTATTTTCTGAAATTTCTTTAACTTTTAAGAATTCATCTGTTGAAGTGGATTATATACAAGCTTGTAGAAAGTTATGATTTTTTGATGAGAGTAACAAAACTCCAGTAGTGTTACAAAAAGAAGTAAAGAATAGAGGCCGCAGTCATTAGCTTATCAGTGATTTTCATTTGCTGGTCATGGACAGGATGTGGGATTTGATCAGGAGGAAAGCACTGGGACAGGTCTTCAGAAATAGGTTATCGTTTCAATGACTGAGGAAGATGCCGTTCATTGATCACTGTTTTTTTGTTTCTATGTTTTCACTGGTAAACTGAATGTGTAGTTCAGTTGGATTGTTTTGCTGTTCAACTGAAAAACCTCTTTGTCTCCCTGGATTCTCTCTTTGATTCTGTTCCTCACTGTGTGATGTACTGTAAGGAGAGCGTGCCTGTCTGTGTGTGCAGGGAGCCTGGCGGCGCTGGTGTATCAACACTCCATCACCCCTCTGGCCCTGCCCTGCAAACTGAACCTGCCAGACCTAGGGGGAGGTCAGTGTGCTGTGTGCAGGTCTCCTTTGGGTGACAGGTGTCGCTGGCAGGTCGTTGGTGCTGCTAGATGCTGATAGATGCTGATAGATAGTTGGTGTGATGAGTTGAACAGAACTGTGAACACTGTTGGACTTGGCGGGGGTGGGGGGGGGGGGTTGTGGATATTTTAAATCAGTAATCCGCATACCGTTTACTGTTGCAAAATGTTATTTTGGTACTATCATATTTATACTTATGAGTGGAAAAAAAAATTCGCTAGAAAACATTTGTAAGTGATAGATCTCTATTTTTCTAAGTCGGTAGATTTCTGTTTTTCTAAGTCGGTAGTACTTAATTGATTTTCTGTTGTCAGGCGGACATCGGGAATGTTGATGCATAGACATGAAGTAGATTCCAATGGTGTGTGTGGTGCAGCCGACTGCAGAAGTCAGGCGAGGGCTGTACTGATGATCCTTGTGCCCGTGGACAGGGGAGAGGTGTGACCTGTCAAGCCATAAGCACATACTGCTGACCTTTTTCAGCAGGGCAGTTTTTTAATGTTGGTTTTCTCTGAAGACATTGCCTCCATCATCAGTCTGCTGTTAATCCATTGTCCTTCAACCTTTTGAAACAGGTTTGAACAGCTGGAAGAGTGTTCGGAAAGTCTGCTCAGCTGATCTGTCAGCGTCACTGTGTCAGTAGGGTTGATCACCTCTCAGCGTCCATACCGTCGTCATCAACAAACTGACAGTCATGGCTGTTACATCGTTAGAAACAGAACAGGAGAGTTGCAACGTAGTCAACACCACTGAAATTGTGCAGTTTCATTACACATACTATACCGTGGCTCACTAATGCGTTAGCCATGGTAAGTATGTTAGATTAAACGTGATTTTAGAAGGAAAATTTCCTCTTTTGTGTAGAGCTGTATTGTTGCACCAGATTTTCCAGACACTAAGGTGGGGGTTCACGGCCTATTCATACTAAGAAGTAGGCCCTGCAGTGCGAAACTACCGCTTAGTTGAAGTTTCTGACCAGCAGCTCTGCATGTACATGATGCAACAGTGAGCTGCTCGATGGACGCATGGGAAACAGGCATAGAATATCGGTCAGTCATCTGGTTTCAGGAGATACATACTACTTCAGGAAGGGTGGCTGTCCTCAAGTGAGATTCATCGCCACATAAAGTGCATGTAACATCACACTGACCTTTTTAGATTACAGTGTGATCAGCAACTTCAGAAAATTGGGATGTTGCAAACAGTCCTGCCACCCGTGAGAATTCTTCTGGGCTAGAGTCAGGAAAGTGATTTTGCTGTGGGTTGTTTGGTGGTGTTTTGTCACAGGAAGACTAAGGCATGAGAAGAACGCCAGTAATGTGACTGACTGACTGAATGTCTGTGCATGTGTTCTGAGAGTGGATGGAGCAGCTGAGCTGTCAGCTTGAGGACCTGACTGACCATCTGTGTCTGTTGCAGTAGACATGGTGGACATGAGTGGCGCCATCAGCCCAGAGGTCATGTCCCCCACGGAGGTCAGTGTGTCTCCTGACCTCCTGGCCAAGGGAGCAGGTCAGTGGCTGGAACTTTGTGCCCTTACATACTATCACTATTATGATTATTATTACTGTTTTCATTATTATTGTTATTATCATTATTGTTATTACCACTATTATTATTATTGTTGTTGTTGTTGTTATTACTATTATTATTATCAAGAGTACTTATCCTCAGTTCAAGACCAAGCTCTAAGAGCTTATAACCCACATTTCCCATTGCACAATGGGCTGCCTACCTAGGCAGAGCTGACAGAAGAGCTGCCTGCTGGCACTACTTTCCATAATTTCCTGCATCATTCAGTCTTTCAGACAATCAGTTTTTCGTTCATTATTTTCATTCTTTCAGTGAATGCTATGTGTGCACTTGTCATCCATACCACTGGCCAAACTTGCTGTTCTTCCAAAAGCTGGTGATTGAGCTTGACATGTATTGCAATGCATTCACACATAAAACCTTGGTTTATAGTCTTATTCGATGGTATGCATGTGTTCACACATAAAACCTGGTTGATGGTCTTATCGATGGTATGCATGCTCACACATAAACTTGTTATATCTTATTCGATGTTATGCATGCATTCACACATAAAACCTTGGTTGATAGTCTTATTCGATGGTATGCATGCATTCACACATAAAACCTTGGTTGATAGTCTTATTCAATGGTATGCATGCATTCACACATAAAACCTTGGTTTATAGTCTTATTCGATGGTTTTTGAGGAAACGGTGTCTGAACCAGAATAATATCTGAGGGAAAAATCTTCATGGACTAGAACATCCCAATGGAGATTCGAACCTGCAACCCCAGGTTCAGGAATCTGTCGCTCAATCAACTGAGCTATTCAGGCCCCCATGTGTAAAGAATAAACTGCGCACACTGTACTGCCAAATCTGTCCACATCTAAACGTGAGATCCTCCGTCACTGGTCTTGAACAGGAGAGTTCTGTCGGATGGTTGCTGTTTTCTGTCCTCACTGCTGTGTTTCTCTAAGACCTGCTGTTCCATCTCCCTCCACACATGGCCACAGTGGTCGGCGGATCCCATGCAACCTTTTCTTGTCTTTTTGTTGGTATTTCCTTTGAGATTTTCTTTCTTTTTGTTTGGAGTAGTATGTATGTTACCATAACAGTGCCAGCCATTACTCTTTTTTTTTTCTTTGTTTTTTTTTTCTTTTTTTTTTTTTTTTTTTCTTTACTTTTTGAAGCTGGCATTTCTTTCGTTTGTTTTTGATTTTGTTCTCAGTCTGTTTTTTTACTGCATAAGATCTCTCAGTTGTCTGTTTTTACCTGCAATTTACAGTGGATCTGTTGATAATGTTCAAACTGTTTATTGCAGCCTGCAATATCATCTTATCAGTGTACGTTTATTGCAGCCTGCAATGTCATCTTCATCGTGTACTGTTTTTGCAGCCTGCAATATCATCTTCATCAGTGTACTGTTTTTGCAGCCTGCAATGTCTTCATCAGTGTACTGTTTTATTGCAGCCTGCAATATCATCTTCATCAGTGTACTGTTTTTTGCAGCCTGCAATATCATCTTCATCAGTGTACTGTTTATTGCAGCCTGCAATGTCTTCATCAGTGTACTGTTTTTTGCAGCCTGCAATATCATCTTCATCAGTGTACTGTTTTTGCAGCCTGCAATATCTCTCATCAGTGTACTGTTTTTGCAGCCTGCAATATCATCTTCATCAGTGTACTGTTTTTTGCAGCCTGCAATATCATCTTCATCAGTGTACTGTTTTTTGCAGCCTGCAATGTCTTCATCAGTGTACTGTGTGTTGCACTGCAATTTCTTCTCAATGTCATTCATCTTATTTTCTCAATTTCTCTCATATGTTTTCCTCAATTTTATTACTTTCACCATTCACAGTACTGTTTTTGCATGCATGTCTACTGTTTTGCAGCCTGCAATGTCCTTCATCAGTGTACTGTGTGTTGCAGCCTGCAATGCTTCATCAGTGTACTGTTTTTTGCAGCCTGCAATGTCTTCATCAGTGTACTGTTTTTTGCAGCCTGCAATGCTTTCATCAGTGTACTGTGTGTGCAGCCAGCAATGTCATCTTCATCAGTGTACTGTTTATTGCAGCCTGCAATGCCTTCATCAGTGTACTGTTTTTGCAGCCTGCAATGTCTTCATCAGTGTACTGTTTTTGCAGCCTGCAATGTCTTCATCAGTGTACTGTGTGTTGCAGCCTGCAATGTCATCTTCATCAACTCTGTGGACACGGAATCCCTGACAGGACCTCAGGCCATTGCCAAGGCCATCCAGACCACCATCGACTCTCAGCCCACTCTCAAGACAACTGTCGTGCATTTCAAGGTTTCCAACCAAGGCATCACCCTCACGACAACAACAGAAAGTAAGCTGTTGGTTTTCATGCTGTTTGGTTGAATGGCAGTGAACTGTTTGGCTGGCTGGTTAAATCATTGGCAGGTTGTGCTTTGGTGTAATAACAGTATTGATTCACCGTTTTCTGATTCAGCAACCATTCTGATGAAAGATGTTAAGGCACTGAGAGATGAATATGAAAAGAGGATAGCTTAACATATGAATGTTATGGTGGTGTAATTTAGTGAATTTCCCCATGTCACTTTCGAATTTCAGAGTATCGTTTGTGAAGTAAGGGAGGTAATTTCTTGCAAATGTGCTTAAGGTGCGTTTGCCAAATGATTTGAGGTATTGCTTTGGAGTCTTCAGGAGTGTTTGAGGAGAGAACCTACACATGCAGTGATAATGGTATATGAACAGAGAAGTGGACAGACAGGGTGGAAGAGGGCTAGCCAAGAAACAGAAACCCACAGAAGCCAGCATCTGTTTGAGACAGAATTTCACAGGCAGCTTAAGTGACATGATCTCTTTTCCATTTATTGAAAAGGAGACAGGCCACGCTGTTTTAAATTCACGGGACGCTGCTCCCCGTTCTTTGATTTTTTTTCTTTTTTCAGGGAGTAATGTACTCCCTCCAGAAAGTGTTTTTAAAGGGTGTTTATTTCTAAACTTCGACTTTTGGAGGTTATGAAGATCACAAAAATCTTGCCATTGTCAAGTGTTTTGACAAAAGTTTGACATCTCAGTGACAAAAGCCATTTTTCCTCTTTTGGGCGTAGCATCTGACTTCATACCAGCTGCTACAGTCACAACAGATTGAATTCCGTCTTTTTTTATTCTAGCCGAGCAACCCTAAATATCTTAAATTTATTTTGCAATTGATGGCGATTTGACGACATCTTTCTCTGATGAAAATGCTTGCTTCGTGTATGTGTGTGTGTATGTGTTTGTGTTGTGATATGAATCCCCATAAGGAACAATTTTTTTTTATATGAACCTCAGTGCAATTTTTGTATTATGAACCCCTTTGGAGCACAAATTTTTATATGAACCCATGCAGATTACAAATTTTTTTAATATGAACCCGTACAGAACACAAACTAGTGATTTTCTATAGCTGTGTTGTAGAAAAAGATGAAAAAAAGAAGTTATTAACATAGGATGATGGGTAATTTTCCAGACTGTTCTTCAGACGACACTACCCTGTGTCGGCGGTGACCTACTGTGGCATGGATCCTCAGGATAGGCGGTAAGAGGCACTGGTGCTGACCGCTGTGTGATTGCTGTGTGTTCTTCACGACCACAGACTGCTGACTGTGTGTTCTCCAGTGACCACACACCCAGTATTGTGTATTCTTCAATAATCACAGACTGATGATATGATTTGGTAACCATAGACTGATTACTGTAATATTTTTTTTATAACTATAGACTAGATTACTGTAGCTTTGATCACTGTAGACTGATTACTGTATATTCTTCAATAACCACAGACTGTGTAGTGTTCAGTAACAACAAATTGATTACTTTTATATATTAGTAGCTGGATTGACTACCATGTTTTCTTGAATAACCACAGACTAATAACCATGTTTTCTATAATAACCAGATTTATTATGATGTATTGTGTATTCTTCAGTAACTACGGATTGATTACAGAGCTTTTTTCAATAAAACAGTTTGATTACTGTGTATTCAGTCACCACAGACTGACGTGTGAATTCTTCAATGACTACAAATTCATTACTGTGCAATCTGAATAACTACAGTAATAACTGGATCCTTCATCAACCTTAGCCTGATTACTGTGGATTCAATAACTACAGATTAATATTGTGTATTCTTAAAAAATCACAGGTTGAATTCTGCAAATTGTTTAATATTCACAGATTGATTACTGTGTTTACAGATTACTGTATATTGGTAGTGAGATAACCAGACTGATTGTGTGTTGTTCACTGACCACAAACCGATTACACAGTATTGCACAGTAACCACAGACTGATTGGTGTGTATTCTTCAATCACTGAACTGATTACTATGTATTCTTCAGAAACCACTAAACCGATTACTGTGTATTTTTCAGTAACCACAGACCGATTACTGTGTATTCTTCAGTAACCACAGACTGATTACTGTGTATTCTTCAGTGACCACAGACTGATTACTGTGTATTCTTCAGTGACCACATACTGATTACTATGTATTCTTCAGTGACCACAGACTGGTAACTATGTATTCTTCAGTGACCACAGGCCGATTGGTATGCATTGGTCAAGGATCTTGAGAATCGAATATTATTTCATAGTATTCACTGATTACAGTGTATTGTATTGTATTTTTATGTGTGCACGTACGTGCGTGTGAAAACAAAGCAAAACGTTGTGCAAGTACATGCATATGGAGATGATGTTCTAGGTTGATAGTTTTTTTTTTACTTGAAAAATGTGAAAAAGAAGGAAGGTACCCAAGAGTGCATCTGTTGTGCATGGCTACATACATTTACACACACACACACACACACACTATTGCATGCACACCTATGCACTTGGTGGTACATGCAGTCACTTTAATCTCTCATGCATGCATAAGGATGCACAGGATATATCAAAGGATTTAAGTAATTGTCAAATGACATTGTTCCATCTTTCTCCTGATGCACAGGATATATCAAAGGATTTAAGTAGTATTGTCAAACTACATTGTTCCATCTTTCTCCTGTTGTTGTTTGAATGAAGAAGTTTGCTGATAAATCTGATGAAAGAGTTTTTGTTTCTTCCAGGTGGAAACGGGACGTGGAAAACCCAAATCTCCAGATGGATGCCAAGTGAGTTTTTAAATTTTTTTTCCTCTGTGTGATTTTTTTTTTTTTTTTCATATTTCGTTTGTGTGTAAGCTTGAGTTTCTTTAAAGTGTTTGAAGCATGTTTGCAAGTATACACGGGCGCTCTTATGTCAAGTGCTTTTTATACTGTCAGTGTTGCATGTTTTGACCGTAGGTTCACTTACTTTAGCGTGACCAGAGGAAAAGTTTCGTTCATTGCCATCTGTGGCATGCTGCCGATTTTGGCTGCCCTGTACAGGGCCACATTTTATGTCAGTTCTGCTGCCATCCCAGTGCCAGTTAGTTCACTGGGACCTGTGAATAGGTCAGCACAAGACACCCCTTTAGAGGAGACCCTGCAGTGTTGCCGAATTGTTTTCGTGGTGTTCAGTGGTGCGTGTCCTGATCCAGCTTACGACACTTTATCTTGCAACCCTTTCAAAGCAATTTTTACATGTTTTAAAGAAAAACACTTTATCTTGCAACCCTTTCAAAGCAATTTTTACATGTTTTAAAGAAAAACACTTATCTTGCAACCCTTTCAAAGCGATTTTTACATGTTTTAAAGAAAAACACTTTATCTTGCAACCCTTTCAAAGCGATTTTTACATGTTTTAAAGAAAAACACTTTACCTTGCAACCCTTTCAAAGCGATTTTTACATGTTTTAAAGAAAAACACTTTACCTTGCAACCCTTTCAAAGCGATTTTTACATGTTTTAAAGAAAAACACTTTATCTTGCAACCCTTTCAAAGCGATTTTTACATGTTTTAAAGAAAAACACTTTATCTTGCAACCCTTTCAAAGCGATTTTTACATGTTTTAAAGAAAAACACTTTATCTTGCAACCCTTTCAAAGCGATTTTTACATGTTTTAAAGAAAAACACTTTATCTTGCAACCCTTTCAAAGCGATTTTTACATGTTTTAAAGAAAAACACTTTATCTTGCAACCCTTTCAAAGCGATTTTTACATGTTTTAAAGAAAAACACTTTATCTTGCAACCCTTTCAAAGCGATTTTTACATGTTTTAAAGAAAAACACTTTATCTTGCAACCCTTTCAAAGCGATTTTTACATGTTTTAAAGAAAAACACTTTATCTTGCAACCCTTTGAAAGCAATTTTTACATGTTTTAAAGAAAAACAGTCGTGTATGTTTTGGTGTTATTTCAACACTAATGTGAGGAATTAACATAGATGATATGACAGCCCCGATATGGCTCCCTATGGCTAGCTGAACTTTAAACAGTGTGAACTGAACTGGAAAACAATCATTGCCCAGTCGCAGACTCATCACAGGCATGGATACCAAGAGGAAATCAAGGTGAAGGTCATTACAATAGCAGGGCATGACCAGGCCACAAATTGAATTGGACTCGCTCTGACCATCATGAAGATGATGAGGAGTTCTGGTCTGGTCTGAGACTATGTGATACTGCTGCTCTTTACTTTCTTCCATATCATATCTCAGCATCAATCAAGTCCGAGACTTGGACATTTGCTATGCTGTTCAGGAAATCTGAATTTGACTGTGTGGTTGCAGTCATCCATTTGAGCCCATAGCACTCTCAGTTACGGATCAAACAATCCTAAAGATTGTATGTGACCACCTTCAACTACAGGATAGACGAGTGGAGCCCGACAGTTTGGTTGCAGGCAACAAACGGCAGTGGGGATCAGTTTAGGATGAAGGAATTTTGTGCACATCAGTATATACATTTATTTTGCATAAATCAAGGTTGGAGTGTGATAAATTGATAATTTTTTTAAAGACTGTTTCCTTGATATTATGTGACAGTATATCTAGTTGATGTCCTTTTTCTCAACATGACTACTGCACTATTGAACTCTTTCGAATTCCGTAACTTTGATTTTGCACTTGCAAAAATCATTATGTACATTTAGAAACGTCTTTCAATATTCTTTGTAGAGATATTGTATTTCAGTATCTTGACGGTGCAACCTGCATATCATTTTGTGAGAGGTGGTCAGGCTATAAAGGGGGTTAACCAGCTCCCTGCTTGAAGATGTGACAGAGGCGGAGGAAGGAGTATCGCATGAAACACTTCTGTTTCGCTTTTTACCAGCGGCTTGAAGTTTTCAATTTGCTTGTTTTGCAGAAGGCTGGTGCATGTACATAGGATTTTTAACCTGTGATTGAAAAGTAAAAGCAAATTATTCTGCTGTGTGCAGGATCTTTGGGTTTGTGGCTCGCAAGCAAGGGGGAGGGTTAGGACAACTCTTGCCACCTGTTTGCCGAGCTGGATCCAGAGCAGCCTGCCTCTGCCATCGTCAACTTCATCACCAAAGTTATGATTGGCCAGATCAAAGTCAAGTCTTAGGGCCGCTTGCTGGGAGGGGGTCTCTTTGAAATATTATACACACTCTTTGTCATCTCTTGCTGTCAGTGTTTGGCATGTGGAGGGGGAGGGGGGGGGTGTTTTGATGGAGGGAAGGTTGGTGGTTTCCTATTGTCTGGCATCGGGTGTGTGGTCAGTCACTGGGTAGCGAGGTGAATCTCACTGTCATGTCATTCTTCTGCCCCACCCCTTGGTGTGAGCTGAATGGCATCATCATCTGTGTCCTGCTACGTGACAGGCTGTCCCCAAGTCCAGGCATTGAGAATGACTCGATGGAAGGTCACAGGAGACAGGTTCACACTGAACGATGCGGAAAGTTGTGGTGTTCAGTCATTAGACTCTGGTGTCGCTGCCTTGTACCCGTGCTGCATTGGTCTGACCGATGATCTGTCTTCTTGTTACACTATCAGGTACATATTACTGTTGGTATTGTATTTGAAGAAGTTTTGTCTGTGGCTTAAAACTGTAATGCAATTTAAAGTACAGGGCACCTGATTGCTGTAACTTGTGCTTCATGCCAGGATTCTGATCTTATGCAGTTTAGACGATCCGAGTCTTCTAGCTTATGTTTTTTGATATGTATATGAGACATTTGCAGCTCACATTATGACAGGTTAATGTTAAATTAAACACAGAGGTAAAATGTTCCTGTGGTAGAAGTTTGAGATGAAATGGCCGAAACAGTTCAGTGAATACTGCTTGGTATTGAACAGAATCACTTGCAGACTTGTCTTGTTATTGAGACACATCAGTGGGGTAAATACTCGACTAATAAAAGACTGGACTGGAAGTGTTGATTCTGATCTGAACTGGTAGCGCACCTAGACGTTGCTGTGGATTGAGTTTGCTATGCTGCAGTGCATCCTTCTTGAATTTATTCTTTGAACTTCAATTGTGAGCAATATACTTTTGTTTTGGCAGTTTTATGTTAAGTGACTGCAGTTGTTGGGATTACTTGGATCCGACTCTTTGTTTTTGTTGTCGTCAACCCTCTGCAGCTTTCATCTGTCATGGGATAATACTGTTCAAGGTATTGGTGCTACTTACAACCTTGTGGTGAATGGTAAAGTGGCAGCTGTGTTGGCATGTGGGCTTGAATCACACAGACTGGTGGACTGTGGCGTGCGACAAGTTGGAGCTGTCTCAACAAACTTCTGGCTTGGTCTTGGGAGGAGGACGATTGGAAGAAGCCTACAGAGCAGCAGAGTTACCACCATTGTATATACCTATCTCATGTATGCATCTTTTTGTACACAGCTCTAAGAAAGCGTTCATCTGCTAAGATCAATTTTACCTGGTGACTTTTGGCTGCACAAATGAACTCTGTATGTCTTCAGTTTGCCATGTTGTGTGCATGATTCTGGCCTGTGTTTGGCGTATGGTATTTCAAATGGGCGACACTGAATCAGCCCGTCTAGTTCAGTGTCACGACGACTCGGTCTTAATTCGTTGTTCATGTGGATGGAGATGAAATGTTTTGTATGGTGTTCATAATTGTAATTAACCTATTGCTATTTTAACTGGTAGATACGTGTTCATTATGCTTAGATGGTGACAAGAATAGATGTAGTGAAGGGAGAGAACTAGGGTAGAGGAATATACAGGCATGTCGATGCCTGCTGTTGTGAGGCTTATCTGTCCTGGATTCCTGCTGAATCTCTGGAGATGGTTTGAAATGAACAATTCACAGATGTACAGCGATGAATGCACATGATAGCTGTTGTCTATAACCACAAGCAGACATGATGAAATGCACTGGCGACTGCTGTGCTTTCAAGACAATTCCAGAACATGACCAGGCCAAAACACCTGGTGCAGAGATCTGTTGCCAAACGAAGCGTGGTAGAGAATTTGAAATGATGCTCTCTGACTGCATGCGACCTTGCCCTTGACATTAAAGATTGGATGTGTGCCCCGACATGCACGACCATAAGACTTCTGAAGAACATGCAAAGAGAGTGCACTTATTAGACTTGGGTTACGAGAATATATTTACTCGATATTAGTTGCTTCATTTGGTTTTTGTGTTGCAAGTAACTTAATATGGAATACTGACCGTGTTTATCTGTTGCCTAGGCATTTGTCAGTTTAGTGGCAGTGCCTGACCCCAAGGTATTTATGCAAGCCTTTTGTTTATTGGTTTCTGTCATTGCCCATAACCTATGTATAGTCACAATAGACGTTTTGTAGCCTGTGTGCATGCTGCTGCAACACATCCACGACATGATCCCTGGATAGGGCAGATATATATAAAGTCTTAAAAGCAGTCATTGATTTTTTACCAAACGGGAATACCTAGAGCAATATCAACTTTTCACTCTGGCATTGGAAAATTGGTCCAATTTTGATTTTATGGAAAAGCAGGTTCTGTGATCATTCTACTGCAATTATTTCAATATGCAGAACATACATGAAATGATTTTGATTCAATCATCATGGAACTTAACACTTTTTAGATAATAAATAAAAGTCATGTTATTCGACAAAAAAAAAAAAAAATTATGCAGAAAAGAGGCATGAAAGATTGTTTTTCCACAGGAACTGGAATCGGAGACAACAAATAGGGCATGCATGACTTTGATGTGTGTTTACATTGGGTTTCCCCAAGGATGTGGGTTGAACTGTTTTAACAGCCTTTGCTTGTACAGTCTTCTCTGCAGCCTTTGTCAGACAGTCAGGCTTGTACTAGGTTCATATTCCTCATACAGTGGAAAGTTGCCCTAGAGCTAGTGTGTACAATTCTCTTGCTTTTTAAACCTCTCCATTCACTCAGCCGCCATTATCATTGTTCAACATGAATTTTATTGTGGATGGTACCAATCATTACATACTGTTGAAACCCGGCTCCTCTGAGAATACACATACATTGTTATGGTAAGGGTCAAGCGTTCTGCTTAAAGTGAAGCCCTGTTCCCTTTTCTTATGAGCTACTACATTTGACCGAAAGTTTCAGGTCTGACAGTTGATTTTGCCGATCCCGAGCACTTTTGAACAAAAGGCCATAAAGTGGTTATTGTGGGTAATTTATAATCATCAAACACACTGATGAGGAAACGCTGAGCACATACTGAATCTAAAGACCGATGCAAATCTGAATTGGTTTCAAATATGCTGGTGGGGGAAAACGTGCTACTGGTATCCAGTCTGAAAATTTGGAATGGTGAAACTTTTGGCATGGAACCATGTAGAATCAATACCATTTTCTTCACATTCAGGTTCAAAGCATTGTTAAATTTTCATGTTTCGCTGCTTCACAGAAACCGGAATCGGTGTATGAATAAAATTATCTTGTATGAAGAAACATGGTCTGTGAATGCCGAGTGAAAGAAAAAAAACTCCTGCCCCCCCCCCCCCCCACCCTCCATCTTTTCCCCTTCCTCTGTCTATCCTCGCCCCACCCTCCTCACCACACCTATCCTTCTCTAGTTCTGATCCCACCTCCCTCCATCCCAACAATACCCCCCTTCTACCTTCTTATCCCAACCTCTTTTCCCCCTTCCCTTCCCTCACTCGTGACCCTTCCCCTTTTTTCACCCACCTTCCCCTCTCTCCTCCACCTGCCACTCCTTTTTTGTCCCATCTCGTCTTTCTCCCTTCTGCTTCCCCGCTTTGTTTCTCCTCCTCACCTCAGCCTACATTCCTCCTTCCAGTACTCCCCCCCCCCCCCGCCACCCATGCATCCCTCCTCCCTGCCCTCAAGCAAACATGCACCTCTCCCCTCTTTCTGTTCCCTGTAAAACGCCCTTCTCTGCACATAACAGATTTTGAAAGAGCCCAAACCAAGTTACTAAGTGTTGCCTTTCTTTCGTTCTTTCTCGCTTTGTTGATTCCACTGAACTACACAGAAACTGGTTCATGGAAATTAACATCAAAGCAAGCATTCATTATTCTCCAAGTAATTCATCAGACCGTTTCCCTCATTTAATGACTTTAAGGAAGTCACTGAATGAGGGAAACTGGCAAATAAATGAAAGTACATTCAAGTAATTCTACCGTTGTAAATGTCTACACACCCACATACTCACACGCTCACTCACTAAATTCTTGTCAATCATTGTACATATTCAAAATCAAGTGGTATTCCGTTTTAAACCTTAAACACGTGTATTCAAATTATATCCTTGAAATCATCTGCATTAAAACTGGTATATGAAGCAAAATAGGTGCTCTCTGTTTTAAAACTGACTATAGTGTTCAGTCCAAACAGTCTACAAAACTTTCTTTAAATACTTTCTTTAAGAATACATTGCAGTACATCATGGTTATCTTTCTTACATGTTAAAAACACGATCTTGTATGGAGGTATGTGAGTTCAGATGCACAATGAAATTTAAAAACTGAGTTAAATAAAACAAAGTGACAAAAAAGCTGCATTATGCAAATGTGATTAAAACTGTGGAAATAGATATACGGTTAAAAACGTTAAAGAATATGCATATATACTGAAAACTCATTATATCTGATTTGATGACAATAGTATTACGTACACAATGCAAAATGTCTTTTTTTTTTAACTATAATAAACCTAAACGCAGACACTAGGAGCCACAACGCTTCACTCCGTCACCAGAAAGGTATATCACAATGGCTGACAAGCATTCTGTGTTCCATGTAGCACACCATAATCATCGCCAGCCTGATAGGGCCGAATGTCACACAAATTTCAGTTACCTCAAGGTGGCACTGTAATATATGGACTGCTACAGATGATACATCGACACATCTCAGGGCAAAATGTGCTGACTATTTACAAAGAAAAGAAGGTGAGATGGAAGACAAATGGATTAGACTCACCAGATTGAAGCACCCAACGCACTGCCTTGAGAGATGGGACATAAATTCTCTCCGTGGTTGTGACCCCTCCCGCCTTAAAACCCTGTCGATGATCGGTACAGTTCGTAGCATGAACTGTCAAAGCATATGACGTCTGCCCACAGTTTTCTGTCAAAGAAACTTCCCTTGCCCACTGTGGCCTCAATAGCAATCTCTGGCCATATCAGAACCGACAATCCAAAAGGCAGTGATCAACCAATCCGCAACAAAGGACTATTTGATTGACGGCATACGCATCCCTGACAACATACAAACCATATCGAACAAGGACTGCCACCTTAAACATTCCGACGTGGGGCAAACGATCTCAAACGATTATTTCCAACGGTAACATCGAGGAAAAATCTTGAAGATCATGAATGCGGTCTACGGCATCTGACAAATCTTTGTCAATAATGAGCACTATGCTCTAGTGTGTAAACCCTTTGAAATGTTAATTCAGTTCACTGTTAACATCAGCAACAACAACTCTGAAAGAATGACTTCTACATTTGTGACTTCAGACTGCCACCTGTCTTCACATCAGACAATTCTCCAACGATGACTGATTGCAGTCATCTTTTGTAGTCACCACAGTAACCGCCTTTATACTCTGGCACCAAACGCATCATCTGGTTATCAGTGTCTTCAAGAGCGTTATCTGCTCAACCCTGATATGACCTCCACTATCCTATAGACAACTTTTAACTAGACATCAGAATCAATCAATCTCTCTCTCTCCCTCCCTCTCTCTCGTGTCGTTTTTCTTCTTTATTTGAAAACACCAGTTCCTGACTAGGCCTCAACTAAGCAATCTTGGGACTGTGACTCTTTGTAACCCGTCATCGAATAAACCATCAGTGACTGGCATGCTATTTAACTTGACATAAGATGAATGAGCTCAGGGTTGCTACATAACAATTTGCCAACAGGTCAATCACTATCCATCGTAGTTTAAGCTCATACCCACTAAGGATAGTGAGGCAGATGGGGGGGGGGGGGAGATAACAGTCCCCAGGAGAGTGGGTGAGGGAGAGAGGGGGAGGTGACAACCCAACACTACATTGATACCACCGGAATGACACTACCCTAAGATGGCATGGACAACAACAATTTTTTACTAAGCACTGAAAGGACTCAAACTCGCAAAGCCTACGAATTCTATGGTCTACCGCTGAGCCAACTGGCAGCCCCGCCCCCTCCCCCTCCCCCTGCCCCCATAGCACCATAAATCTTAATCATCTGCTAAGCCATCCCAAATACAATCATACCGTCTCTCTGTCCAGTTTTTCACAACAGACACACCCACCCAGAATATCTGTATCCACATCACTGGACTTCAATGGTCAGTCACCTCATTCAATACAGAAGTTAGAGATTAAGATGGTGACTGACCCCCACCCCCAAACAACAAACAAAAATCTTAAAAGAATGATCCAGTAACAATCGCAACCATTTACTTGTGAAAAAAAAATCTTTTTTTTTTTCACATGTTATGAAAAAGCCATCTAAATTCAGTAAAATCTGTCCAATATATATTCTGAAGTGCTCAGTAGGGTAAATCATTTAAAGAATCGCAGAAATCATTGCAAAAAGACGTTAAAATGCTCGTTGATGATTCTGAGTGTGTGGTTAGATCAAATTAATCCTCAACGACGCGAGACAGGAATGATGCAGCTATCATTGACAACTGTTAACAGCAGCAATAACAGGTTAAAAGGCATAATCTAAAACGGCGTTTATTGTCCATGCAGCACAAAGCAATCTAATCGGTAAAACCTTAAACTGCCATTCCCATTGGTGATTTTTTTTAAAGCCGCTTTTCTACAGTCAATTTCAGTCATATCCAAATACAAAAGAAAAAAAAAAGTCCCAAGCCATGTCCCACTCTTAGAAATGGCAGATAATAAATAAGGTGACTGTGAAAATGGCAGATAATAAATAAGGTGACTGAGAAAATGGCAGATAATAAGTAAGGTGACTGTGAAAATGGCAGATAACGAATAAGGTGAACTTCCTTCCCAAAGTAAAACAGAGACATGCCAACCCATGTCACAACATAGAATGAAAAGTTACCTCTTTACGTATCCTCGTCTCGCTTATATCATTTCTTCCTGACACGGCCAGTCGAATCTTCTGTGAATGTGAGGCTGCGCGCCTGAAAGGTGAACGGCTTCAAAGACAAACGGACAATTCTGAAATACTACCTGTGAACTCTTCTCGTCTTGGGGAATGACTTTCGGCAGCTTTCAGAACGGATCACTGGGCTGCCAGAATGCGGCAGGTGCAGGACGGCAGTTCGATCAGAGCAAACAAGTGATGTCAGGAAAGAAAGGAAACGACACGCTATCCTCTAACGGACAGACTCAACTGTTCTCCCCTTGACAGACTTTCTCTCATACATACCTGATCTCTCTCTCTCTCTCTCTCTCTCTCTCCTCCTCTCTCTCTCTCTCTCTCTCTCTCTCATCAGCTTGTAGTGGTACATCAAAATATGGAGTCCATCAATCGCTTCATTAAGGGAGGAAAACGTCACCTTTAAAACTTTTTTTTTTCAGTCTGATGAAATAAGGTAACAACTGACAAATAACTGGATAAGACAACGGAACCAGACCGCGCGCTGCATTACCGAAAACTAACAACGAAAAACACAAATAAACACGTGAAACCGAGTGCAAAATTGTACTAATAAAGCTTGTTCAGTACATAATACAAAACAGAGAAGTGAATTTTCTACAAGTAAGTCTATTCCAGACGTAACAAACAACACCAAATTGCACAAAACAACCTCCCCAGATTGCAGGTGGCATCAGAATGAAGTAACTGGGGAAAAGAGGTGACGGGTTGGAAATGGAGACCAGAGTTGGTGCATGTACACATTCATCCTAACACAGACCAACACAAAGTACACGGTTGATTTATCACCCTGACTTCAGGAGAATGATTGAATAAAAGGAACTGGTTAGCTGAAATAATACATTTTATGTATACTAACATAGTGAAAATTCATTATAGCAGGTGCTCCAGTGTTTAACAAACAAATGAACTCAACGGATATCACGGCACACAGAATATCGCTGGTCTGTTACCATTTTGTTTCTTGGAAGGAGGTTCCTGTAATGCATTTGGTCACAGAAACCCTGACACTGTTATCTGTTTTCTTTGTTTTTCTAGGTCTCTTCGTCCTGATCTAGACTTTTCGTGGAACGACTCTTAACAATGACAAGAACACAAGCACTGGGTCTCCACTCAAAATAAACATGATACTGATGAACAAGAAAAGGTTAAACACACAAGTGTCTGCTTATTATAGTCTCATGTGAAATAACAGTGCGTTGTCATCTTCAGAATAGTTTACATACAAATAATCTCAATACCTTTCCGCTAAAGCATTAAATCGTCAAACAAACATGTTTATCGGACTTATTTCAAAATCTTATAAAGTTTATCAGGGATTTAACAGTCTTGAACCTCCCTCCCTCCCTCTCTCTCTCTCTCTCAGGCTTTGGCCTAAAATCTTCATCCTTGCGCATTAATGATCAAACAAAACAATCTCCCCCCCCCCCCCCCACCCCACCCCTCTCTCTCTCTCTTTCTCGGGCTTTGGCCTGAATCTTCATCTTTGCGTATTAAAGATCAAACAAATCTCTCTCTCTCTCTCTCTCTCTCTCTCTCACACACACACACACACACACACACACACACACACACACACACACACACAACCAAATATGCACGTGCGCGCGTTCACACAAATGGACACAGTTCATGTACACACTCAACAACAAAGAGGGGGAGGGGGAAATAGAACAACTGATTAGCAGACAGACAGAAAGACAAAGAAATTGCCACAAATATATCGGTTATCTTTCAGTTACAGTTTGGGGAAAAAAAGCAAAGAAAAACCGATTAGTTTTTTTATATACAGCAAAGGATATGACACATGACAGCGTCTTAAACCTTTTCAATGCTTGGATACTACAGACCCGATCACAAGTAGTCAACATTTCCGAGTGATTTCACGAATAACTGGACAAGCATAACGTCGTTGTTGAAGGCGTTCTTCCCGTCGTTCGCCATTCTGGTGTGATGGCATGCATGTTGACCCAGTTCCCCGAGACCAGCTCTAGGAACCTTAATACTGCAGAATAGAAAAAAAACTTAACACACTGTTGAATAACTAAATAAAGTATATTAACAAACACTGACTGACAATCAAAATAACAGCTGACAAAGGTGAAGATAATGACAATAATGTCACTTAGAACATCTCCCTTGTTCTGTTCTGTTTTGATCTGTGCCGCTCAGTGGCAGTGCCCCCGCGTGACCCGTCCCTGCTTTCCCATGCACACCTAGCCACACCCAGGCCCTGACCTTCCACTGTCCCCGAGCCAGCAATCCGCTGGATCCTACCGACACCAAATCGTCATGTGACAGAGGAAACATGGCAGTGCGCAGCACCGGTGACTCGATAAATCCTATGAAATCGTTCAACGTCTCTCTCTCTCTCTTTCTCTCTCTCTCTCTGGTTCCGTACCATGAAAAGGTTATGCATCCTAAGCAACGTGCCTTGATTCATTCTGAAGAACTATTTCGATAGTTAAAGGCAGTTGACTGTACAGTGTAGCTCTCAGGTATGGGGGTGATGTAACGCTGGCTTATACTGCGAACTTGTTCATATTTTCGCAAAGGAAACTGTCGTGCACACAGCGAACCAATCCTACGTGATATTTTTGCCAATGGTGAAACGAATAAATTTTCCCTGTAGTTGTATTCCCATGGTATGCATCTACTGTCGGCTTCACCTGCCGCACACATACTATCATCGAAACCGTACAAGATGTATAGTATAGGTCCTAGAGTTAAACAAGTGGGAAAATTAAAGGCCGATCTATTGATTTCAAAACGGTTTTGGTCTTGTGATCAAGATATTGGGAATGTCGACAAGTTGAAATTTGTTGTTGTTGTTGTTGTTTTTTGTGAACGACTGACTGACGATGGCACAAACGGCAAGACTTTATAGTCTAACCGCAGCGACTGGTTTGAACTCACAGAAAACTGTCAGATTTTCATACTTTCAGACCTGGATAGACACTTAAAATGTACATATGACAAAATCCAGACTTGGAACATCAGAATCAGCAATTTATCACAAGAGATGTAATATCATGATTGTTGACAATGACCTGTTGCGTTCTCTTTGTACAAAATGTCAACGAAATGGAAACGCATTTCGTTCTGTATTTCCAGCCTTCAGGAATATTCCACATAAAAGGCCCTGCCATTACTGACAGTCTCTTCCACCACTCTATCAATGTCCTCAAGCTGTCCGACGCTCAGTGTGTTCCTTGTTTTTCTTCACTATGTGAGGGGTTTATTTCTAGAGAGGTTTCTGAAAGATTTGCAGGTTGCTCTTCTTCATAACATGCTACGCCACGTATTTTGTTTCAGAGGACGTATTGTATTCAGCACTCCTAACCAAAGAGGCCAAAACATATGAAACAATGGTCTCTCTCTCTCTCTCTCTCTCTCTCTCTCTCTCCACACACACACACACACACACACACCATTCGTAAGAATGTGATAACTAGGCTCATTTCACACTAAGACCGAGATGTTCCTTACGAGCCTTAGTTAATGCTATTTTTGAGGCAGAGAGACAAGAGACCTGCTAAAACCTAATTGCATGAAAATATTAAAGCTCAGAAGATAACATACTGATATAAAAAAAAAATACACTGTTGCATGTTCTGATCATTCTATGAAACAGACCGACTTAGAAAAATAAACACTAATCAACTAACCAGCGTGTAAAATGAGTCACGTTTTGTCAGAAAACACAAATACATACAAAGACAAAATGCCGCTTGCAGGCAAATTCAGTTTATCTATCAGTGGCGATAACCAGTGGAGACAAAAACACCACCATGTTACATTTTGTGATATGACTTTAAGCAGGGGAGACAAATAAAACTACCATATTACATTTTGTTAGATGACTTTGCAGTGGAGACAAGAACACCACCATGTTACATTTTGTGAGATGACTTTAAGCAGTGGAGACAAGAACAACACCATGTTACATTTTGTGAATGACTTTAAGCAGTGGAGACAAAACAAACCATGTTACATTTTGTGAGATGACTTTAAGCAGTGGAGACAAGAACAACACCATGTTACATTTTGTGAGATGACTTTAAGCAGTGGAGACAAAAACAAGACCATTGATATATTTTGTGATATGACTTTAAGCAGTGGAGACAAAAACAATGCCATTGATATATTTTGTGATATGACTTTAAGCAGTGGAGACAAAAACAATGCCATTGATATATTTTGTGAGATGACTTTAAGCAGTGGAGACAAAAACAATGCCATTGATAATTTTGTGAGATGACTTTAAGCAGTGGAGACAAAAACAATCCCATTGTAATTTTGTGAGATGACTTTAAGCAGTGGAGACAAAAACAATGCCATTGATATATTTTGTGAGATGACTTTAAGCAGTGGAGACAAAAACAATGCCATTGATATATTTTGTGAGATGACTTTAAGCAGTGGAGACAAAAACAATGCATTGATATATTTGTGAGATGACTTTAAGCAGTGGAGACAAAAACAATGCCATTGATAATTTTGTGAGATGACTTTAAGCAGTGGAGACAAAAACAATGCCATTGATATATTTTGTGAGATGACTTTAAGCAGTGGAGACAAAAACAATGCCATTGATATATTTTGTGATATGACTTTAAGCAGTGGAGACAAAAATACCAACATGTTACATTTTGCGATATGACTTTTAAGCAATGGTGACAAAAACAACACCTTGTTACATTTTGTGAGATAACTTTTAGCAGCGACGACAAAACCACCACCATGTTACATTTTGTTATGTGACATTACATTATAGGAGACTCACCAACGGTCTGTCCAAGTAGGCTGGTCGCTGGATGGACAGCCGCTGCAGAAAAAAGGGAAGACAAATCAGTAACAAAAAAATTCCTGTAGCCTACATGGTTACAGATCTTCAGTTTCTACCTGCTGGTACGTAGACCGAGACACAAAACATACAATGCACCGAGGATGAAGAGAGATGAATCGGTGGTATTACAATCAAGGGAATTCTCAATAAACTATATTGTGTTAGTCAGAGTGATCAAGAAATGGCTGCCCTTGGCACAGAGCTACGTCTACGTCCACACTGGACTCGGCCACTGAGAGATTCTCAATACCTGTACACAGACCAGATTTTCATACAGATTTCAGCCTGCTTATTTCTTGTCTTTATGAGACCGTAAATCTAACCATCTACTTTTTGAACCGAAGATGACAAGTGCTCGTTATACTTCTATTGTTGGTGTGCTGGTTGTGGCTGGTTTGGAAAGGGGCGGGGGGGAGGGGGGCGGGGGCGGAGACTTCTGCCCGTGGACTTCCGCACAGCTACTTGTTCACAGTCGCACAAATGTAAATGCGCGAATGAATAATTCAACGTGTGATAACCCTTGAAACACATGCACGCAAGTACGCACACACTCCACACCAAGTTCTTGCATATATCGCAAGATTTATGAGCTGTTACTTCACTGACACTTCTTTTTTAGATTCACTGATTTCTTGGACCAGTCAGAAAGTATTCATGTATTTGCCATCAACCCCTACCTAAGCTGAAAAAGAAAAGTGGATGGCGGGGGGTGGGGGGGGTGGGGGGGGGATCACTTTCTGTGTTGGTTGAAGACGATTTCCGACGAAGAGAAAGGAATGTTACGAAAACTGTGCCCTCTCTTCCAACTGATGCAATACCAAAATCATGAATACCGCCATTTCAACGTGGCGAAAGTCCACAGAGCGACCAACCATCGGCCCTACAGGCTGGGTCTACAGTAACAATACCACCAGCGACAGACAGACGAGTCTCCAAAGAGGCGTCCACTCTCTCACCTTCCCTTCGTCCATGTAGTCGTAGACCCTGGCGCGGTCGGCCGGACCCCGCTTCTCCGATCCCGCCTGCTGCCGCCTCAGCCCGTTGTCGGAGAAGTCGTGGATCAGCGGGTTGCGCGTCTCGCGGGCCTCTCCCGGCAGAATAGCCCTGCTGGCCTGCGCGAAGCTCACCTCCTCCATCTCCCGCCCGCCCTGCGCCGCCTCCCTGTGGCCCCGGGGACCCGCGCGACCCTGCACGTGCTCCCTGCCCGAGAACTCGGGCTCCCTAGTCGGGTAGTCGGGCTCCCCCGTCGGGTAATCGGGTTCCCTGGTCGGGTAGTCGGGCTCCCTGGAGGGATAGGCGGTCTGGTTGGTCGGGTAGACGGGCACCCTTGAGGGAAAGGCGGTCTCCTTGGGTGGACCGGCGAGGTCCATGCTGAGGTAGCCGGCCCCTCTGGCCGGGTGGTCCGGGTCCCTGGAGGGGTTGTGGTGGTGGTAGGGATCCCTGGCGGGGTGGGGCTTCAGCTCCCTGTCTGGGAACACCTTCACCGGGGCTCCCGGGTGCTCCTCCCGCCGGATCACGTCCTGAGGCCTGAACCAACACGTCCACAGCGATCACCGAGTTGATCATCAGTAGCCTTGGAACTCTCTCTCTCTCTCTCACACACACACACACACACACACACACACACACACACACACACACTCCTCACCCCTCTTACTCGGCTTTTTATTATCAACAGTATGGGCTTTGGCCAATCTAAACTCGGGTGTAAGGTCAAAAGTCGCGTCACTGAATTCCCCAGCTCACTGGGAACCAAAACACACAAAAACATCTTTCCTACCCTCAAACACACTTACCTAGGTCTACATAAATGCACAAATGTTAAACTAATAGGATTTGGACATGCATGTGAACACACTCTTACACACACATACATACGCACGCACACGCACACGCACGCACGCACGCACACACACACACACACACACACACACACACACACACACACACACACACACACGTTCCACATGATATGTTTGATGGTAAACACACGAGCCAGCAAGTTGCTCACTTCTATAAACTAGGGGCTGTGTGGGGCTGGTTGTCTCCACATGTAGGTTCAAAGGTCGTGTCTGCTGACTTGCAGCGTATGGTCAAAGTGTGACCAAGTTCAGAACTATACGTCGGTGCCCAGTTTGTCTAGTCGCTTTTTTTCATGACGTATATTTCATCTTTCCCTCTAGCCGATCGTATATCCACGTCCTCTACACCCCATCCGCATCCTACCCATCTCTCCCTCTCTCTTAACATATAAACCCCCACATTCCTTGAGATCTGCATCTACATACTCCCTCTCCCTTTCTCTCTGTCTCATTACATACAAAAACACATTTTCTTGACTACTGTATCCAGTTACCTCCCCTCCCCCCGGTCCTCTCTCTCTCTCTCTCTCTCTCTCTCTCATTACATACAAAAACCCACTTTTCTTGAGACTTGCATCTAGTCTCTCTCCCTCATTACATACAAAAACCCACTTTTCTTGAGACCTGCATCTAGTAACTCTCTCTCTCCCTCATTACATACAAAAACCCACTTTTCTTGAGACCTGCATCTAGGTACCTCTCTCCCTCATTACATACAAAAACCCACTTTTCTTGAAACCTGCATCTAGGTACCTCTCTCCCTCATTACATACAAAAACCCACTTTTTTTTAGACCTGCATCTAGGTACCTCTCTCCCTCATTACATACAAAAACACACTTTTCTTGAGACCTGCATCTAGTTACCCACCTCTCCCTCTCACAATGCACACAAAAACCCATTATCCCTAGACCTGCCTCTAATTACCCCCCTCTCCCCCCCCCCCCCCCCTCTCTCTCTCTCTTTCCTACCCTCAAACACACTTACCTAAGTCTACATAAATGCACAAATGTTAACAAACTAATAGGATTTGGACATGCATGTGAACACACTCTTACACACACATACATACGCACGCACACGCACACGCACACACACACACACGCACACACACACACACGCACACACACACACACACACACACACACACACGTTCCACGTGATATGTTTGATGGTAAACTCAGCTGGACAGAATTGGTATTTCTCACTTGTTTCCAGTAGTTTTTCTGCTTTAATCTTGCATATCGTTTGTATTGAGTGTCATATTTCATTGTATGTGTTAATTTCCTCTTAATAATCATCCGTAATTGTATTGTTCTGTCATGGACAATAACGGTAGCACATCAAAGTGGCTCCGTAAAGCTGGGTTTAAAATAGGTTATTCAATGTATGTCACTTAATGAACAAATTATCAGATGTTCCTTCCATCCTATCCAATTCAAATGACTGTTTTCATGTCTTTGGTTTTTCTGAATCACGATTATCTAGTGCAATTTCTGACAATATATTATCGATCCCAGGATACAACCTTCTTAGACAAGATGCCACAGCAAAACTAGAAACGGGTATGGTGGCATATATTCACAAATCTGTTAATTATAGACGGCTAAGCTTGTTTGATAAATATAAAATTGAATGCTTGTGGCTAGAGATTCGCTTGAAAGGAACAAAGCCAATCCTGGTAGGTTTCTTATACAAAAACCCAGAAGAAAGAGTCGAGTGGTTCTATCGTTTTGAATTAATGCTCGAAGACGTATTAACTTATTCTACGGAAATAATCTTGCTTGGAGATTTTAACATCGATTTATTGAAATCACATAATAAATGGAAACAAACTTATGAAATGTGCAATTTAACTCAATTAATAAATTCACCTACACGGATAACATTACAGACGAAAACGTTAATTGATCATATTTATGTCACTAATTCTAACAACGTAGTAGAAACTGCTGTACCTGTCTATGGTCTTAGTGATCATTTTCCAGTGTGTTTAACATGGTCAAAGAAAGGAATTAAAATACCCAGATGCACTCATAAGTGTATATCGTTTCGCAGCTATAAAAACTTCCACACTGAAGAATTTTTGGCTGATTTATGTATGGCAGATTTTTCTTGTGTTTTTCAATATAATCATCCTGATGATGCACTTGCTGCTTGGTACAAGATTTTTGTTCCTATTTTCAATAAGCATGTCTTGCTTCGGACTAAACGTGTTAAATTAACCGAGAAACCACCGTGGTTAACAAAAGAAATAGATGCTGAAATAAGAATTCGTGACAATTTATTACAAACAACAGGGAAAGACAAGAAATTTAGGCAACAACGGAATAAAGTCACTGAGATGAAAAGAGCTGCACGGAAGAGGTATTTTAGTGATTTAATTTCATCAAAACAAGATTCAAAATCTATTTGGAAGGCTATAAATCAGTTGTCCGGGAGAACATCACCGCCATCTGCTTCTTATACGTCCAGTTTATCTGTTGAATATCTGAACAGACATTTTACTACCGTGGCAGAGAGAACAATAAAGATAAACAACACACAGGCTAATAATTTAAATCCACTGAAATGTTTCTGCGAGTCAAAAAATATCGTTGACAAACTCCATTTTCCATACATAGGCGTCCATGAAGTGCACAAGGAGTTAAGTATATTAAAACCATCGAGTTCCCGTGGTTTGGATGGGTTAGACAGTAAAATTTTGAAGATATCAGCGCCCATTATCTCTGATTGTGTTACATATATTTATAACTTATGTATTGAAAAATGTTACTATCCACAAGCATTCAAAGACGCTAAAGTTTTGCCTGTTCTTAAGTCTGGTGATCCATCTGACCCCTCTAATTATAGACCCATATCTATACTATCTGCTCTGTCTAAACCTCTTGAAAAACATATCAAACACAATCTGCAGTGCCATTTTACAAAGTATGACATTTCACCCAAATCAGAATGGATTTAGAAGGAATCATTCGTGCCATACTATGCTGACTAATCTTATTGAGAAATGGCATTTAAATATAAACAATGATTTACTTACTGGTGCAATTTTTGTTGATTTTGCGAAAGCGTTCGACACCATTGATCACAGTATCCTCTCTAAAAAGTTAACTATGTACGGTTTGAATGATAATTCCCTAAAACTCATAGCATCTTTTCTTCGTAACAGAAGACAAGCAGTCTTTCAAGATTCCACTTTATCTTCTGTTGCTTCGAACAAATATGGAGTTCCCCAGGGATCGGTTCTGGGTCCTATATTATTTTCAATTTATATAAATGACCTTCCACTTCATTTGATATCCTCTTGCGAACTTTTTGCAGACGACACTACCATTTATAATGAAAATAAAAGCTCTGATGCAGTATGTGCCTCCTTACAAAATGATATACTAAGGCTTGTTTCCTGGACGGAAGAAAATCATATGGCAATTCATCCTCATAAATCCAAATTCATGCTAGTTACAACAAGACAGAAAAGACAGAACATTAAGAATAAATTACCGGAGTTAAAAGTTAGTGATAAAGCATTAGAAGAAGTAAGTTTCTACAAATTACTAGGACTTACTATAGACAATAACCTATCCTGGTCCGAACATATTTCTATGCTTTGCAAAAGACTTTCCAAGAAAACATCCCAGTTGAATAGAATAAAACATTTTCTTGATCAACATACCAGAAAGCTATTTTTTCGTGCATACATCCAGCCAGACATGTTGGGATCAGGCCAGTCAAAATTGCTTAAAACCTCTTGACAGCTTATACAGACGCTCTCTCAAACTAATTCTTCTTAAATCCTCTTCTCTTGTCCCTGTAGATTATAAACAATTAGATATTCTCCCCTTCAGTCTTAAATGTCGCTACAACAAAGCTGTTTTCATGTTTAAAATTGTGAACAATTTAACGCCTGCTTATCTCAACAACAAATTTCCCATCAATAATGTTCGTAACAAACGTAATATCCGCATTCCTCTCCCAAGAACTAATCTTTTTATGTCTTCTCTCATTTATTCTGGAAGCAAATTATGGAATGATATGCAAGACCACATTAAATGCAAATCAAGCGTTTTGTCATTTAGGAAGGCATACCACTCACATTTGATAGAACGGTGTTAAGTCAAAACATGTTGAGTAACATAATATACAACAACCTCAACTTGATGGGTCCTTTTATGCATTTTCATATGACTTGAATTGATCATGTGCTTATACTGTAAGTGTTTAGTGGTATACGATGGTGTTTGTGTGGAGGAGGCGAGCATCTGAAGTGATTATGTATGCGGAAATGCATGCACACGCTGGTGCGTGTGTGTGCGTGTGTGTGTGTGTGTGTGTGTGTGTGTGTGTGTGTGTGTGTGTGTGCATGTGTGTATATGTGTGTGTGCATGTGTGTATATGTGTGTGTGCGTGCGTGCGTGCGCGCGCGCATGTGTGCGTGCGTGCTTACGTGTGTGTGTGTGTGTGTGTGTGTGTGTGTGTGTGTGTGTTGTGTGTGTGTGTGTGTGTGTGTGTGTGTGTGTGTGTGTGTGTGTGTGTGTGTGTGTGTGTGTGTGTGTGTGTGTGTGTTGTGTGTGTGTGTGTGTGTGTGTGTGTGTGTGTGTGTGTGTGTGTGTTGTGCGCGTGTGTGTGTGTGTCTGAGCCGTGCACGAGCGCACATGCTTATTTTCGTTTCTTCTTTTTCTTTCTTTTTCCCGAATGTACATTATTCCTAAATTGTGACCTAACCCTTGTTACTAGGTAATAATTTGTTAATCATGTTTCGTCGTTATAAGTTTGTTCATTGTTTCCTTTTCGTGTATCATGTATATGTTTATTTTGATATCGTTTGTTACTGTTCTTGTTCTTGAGGGCATAGTGTAAAAAAGCTGTAAGCTTATCCATTTTACCCTCAATAAAAATATTCGTATTCGTATTCTCTCTCTCCTCATTACATACAAAAACCCACTTTTCTTGAGACCTGCATCTAGTTTCTCCCCCCCCCCCCCCCCCCCCCCTCCTCTCTCTCTCCTCTCTCTCTCTCTCTCTCTATCCATCCACTAAACACACGACGGGGTCTGTTTTCAACTGCAGCCATTAATTCCATCATTCCCACCTGTCCGAATAGCCAGCATTCGATCCGGCCCGCGACGATTTGTCGTCACTAAAGCGTTTGACGTCATCTGGACGTCTGACGTCATCACGGCGCGGAAAGCCCGACAGCTGGTTAGGGTTCGCGGCAGCCACAGGGTTGATATGGGTCAGGTTGGTGAGGGTAGGGCGGGGCAGTATGTCCAATGGCTGGTACATGAAAGTCTGAAAAACAACGTAAACACGTTGATGATGCAACAGGTATGAAAACGACTATGCCAAAGCTGACTGCTCACGCAGAAGTTTGGCGAATCGTGCAGCCCGACAAGTGTGTGTGTGTGTGTGTCGTGTGTGTGTGTGTGTGTGTTCGTGTGTGTGTGTGTGGTGTGTCGTGTCGTGTGGTGTGTGTTCGTGTTCGTGTGTGTGTGTTCGTGTGTGTCGTGTGTGTGTGTTCGTGTTCGTGTGTGTGTGTGTGTTCGTGTGTTCGTGTGTGTGTGTTCGTGTGGTGTGGGTGTGGTGTGGTGTGGTGTGGTGTGGTGTGGTGTGGTGTAGTGTAGTGTAGTGTAGTGTGTGTGTGTGTGCGCGCGCGCGCCCGCGCTCGCTCACGCACGAGTGCGTAATTATCTTTTTGTTATTGTTGTTGTTTTCCTGTTCTTTTTCCCCTTCATTGAACCACAAACAGAAATGTTTTTCTCACACAGCTCTATTCAATGTACAGTTCGTGTGTTCAATGATGAAGAGACAGAAAAGAGATCAATGATGTTGGTCAAGTCAAACTTTCGCCCTGCCTTTATAATGAGCCTATATCAGAAATCGTGAAAAATCTAGAATGCGTAAATAATCTGTTGCAGTTCTTGCTGTGTTATTTTCAACACGAAGTATCGCACACTACCCGACCTGGATGTTTACCTTCAACAGGTATGCCTACTACAGTGTTATTGTTGCTATTAATTCTAGGAAAACTACAAGAAGAAGAAAACGACGAAGAGTCTGAAAGGCTCGAAGATAGGTCGACAGTCGATTATTTCTTGTTTTACTCATCTATTTTTACACCTATCTCAGCCTTTCTGCCTTCCGCTGCGTGCGTGTGTGCGTGCGTGCGTGCGAACGTGAGTGCGTGCGTGCGTGCGTGAGTGCGCGCGCGCGCGCGTGTTTGTGTGTTAACCAAAACTTTTTTCACATTCTTTGTCTTCAGTGTTAAGGCCACCCCTGCCCATTGGTGTACGTATTCGTTTGTTTTACTTAGGTTTTATTCAGCGAAGACATCACGATAAAATTCGCTTTTTGTTTTCCTTTCAGGAGGACTGACTGTTCGTGCTGAAACCTTAGAAGCATGACAGCCGTTTTCGCGTTACAACGAGCTTATTTGCATTACAATTACCGATTTTAATAACTTTTATTACCCCCACCCACACACACACCACCACCACCTTTCACTCCCCTTTCGATTCAGAAGATTTATGTCGGGTATCATTACTTGCATGGTACAATTCAATACAAGATATATTTTTTGGACGGAAAGATTCTGACAGATACCAGTTGTGGATGGAAAGATTTAAAGGTTCCAGGTTTCTATGGAAAGATTGAAGAGGTGCAAGTTTTGTTGTTGTTGTTGTCTGTTTGTTTTTTTTGTTGTTTTTTTTTTAGGAAAGATGTGTTGGTATTGGACCGAATTTTGAGTAGTATCAGTTTAAGAAGGAAAGGTTTGAGAGATGCACTTTTAGAAAATAAGGCAAGAGAGGTGCAAGTCTTGGAAAATAAGGTAAGAAAGGTGCCGGTCTTGGAAAATAAGGTTAGAGAGGTGCCAGTCTTGGAAAACAAGGTCAGAGAGGTGCAAGTCTTGGATTGAAAAGTTGGAGATGTGCTAGGTTTGCACGTGCGCTTCTGAAGCACACCAGTGACTGACCGACCGACGGATCAATGAATGAACGGACAACGAAGAAACGAGCATGGTGACCGCCAGTTCCCAAGAAGGAAGAAGGAAAAGGGAGAGAAACCGTGGTTTCTGTGGAGAAAGACCATTCGCTCTTGTCCAGCACCTTCTGACCAAGACTGAGAGGAGAACGTCCACATCTCTGGGGGTGGAGTGTAGCAATGAACACGGGGTGAAGCAAAAGGGAACTACAGTTCCGGGCTGCAAATGAATGGAGGGAGGGGGGGGGAGGAAGTGGAGAGGGGTTGGGGGGTTGTACACAGTCGGACGGGTGGACAGAGGGCAGCTGGGTGATGAGGTCAACAGTGATGGTGAAAAACGTGCGTGCATGCCCGTCTGTCCACAAGGCATGTTACCGGTTCCCCCTTACCCAGATCGCCGGTCCGCATCGCGCTGTGTCCAGTGTTGCCATGTTGCACGTGCTTTTGTCGCTTTCGGAGCTATTTGTACACTAGTCATCCATACCAGCGGCCAAACTGGCCATCTCTTCCGTGTATGAGGTTTTAGGTGTGTGCAAGATGTTTTGCGTGTGTCAACACACAGAACCTTGGTTTACAGTCTCACTCCAAGGGCTTTTGGGAGGTGGGGTCAGAACCTATTTTAACTCCCAAGGGAAAACCCCTTGTACCAAAACGTCCCGGAGGAGATTCGAACCCGCAACCCCAGGCTTACCAGTATCACGAGTCCAGGGCTCTACTTACTGAACTATTCAGGTCTCTATGCATTCCTGTTCAATTCGTGGCAGTCGGAACTGGTCCCAGGTTTTAACGCAACCCTAACCCTACCTCTGACCCGAACCCAAATGCTACTCGATACTTCCGAAGTTATTAACCCCAACCCCGATCTTTTTCCTAAACCTAAACCAATTTCTAACCCTACCCGGAGTTCTAAGTTCACTACCTAATCCAAACCTATCCCTAATCCTAACGCTACTTTTAAACCTTTGCCATATTCTCACTCTACCTGCCACAGAAAATCTTGGATTAATCAAATTTGGGGCTTATTTAACATGGGACTTACCGAAGGAAACGACCCTGCAAATATTATCCGTAGTGAATTTTGAGGAGTGCATGCGAGTTATTGTAACATCACAACATGCGGACGTCAACTTCATCACCAGCAGGTATAATCTTCCTGTGCCGTTGGCACTAAAACAAAGTTTCTGTATTGATCAGCAACACTGACTACATCAAAGATGAGCCATCAATCTCCATACAGGGAGCTGAACGAACATCAAAATCCGCAACAGCGAATAGTCATTTATTAAAGAACTTCACGTTTGAGTTGAGGGAGGCCCAGAGATTAAAAAAATTAAATCCTTCTTCATGGAAAATATAGGCATTTTGCGAGCACAATGGTAGACTTACAACAAAACTTGTTTACATGGGAGACTGTAACTAAAACTTGTCTAAAATAAGACATACAAAAAAAAAAGAACAGATGATAAATTCTGGTCCCAAGTCCTTCAAAACCCAGAACGGGTAGAAAGCGAACATTAAGATCATCCTTGATTTTTTCTTTTTTTTTTTAAAGCATTTCTTTAAATGACACACATGCGTTTAGGGGACACAGGAAAGACTCCTCCTCTGCTGACAGCTCTGTCCGTTTATCATTCCTCTGAAAAACATATCAGCAAGACCAACAAGCAGCAATCGTTCCACTCTGTCTAGGCCTCATCGCCTGGTTACTGTGCTTCAACTTAAGTTAAAGGGTGATCTCTCTGAAACTGGGTCGTCCCGTCTCTGCGAGCAAACTGTCTGAACGAATGGATATTAGTTAAATATAATATCATCAAAAAATTTGAAACAATGAAAAGCTGTCGTGAAAGAACCCTTCTCCAGAGAGTGCTCAAGTGTAACAGTAAGCGGCAGTTGTTTCGTTCTGTTTAAAACTGACCAGGCTACAACTAAATACATTTGACCTGCCACCGAGATGCACTTCCGCATAAGCAGAAAGGAAACTTCCCGAAATCGGTTACCTCCTCCTGCCCTAGAGACAACTAACTCCAAGAAAACAAACATGAAAACTCAGTGAAAGGAAAAGTCTAAAGATAATCAAGAAATAAATGAACTATTTCAAAAGAATAAAATGATCTACCAAAAATTGAAAACCAAAGTTGGAAACGTTCAGACATCCGAAAACAAACATGAGAACTCCGTGAAAGGAAAAGTTTAAAGATACTCGGTGAAAGGAAAAGTTTAAAGACAATCAAATAAATGAAATATTAAGAATAAAATGAACTACCAAAAATTGAAAACCCAAGTTGGAAACGTTCAGACATTCGTCGCAGATTTCTGTGACCATAATTTATTCTCTTAAGCCAGTTTACATTAGAACTTCTTGCCCTATCTCATGTGCAGTTGTGTAAACACTGTGACACGACCGAAATAAAACGCTAGTTAAACCAGGTGGAAGCATAAAACACACAGTGTGGGGAGGCCATGAACTGGGAACAAAACTCCAAAAGGGTTAAACACACTTTGATAAAATCTCACCGTCAAAACACTGGACACAGCTCTACCAGCCGACCGGGCTGACAGGATATAAATATGACTGAAATGCGGAGGTACAATTATCTGAAATACTAAACACCCTCTACAAAATATTCCGTTCAAGCAAGAATATCCAGTACGCTTTACAAGCAAAACACTTTGTTTTTTCTCTCTTCAATTTTCACCAAGCCAGTCTGATCTACGTTTCAAAGTAACGTGGTGCAATTCGCAAAATGTATATTTTCGAGTGCAAGAAATAAAGAAAGCGTGGAAACAGCGACATTCGGGTATGCGATATGATTCATGAGTACAGTTTGCACGCGCGAAAAAGTACTCCTGAGTATATCAGTCGGAGTACCACACTGTTTACAGCGATCGTCACCGTCGCGGCGATTTGGGGGTAGGGCGAATCGGTAGCGATGGCCTTACTGTGTGACCTACGTCATCACTCATGTCGCTGTAGACGTGTTTCCTGTTGGTTCCTTGAAGGCCCGGACGACGGAAATTCAACAACGGAGACGGTCGCTGGGCGCTCTTCGAAGAAACAACAAAGAAAAAAAAATGAACACAAACACCGAGAGAAACAGACAGAAGAAGAAGAAAAAAAAGAAGAACAAATGAACAGAGGAAAAGAAAGAAAACGATAGCAAAATAGGAACAAGCCAGGGCTGGAGAAGTGGAGGGGGTGGGGTAGAAGGGGGGGGGGGGTTGTGGATAGAGCCCTGTTAATGATAAACTCACAGTGTCCTCACTTGAAGCGGTAGACCCTACCGTAACATGTTTTTAACTTTTCTCTATTTTTACAAAGCATTCCGTACCATACATGTCTCAAGCTTGCCCTCTATTGCACCTAAGCAACTCATTCGGACTTGCGTGCGCGCGCGCACACACACTCACTCTCACTCTCTCTCTCTCTCTTTCTCTCTCTCTCACACTACACACACACACACACACACACACACACACACACACACACACACAGCCACACTCAAGAGTGTCCTGTTGCAGTCTCAGCACCGGCAATCCACGGGGAGCAATCATCATGAGGTAGTCCTGGGGCAACCCTCAAAGGGAGACACTGCACCGCGGCAGAGCCATTTCGGTGGTGTTCTCTTTCATTGTTCTGATGCAAAATAAGCAGGACATTGCCTAATACCCCCTCCATCCCCTTCCGACAATAACTGCGTTGTCACAGACACAGCGGAATTAATTGTCCCCCTCCTGACAGCGCCACCGCGTCCATCGCACGACGGTCGCCATGTATTTGCCGACACCTTAGACTGAAAACACCACAGGCGTGGATGTGGTTGAGAAGCTGAATCTGAGGCTACCACTAAAGCAGGGTGTAATAAGTACAGAATTCGAGAAAATTTCAGTGAGGATCAACTGGGATGGTAAACATATTATAGAGGTCTATTCCGGTCTTGAGACCACATGACAAGGCTGTACTAGGCGCTTTCTTCAAAAGTATGTCCCGGCATCAACCAGTAGCGAGAGATACAGACACCTGCAGTGTTGGTCAGAAAAAGTGAGCAACACTCTCAAACCAGACACTAGAAAAATGAAATTCGCCTGTGTGGTTCCAGTCTTCCCATTTGAACCCACGGCGCACACAAATAATGGGTATGATCCGACCAGGACCCCAAAATCCTCTCTTCCTTTCTTCTTCCTGTGTGTGTGTGTGTGTGTGTGTGTGTGTGTGTGTGTGTGTGTGTGTGTGTGTGTGTGCGTGCGCGCGCGTGCCTGCCTGCCTGTCTGTATCTGTGTCTGGGTGTGCCTGCGTAAGTGATCTGCAAAACCAAAGGCCACTCTGACAATAGTCTCAGTCCGTTAGTGTGCGTGAACGCGTACATACGTTCACAACTCAGTCAGTTTCCTTAACTTTTAATTTCTGTTGCCCTTCATCATCCTCACAACTATCATTCTCGTCATCATTTATTACGTATAGATAGATAAATAAGTGGGAGGGTGGGTGGATTGATGGTTGGATGGATGGGTAGACAGATGGACTGATAGATGGATAGACACATCCATATATAGATAGACAGACAGACAGACATATAGATAGATCTGGTTCTTTCTCAATCACCCCCCCCCCCCCCCCCAACCCCTCTCCTTCCTGCTCCAGTCACAAGTTATCCGACACTGACCTGGTTCGGCCCATCGTTCAGTTCGCTGTACTCGTGCTGAGAACTCCTCTGGCCCGGCCGATGGTATGGGGGCTTGTTCATGCCAAAGTCAGTCTGCACACCACACACAGGAAATCCGATGCGAACAGTGCACTTCTGTTCGCATAAAACCAACTCTCATAAGAAGTGGTTCGCATGGGGAATGTTCATTACCAACTCACATAACGCCTTTCCACTTAAACTAATTTTCGTCACCAACTCGCCTTAAAGCATTTCGAATGGACGTATGCTTGCTTGCTCTCTCTCTCTCTCTCTCTCTCTCTCTCTCTCTCTCTCTCTCTCTCTCTCTGTCCTTTTTCTCGTCATCGTCTTCGTCCTCCTCCTCCTTCTCTTCCTCCTTCTTCTTCATCCTCTACTTCTTCAGATCTTAACAAAAGACTTATTCTTCCCCGTTCATTTTATTCAACCAAAGCAACGGACTTTGCCTAAGAACTAATGCCGGTCCATGCACGAAGTTCTTCAAGCGAACTGAAAACAAAAATTACTATTCCGCCGGACGAAAGAGACAAACAAATTACGAGACAAAACACAATGCGTTTCGACCTCTTTGGTCTTCTGGCAAGACAAACAACATTCAGGACAATGAAAACTAAGAATGAGCAATCTGAGAGGATAAGTGATTGCTCGTTCTTGGTTTTCATCGTCTTGAATGTTGTTGATCTTGCCTGAAGAGGACCAAAGAGGTCGAAACGCGTCGTGTTTTGTTTTGTAATTAATTTGGTTTGTCCTTTCTTCAAGCGAGCTCGCAGGAATCACAGCTTAGGCAAGCTGGGCATATCCGCCCCAGCATACGCACAGTCCTCTGCATCAGCAACACGGAATAGTCATACAAACTGTTTTGTCAACAAAAGCTCTCATCTTGAGAACAGAGCTTTACACAGCATTATCTCTGCACGGGTGCAGCTGGAACAGTCAGCACTCCGCCTTTGGGTCCGCTCTCAAAACATGTCCTAAAATATCTTTTTAAAAAAAAAAGAAAGAAAGAAAAGAAAAAAAAAGCAATGCCACAAAATACAAGAATCAATATAACATCATTTAGGCCTCATTTTGTCAACCATAAAAGACCCATGCTGACGTTTTCTTGTATCTCAATGTTTTGAAACAATTCGATAAACCTTCTTTGACGTATTCTGTGGCATAATTATGGTCCGCCCTTGCTCTTTTTGCGTGAAGTTGTTAAGCACGTAAGGGCATGGTTTTAAAAAAAAAAAAAAAAAACGCAACTACTGCAACAAAATGTATTTGCACCGCTCACCTACAATCTTACTATAGCAATACAGATTATAGACCTGTACCATATTCCTGTGGCAATACAGGAAATGTCTCTGCACCTTTTCTTTGGTCCTCCTGTGGTAATACACACAATGTATCTGCAGCCGTGTCCTATTTTCCTCAGGTCTAACTGTGCTTAAACAATGTTTCTTCCATCTTTTTACTAGATATGACTATTAAATACAAAAACATGAAACAAGCATGTCCGTTTCTTAGCGGCTCCCTTTTCACTTCATCCGATTGTTAAACTCCAGAATCTATTATGACCACAGTATAAGTGGAAGGAGGCGTTTAACATACCCGAAGGTGGACTTTTCTTTTTAAATGTCACCTCCATGCTTCGTTTTCCTTTATTTTTGTGGCAGTGAACACAAGATGGAAAAGCTGGTATGTACTTACCACGGACGTTTCTTCAGGAAAAGATTCAAAGGCCTGGTTCCTGAAAGACAGGGATCCTTCGGTGCCCTTCTATCCACACACACACACACACACACACACACACACACACACACACACATATATATATATATATATATATATATATATATATATTATATACACACACACATATATATATACACACATATATATACACGCACGCACGCACACAAGCAAGCAAGCAAGCGCACGCGCACACACACACACACACACACACACACACACACACACACACACACACACACACACAAATGTATATCGATATCATCAACCAGTTATGTTTTTTCAGCGTTAGATTTTCCCTATTTCAAACTTATCTCAAGGTCAACTTCAAAGTGAGGTGACTGCGGGCGGAAATTGATCCAAACCTAAAAGATAAATTACCGTTCCGCCGAACGAGAGATGAACACATTACAAGACAAAACACGACGCGTTTCGACCTCTTTGGTCTTCTTCAGGCAAGACAAACAACATTCAAGGCGATGAAAACGAAGGACGAACAATCACCTTTCTCCTCAAACTGGGCGCAAAACGGATGTGGATTGAAAACGAGGCTGCTGGGAAGGAGATGATGCGAGTAATAAGAGAATGAGGATGACGATACCACTACTACTATTACAACTGTTATCAACAATAATGACAGTGATGATGAGAAAAAATATTTAAAAAAATTAACAGAGGATTGTTACCACTTTTAGTAGTAGATGATAGTAGTTGTAGTATTAATAGTAGCTATACGGACAGAGTGGGAGAAAACAAGGAAATAATGATAGCTATGATACAGGAGACGGCAAAGATGGTAGGCTGGAATGTAAAAAATGTACTTATGCATAATGATAATACTAATAATACTTGTAAATATGATAGTTATAACAGTTATGAAGTTGTAACAACAGTTATAATGATGATAATAGTAAAAAATACTAATGTTGGTAATAATTTTCTGTTATTGATCCCTTAAAAAAACAAAGAAAGAAAGAAAGAAACAGCTTTCCTCTGGCTGTGTTGGGGGGGGGGGGGGGGGGGGTAAGGGGAACAAACGGTAATCTTGCTCAAACCACTGACGTAAAGCTGGCTGTCCTTGACCACGCGGTACAGCCGACCGTCCTCCCCGTAATGCAGCTGTCCGTTGGCTCTGGCCTCCTCGGGCCGGAAGGCCGGCCGGTCGGCGGGCTCCGAGGGAAGGCCGGTGTCGCGGCGCGTGAAGGCCGCTACCGCCGCGTCCTCTCTGCAACAGCGCGCCACAATGACTGAACCGTGTCAGTGCCAGACGAGGACATGGCTGACACGGGTGGCTGAATCTGTAAGTTACTCAGCACAGAATGTAAATCTCTACATCTCTCTGTGTCTTGTCTCCGTCCCTCTCTGTTACTAAGCACAGAATGTGAATCTCTCTCTCTCTCTCTCTCTCTCTCTCTCTCTCTCTCTCTCTCAAAAGACCTGTCCTATCCCTTCCCCCTCTTTTCGCGATTAAAGACGGTACCAATTAACCTTATTCATCTTATGTACAATATTATGATATGATTTCCCTTTGTTACCCCCCACCCCCACCCCTTGACATGGGCAGATGGCCTAGCTCAAATAAAACTGTCTTGTCTTGTCTTGTCTCTCTCTCTCTCTTTGCCCTGGAAAAATATCATTTCTTTCGTTCCTTCGTCTCTCTCTCTTTCAACCCTGGGAAAATCTCTCTCTCTCTCTCTCTCTCTCTCTTGACTCTGGAAAAATAAAATTCCGTTCGTCTCTCTCTCTTTCCCTCTCTCTCATGCGAGCTGTTGTGGCCAGTAAATGTATTGGTACGCCAATGTACTTCATGCACTTGTGTTGTAGACTGTATTCCATGCATTTGAGTATCATTTTGTTGTTTTTCATGCATTTGAGTATCATTTTGTTGTTGCTGCTTTGTTGTTGTTACACTCATCATACTGAGTTTTTAATGTGACCCCCTTCAGAAGAGGCTGTGGCCTATCCTGAATAACATTCTCTCTCTCTCTCTCTCTCTCTCTCTCTCTCTCTCTCTCTCTCTCTCTCTCTCTCCTGCCACACCCCTTCCCCGCCCCTCACAACTCCTCCCTCCCCCTATTCTCTTTTTTTTTCCCCGACAGATCCGTACAATACTAGAAGTTCTTAAGGTCACATGGTATAGAATCGCCTTTACCTAAGAATTTCCGCATACTTGTACAACATATATTAACAAACACTTTACATGACTCAATTTATCAAGACACTGCTGGCGTTATTAAAATTTCGCCTTGGTGGTGAAGATGATCTACTGACGGAAACACGCTTCCTGAACTGCACGTGGCAGTTTGTCCTTAGCATACCCCGGCTGACGGTAGAGTCGACTGGCATCTGGCGTCATGCCTGGAGGCGCTGCATGCATGCCCGTCATAGACTGGAACGACACGCTGTCCAAACAACGATCGTACACACGCACGCATGCATGCGCGCGAACACACACACACACACACACACACACACACACACACACACCCCGAAATTATCACAGTGTCAAATTAATCATCTATATACAGCTAGTGCACAAACACAAAGGCTTGCCGCATATACGAAAACACGCACAGAGAACACACACATACGTATACACACACGCGCGCGCGCGCGCACGCACACAAACATACTTACACATGTGCGCGCACTCTCCAACACACACACACACACACACACACACACACACACACACACACACACACGTTCGTGTGCATGCGCCTCTCATCTTAACACAACACACATGAAAACGTATGTCAACAATCACCTCACACTGTAACTCATCATCTTCATCTACAGTCACGTGTCTATGTGTCACCGTGTCTGTCACCGTGTCTGTGTGTCACCGGATCATCACATCACCGTGTGTCTGCATTACCTTTTCGTTTCGATAAAGACTGCGTATGTGATTGTGTCTATATGTCACCGTGTCTATATAATTGGTTTTGGGTAACCTTTCGTTATATTTTGAGTTTATCAGGGTAAGGTTAAGATTAGTGTTGAGCTAGAGTCAGGGTTTGATTCGAGTTTGGTTTGGGGTTTGGTTAAACTTTGGGCTTGGATTAAACATTTTGACACTGACATACAGACACGGTGACATACAGACCCGGCGACATACTGACACGGTGACATATACTAGACACAGGTACACACCTCACGTTCAAAACTCTAAGGAGGGCTGAGCCGCAAGCTTTCACGGATAAGAAGGCTGTTAGCTGGACAGCAGCAGGTCTTCAAAGACATCTGTGTGGTGGGGGGGGGAGGAGAGGGTGAAGGGGAGTAGGTGGGGGTAGATGGGTGTGTGGTTGCCTGAAATGGAGCCTGTACCTCCATGATGATAAGGCAACTCAACGTCTTTGTGATGGATTACATATCACATTCTATTGAAAAATTCTTTTTTCTCCCTTAGCCATGATGTCAGCTTACTCGGACTTCTGGTCATCAAAACCCTGCGTCTTTTTGTGGCTGCTGCTGCTGCGGCGCGTGCTTCGCCGGCAGCACGTGACGAGAAGCGCGAGCGACAGGATCAGAACGAGGCCGCCCCCCACTCCGCAGGCGATGGCGATGATGGTGGTGGAGGGCAGGGCCAGTTTCTCCGCCTTCACGTCACAGTGCTCGCCTCCGTACACGTACTTGTCGTCGTCCGGTTTGCATCTGACCACATCGTACACAGCAATATGAACTGTTCACCAGACTTTGTTTTTTGTGTGGGTTGTTTTCCCTCCTGCATCCCCTAAGGTACATGAAAATAAAAGGCGTAATAATGTAGGCCGGCGTAAATGCGAGCACACGCGCGCATATTCGAGCAAAAAAAACAACACGAAAGCATGTGAACACACACACACACACACACACACACACACACACACACACACACACACACGCCACCCACGCGCGCACCCACACGCACGCACGCATGCACATGTACACACACACACACACACACACACACACACACACACACACACACACACACACACACACACACGAAATAAAGCTGATCAATCATACAACTTTATTATGATCATTGAAGAAGCATAAACAAACCTAACACCTCAACCGATCTCAGGGTAGTTACGGTCTGCTCAGAAGTAAAATAACGAACAATCCGGATCTGCTTTTGTCATTCCCCATAACAACAAGTAGATAAAATCATCCAGTTCAACTGAAAATGTTCGATCACTATTTGTTGTTGATGTGATGCCTTTACCTATGGCTTTGACACATTTAGCTGATCGAGAGGAGCTCAACACAGTTCGGTCCCAGACAAAGCCCCAGGCAACGATGGAAATTTCCAAGCACTGCCGAACTGTCCTGCTGCTTGCACTGCACGAACTCTCCTACCGGCACTGGCAGCGAGGAACTACACCGCGGAACATGAGGACCCCCAAGTCATCACCGTCCACAAGAACAATGGTGAAAGAAGCGACCGCAACAACTGCAGAGGCATCTCCCTCCTCGGCAGCGCTGGCGAACTCCTGAGCCTCCTGCAGACGCTGGCAGAGCCTGTGTCCCCAGAGGGCGGCTTCCCAGCAGAAGGGTCTGCGACAGGCACGGTCTTCTCTCTTCGTTACCTTCAGAGGGAGTGCAGAGAACGTCAGCAGCCCCTGTTTGTTGCCTTCAACCATCTCACCAAAGCGTTCCTTTTGATCAGCAGAGGAGGACTTTCACAGATCCCATCACCGCCCTCCCTTCTCCAAGACTGCCTGCCTACCAGAGCTGCTGAGCCTGACGGTATCCTTGCACACCGTCGTGAGGTGGACGTGACTGTTCACCACCACCTCACTGCAGCCTTCCGCCTTCCACAGAGGCGTCAAACAAGGCTGCATCCTCGCTCCGACTCTTTTAAGTCTTTTCTTCCTCTGCCCTGGAGCACGCTTTCGGCACTGCAACAGATCTTGGAGCACTAGACCACACGTCAGGCTCTCTGACCTCGCGCGCTCCAGCACCCAGACAGCAGTGCACCAAGCTCTGACCAGAGACATACTGGCTGAAGACGCAGCAGGTGCGGCCTGCATCAAGCGGGAGCTCCAGCCATCGGTCTAAAGCCTCTCCCAGGCTTGCTCGGACTTCTGGCTGACCATCGGTCTCAGGAAGACGAACGTTCTGAGACAGGATCCTGAGCCACTGACGGTCATCGCCCGCCATCGACCTCTGTAAACTCGACGTCGTCCATCAGTTCAAGTGTCTTGGCTCAACCATAACCAGCAGGCTCTTGTTGGGCACAGAGATCGTTCAGCTACACAGACTGATAATGTTGTCTAGTTAGACTGATAATGTTGCTCTAGATAGACTGATAATACTGCTCTAGATAGACTGATAATGTTACTTACAGACCAGCCGACCGCAAAAGGCCATGTCAGGGCTGTCAACGCGTTGCAATCAACTCCTAAGTCATATCATAAAAGAGAGATACATCTGCACAAGCCATTGAAACTTATCTTCTAAAAACATACCAGAAATTTCGTTAAAATCTTTCTTCCATAAAATCTTACATCAGATGAAATTGTTGATCTCTTTCAGAAATTCGAAAATCAAATCAGATGGGACATCTCTGAACAGAGTTTTCATGGAGTCTGCCGTAAAGTGTGACAACATGCATGTCCAAGTCCCAATACCCTAAAAGAACATGTTTCATTGTGAACGGTACATGCATGGAATGCACTTCTTCATCTTTGGTAAGAATGGATATAAAGGGAGTGGCCTGTGTGCAAGGGGCACAAGACTGTTTCTTCTCCCTGAAACACGGTGGGAACTCCCTTAGGTTTGGTGGGATTTGGAAGAGTTTTGAATCCATCTGAGAGTTCCATTCTTCTTCCCAGAGGTCTTTGACAGCAATCACAGCACAACAGACGTCATGAAAACTGACACCGACTCTTCACCTGAGCCTGCCACTCTCATGAAGAAATGCCAGGGCGATGATGTTGATCCGCTCTGTGGTGTGCAGAAATACCTTTCTCCACAGCGGGCGTTCTTCAGCCCACCTCAGCCTGGAGCGGTCCCTAAGGACCGGAGTCCCACGTCACCCAGACTACCTTGTTTCCCGCAGCCCTGACATGCCGTGAGGCAGGAGAGACAGTACAGGAAGAGATGAGGCAGGGCCATGACGGGGACCACAACATTGTGAAAGGTGACGTTTTTCACTGAGGGCGACTCACCATGGTGACCTTTTTCACTGAGGGCGACTCAACCATGGTGACCTTTTTCACTGAGGGCGACTCACCATGGTGACCCTTTTCACCGAGGGCGACTCACCATGGTGACCTTTTTCACTGAGGGCGACCACCATGGTGACCTTTTTCACAGAGGGCGACTCACCGTGGCGACCTTTTTCACAGAGGGCGACTCACCATGGTGACGTTTTTCACTGAGGCGACTCACCATGGTGACCTTTTTCACTGAGGCGACTCACCGTGGTGACCTTTTTCACCAAGGGCGACTCACCTGTAGAAAAAGGGCATGGTCACACAGAAACACGTAGTCCCCGGGTCCCTGATTAAGCAGACTGATCAATGGACAGTCTCAAGGAACCGCCACACGTGTAGAAAACGGCCAGCCTGAGGTCGCCAATACACCAACTCTGAGCACTGCCATTACTAGGAAGCTAGAGAATAATACTGTGCCACAGTCTACCCTGAGTCAGTACCACTAGACCTTGCGGCCAGAAGAACACCCTGAAGACTGAATGAAGAGTACTAGAGATGAGAACTGGTGGCAAGCTTTCCGATGTCTTTGTTGACGTCCTTTCGTTGTCTCTGTCAGATGGAACACACCGGAAAGTTCGTTAGCATTACATCGAAGCATTTGACCCCGAAGCAGTAACGCCTTGTTGAGACTGTCATGATTACTGACTGACTTACCATCGTTCTACTTCACACACCATATGACTGAACTTGTTCTCTGGTCAAAGAAAAGCTGATACGTTGCGGTCGACATGCCCCTATGACGTAGTAGTAGTACTTCAGTTTTACGTCTTTTCACATATGTGATATTAGACGAAGAGAGAGAGAGAGGGAGGGAGAGAGAGAGAGAGGGAGAGAGATGCATAAATGTCTGTGACTATGTAAGTGTATGCATAATGTGGTTATCTAAGTGCGTATATATGTCCCTCTAAGCATCCCTACAACATACCTGCAAATAATCTTAAAGCAAATGCTTAACTGGACTACAAATTAAAGAGAAAACAACATTGAAGGCAAGCTTTAAATCTGAAAAGTACTGTTTTATAAGTTATCGGTCTTGCTACCGAAAATTCGCCACGGATCAACAACTGTGAAGGTAACACGCTGTGCTGATGTTGCTGTAAATATTCTCAAGTCCAGTAAAAGATTTCTTTAATAAATCTCACACACACCACACACACACACACACACACACACACACCACACACAACACAAAGAGAGACAGACAGACAGGCAGACTGAGATTGAGATTGAAAATGAGTTACACACACACAAATGGCACGACTGACCTGCATCTAGGCTTTCCTTGGCTGTCCAGAAAGCAGTCGCCTTCAACGCACTTGTCCTTGACGTCATGGCACGGGCTGACACACTCGACGGTCTTCTCGGTAGACTTACACTTCCAGAACGGTTGACAAGCGTCTGATGCTTTGCATGGGTTTCCCTGAACCTCCTTCAGAATTCTAGTGGCTACACAAAACACAATCAAGTTGTTGATGTAAAAAAAATGGTCACTAGGTCGCTTGCTCTCTCTTTCTCTTGTTCCTCCCCCCTCTCTCTCTCTCTACATACGCACACATACATATATATACATACACACATACATATGTATAGAGAGAGAGAAAGAGAGATACACATACACACACACTTACAGAGAGAGAGAGAGAGAGAGAGAGAGAGAGAGAGAGAGAGAGAGAGAGAGAGAAAACAAGAGAGAGAGAGAAACAACAATCTTTTCAAGTCTCCAAACTTGAATGTAGCTTCCACACATTTTCACCGATACACAGCTAAGAAGTTGTGACAAATACATTCAAGTCTGAAGATTTGAAAAGACTGTTGGTTTTAATCTTCTATTTTACCGTTTCAGGTGTTTACCACAGTTTGTTTCACAAGGTGCAGGGCCTAGAACACAACAAGACCATTATTTTTACACGCACGCACACACACACACACACACACACACACACACACACACACGGGAGAGAGAGAGAGAGGAGAGAGAGAGAGAGAGAGAGAGAGAGAGAGAGAGAGTGTTTTAATAAAACTTGGGCCGAACACTTTAATTTCCAGACAGAAGTGGAGCACACATTAAAATCCGTTCCCGTTCAAAAACTTCACTTAAAAAAACAAAACAAAACAGGCTTGCGTTTAAAGAGGAAGACAGGAAACCTTGCTCCAGTGAGCGTTTTCCTTGTCGTATTGTTGCTCCATGGGGACATCAGCAGGACCAACAAACGACCTCTGGCTCTGTGAAAAGATCTTCAGGCTTGCTACAATGAAGACCCTCTGATGTAGTCTTCACAGAAGAAGACCAGTCCCAGCCCCCTCCGCCCCCGCCGCCACTTCCTCATGCAAGTGTTTCGCCGTTAAATTCTCACCCTAGGGAATGCGGCCGCATCCAGATCATGACTCTTGGCTGTTGCTTTTACCTCCCTCGGCCTGGATTTCAACCGGCACCTCCGGGATATACTACAAGGCCAACAAGTCGCCTTGTGGGGGATGTATTAACAAGAATTAAAGAATAGACAATTATTCAATCATATCTGAGATATGTATTATAAAAAAAATAACACCGCAATCCAACCATCATACAAACTTTGCCTTACAGGGGAAGAATCAAATTACAAATATAATCAATCATTCTCATTTGGTGAATTGACAAGTAACAGAATACATCATCGGTGCGTCTTACTGTGTGAGGCAAACGTCTGGAATTTGCATGATGATAGGAACATATTGTTGCTAAGCACTCCCTGTCTCTCTCCAATTGCCTTCATTGTAACATATACGTCGCTATTGGGTTGGGATATGTAAGACTTAATTAATTTTTATTTAATACCTTCTCGATCAAACCTAGCTGGAATTCTTCCGCCAACTCTGCTATCGACTATAGGGCTCTGGTCTTCTTCTCCCCAAAATGGAGGGCTGTTTCATGACGTCATAGACAGATGTCCTATTCCCCATTTCTCCCATCACCATAGCGATGACTTTGGCTTGGGAGCCTGATTCCGTCTGGCTGCTGGCTGGAGTGGCATGTGTCTTGTGGGTATGAGCCTTCTCCATTTTACTCTCGAATGCCGCAGTTAGTTTGATAAGAATAAACTGTTTTGATAAACAGGAGCGAAAAGCTATTTCGGGTCTCACACCTTTCTTGCTAATGAAGTCTGGGTGCCTTTTTCCATTCTGAAAGGTCTGCTCTGCACTCTCTGCCATCCACTCTACCCAGTAAGTCCCGCTTCGTTGCTCACGATGACATAGCTGTTCCAGACTATGCCTTCATCCGTGCAGAATGTTGTTGCTGGAGCTTCTGGAGGAGTGGGTTTTTTTTTCTCTGGAAGTACTAACAGTATGTGCCATCTTTTTTAAATACAAGGTTATGCCTCAATATGTACTTACCTTGGATTAGCGCAGCTAATGCATCTGTTGATAACATGTTTCAACGTTTGTTTCCCCTGACAGAGCCGACATGTAAGGTCTTCTGATCTTCATTTCATTATGTTTGCGTCCGAGGGCAGGTCATATGCTGGTCTGAGGAGAAAGCCGATTGTAAAGAATCCATCTGCCACATTGGACTCAAGCTTAGATTTCGCTGGAGCGCTTCTTCCCACGTACTAAACTGCCGCTGTTGGTCTCGCTGGACTGCTGTCTGGGTTCTTTTGGAATCCTCTTCTTTCTTTACCCCTGTTTTACCAGGTCTCTGTAATCCATTTTGCATTTGACCACTACTTCATTTCTTTTGATCCCAGCCGCTGTCTGCTGTCTTGTGTGCGTCTTGCTCCTTCCTTGATCCTGCGGCTTCCTTTGCCACGACCACTGCGAAAACTTTCCAGTTTTGACAGTGAGACCATGTGGGAAACCAAGCCATTTCCTTATGTATTGGCTGACTGTGGATTTCATCGATTTTACTGTGCCAGTGGTGATGTCGCATATCAGTAGAATCCAGGGGAGCTTTGGGATCAGCACAAATTGCTGGCATCAGGAGCTGCACTTGCCAGAGAGGTCACACTGACTGTTATCTTCAGGCTTTCTTCCGTCATGTGCTTGGTTTCCTTTCGCCTTTTTCTTTGTCTTCTGAAAAGTCATCATACCACTAGCCAAGGCTCTTGGCTGGTTCTGTCATCGCTGGAATGGTTCGACTGATTATAGTCAGCGTGACAGTTCCGTCTACATTTTCTCTCCGCGGTGACCGGCTCCGTGCTTTCTCTGGTCTGGAACTCCTCCTGGAGGAGGTGACAAACTCTCCAGTGCTTTGTGTGTTTCATCTTGCTTGGTGGACAGGACTGCTGTGTCATCAGCGAAGACGCCCAGAAAGGGCATCGACAATCCATTTCCAAGGTCTGTCGGGTCTGTAGTGCTTACCGCTCCCTTTAAGGTTATCTCTATTGCTAATTCAAACACTGCTGGAAAAATGGCACAGCCCATCCATGTGCTAGATTCCATACTGGTCCGGTCTGTTGTGTATTCATTTGTGGAGGACTGTACCGAAAAACCATGCCATGTGCGTGCTTCGTCAACATCTCTTGGGCGATGCTTTGGACACAGGCTAACTGCATTTCAAACACCAGACGAGTCATCAGTCATATTGTGTTGGACTGATCCATATGCATCCCCCAGATCAAGCCACGATACTCCGTGGTCTCTCTTCACCACCTCATCTACCTTAGTTGTTTTCCAGATGCTCCACACACCAGACACTCCAGAGAGGCCTCCTTTCAGGTATCACTTGTCCAGGACTCATTTTCTGTTGAGCTGTTTCGGGAGGTTCGCTGCCAAGACAAAGCAGCTATTTCCCCTCAACGTTCAGAAGTGATATAGATCTGAACGACTGAATCTCATTTAAGTCCTGTTCTTTTGTATGTGTGTGTGTGTGTGTGAGAGAGAGAGAGAGAGAGAGAGAGAGAGAGAGACAGACAGACAGACAGACAGACAGACAGACAGACAGACAGAGCGAGAGAGAGACTGACAGAGAAACAGAGAGAGAAATAGAGAGAGATAGACAGACAGACAGATGAATAGGTAGGTAGACACATGCATTCATATGTACATACATACATGCATGCATGCAGATAGATATGTGTAAATGTAGATCGATCGATCGATCGATCGATCGATCGACAGACAGACAGACACAGCGACAGACAGATAGACGAATGGATAGATGGACGGATGGATAGATAGACAGATGTAGATATAGATATGCTTCTTTCCTTTCTTTCATTCTTCAGTTTCTGATTCCCATGAGGACGCTAATCTGTAATACGAGTTGACTTCCAGCGCAATGGCACGGACTCTCATGTTTACGACATTTCGGCAGTATGGAAAGCGCCGCTCAAACAGGCGAGTATGAACACACGGCCAGAAGTCCATGCAGCGTTGACAGACCCAGAGAAGCATGAAGGGGTGAATTTACCAAGGCATTACCAAAATCTGAGATTCCATCTGAGATTGAAGTCAGGTCATCTTCGAAATCGAGGACGACAACAACCACCAAAAATCTGGAAAGAACAATTCAAAAGCAAGCGTATATTTCTTCAATCTCGGGGAAACGAAAGAAAGAAGTGTAAAACCTTTCCGAGACCAAAGATAGGTAAAAACTGACCAACAGGCCAAAACCCGAGGACGGCAGACACACAGAAAAAGTGTAAAACCTTTCCGAGACCAAAGATAGGTAAAAGTGACCGAACAGGCCAAAACCCGAGGACGGCAGACAACACAGAAAAAAGTGTAAAACCTTTCCGAGACCAAAGATAGGTAAAAGTGACCGAACAGGCCAAAACCCGAGGACGGCAGACAACACAGAAAAAAGTGTAAAACCTTTCCGAGACCAAAGATAGGTAAAAGTGACCAAACAGGCCAAAACCCGAGGACGGCAGACAACACAGAAAGAAGTGTAACACCTTTCCGAGACCAAAGATAGGTAAAACTGACCGAACAGGCCAAAACCCGAGGACGGCAGACAACACAGAAAGAAGTGTAAAACCTTTCCGAGACCAAAGATAGGTAAAATGACCGAACAGGCCAAAACCCGAGGACGGCAGACCACACAGAAAGAAGTGTAAAACCTTTCCGAGACCAAAGATAGGTAAAACTGACCGAACAGGCCAAAACCCGAGGACGGCAGACAACACAGAAAGAAGTGTAAAACCTTTCCGAGACCAAAGATAGGTAAAAGTGACCGAACAG
>CM065715.1:103807568-103817568 GCA_033310375.1 Conus canariensis
GTTCATATGGGTCGGATGGCCTTGCAAAGACTGAATAAAACTTATTGTTGTTATTGTATTATTACACACAATAAATCATGGGCAATGGTTGTTGCATTACGAGTATTGTTACCCCAGTAACATAAAATTCAAATCAGTTTTATCTCGGTATTCAGTAGTTTACTCGCAGGGTAACCAGAGTGCAAAACACTCTAAACAGATGTGTTTGTTTTTTTACACACGCACACACACACACACACACAGAGGATGTAAAGGCCCACTCAAGGAGTTGAAAACATTGCAGCGTTAGCAAACACAAGCTTTCTCTTTATTCGCTAATGCATAAAAGTATTTCATAGCATACAGACGACTTCTGGGCATCTAGGTAAACATTCTAAGCAAGGCCAACAGACTACAGTCACACGTCGTGTTAGTGCTTGCGACTGTGCTCGGTTGCGCTTGTTTTGCGCTGAACGTTATCAACTCCAATAACCACTTGAATAAACCTTCACACCCACCGCGTGGTGTGTCGTTTCCACAGAAACGACCTACAGAAACGGGACACTCAACCGTCATCTCCGATACAGGTTCTTTTCGTTTCCAATCCATCGGTCAAGTCATGTTGTTTATGGCCCAGCCGACGGAGGCCGGAATAGCTCGGTGGTAGAGCGCTGGACTCGTAATCTGGGAGATCCTGGGGCTGCGGGTTCGAATCCCCGCCGGGCCGTTTCGGTACAGGGGGATTTTTCCCTCCGAGTTAAAAATTGGTTCTGACTCCATTTCCCATACAGTCCTTCCAATGAGACTATAAACCGAGGTTCCGTGTGTGAACGCACGCACAACATCTTGCACACACGTAAAATCCCATCGCCAACTTTCGGAGAAGAAAGCCAGTTTGGCCGTTGGTATGGGTGACATGTTACACATGGCATGCACCTTCCCTGAAGCTGGAGTATGGCTGCCTTAATGGCGGGATAAAAAAAAAAAGGTCATACACACAAAACTCCGCTCCCTTTGTTGGACAGATGGGATGAATCCTTGCCTGTCTATACAGGGAGTGTCCGCAGGAGTGTCAGCCTCCGTACGCAGAAAGAAAGAAAGAAAGGAATGGCCAAGTCTACGACAGAAGGCACGCCAACGTTATAACTGAAGCGAGTTGAATAACGAAACTGTGCACAGTAACAAACCACGAGGTAACATTCTAAAACAAATCTGTACTTTCAGTACACGAACACACACAGGGGGAGGGAGGGAAAGAGAAGGGGGAAACTGAACCGGTGATGTCCGACTCGGATGCTGGACCAACTGAACCGACACCTTCACGAGCACACTACCCTGCCCCTTTCAATCCAAGCTGTGATTATTTACATTATTAACTGTACTGGTTAATTTTAACGATAATTCTGTTCTCTCTCTCTTTTTGTGTGCGAGTGTGTTTTTGTGCGTGCGCGTGTGCGTGCGTGGCATATAGGCCTACGAGTGCGCGCGAGCATTATCAACTTTACTGGTTAGTTCTAACCAAACTTCTGATGGCGCAAGCATTGTGTGTGTGTGTGTGTGTGTGTGTGTGTGTGTGTGTGTGTGTGTGTGTGTGTGTAGTGTGTGTGGTGTGTGTGTGTGTGTGTGTGTGTGTGTGTGTGTGTGTGTGTGTGTGTGTGTGTGTGTTAGGGAGTGTGTGGAGGGGGGCGTGGGGGCAGGGAGTAACGAGAGGTTTTTTTTCTGTTTTCTTGAGCTACGTACTCCCTGTGCTACCTTGCTACCTGGCTAGTCGACGGTTGATGTCACCAAGGTACATGTAACATTACAGTTACTACGACTGTTAAAGAGGTATGGGTGTATTTGACTGAAGTGTTGTCGTTTACTTACAAGTGAGATCAGCTTTCCCACCGTCAACATATTCACAGACCGCAGTTAAGTATGAACAAGTCCTTTCACTGATCTGATGGTGTGCTCCTATCAGCCTTTGAAAATATGTCCTACAAGTATTTTCAAATGTCTTTTTTTTTTTACTCTATTGGTATATTCCTATGTCTCCTCTTTACAGCTGTATTCTTATCAACGCTTTTGCATCTGACTGAATGAGGTTTCCTACGGACGTATTTTCAGTAAATACTTTTTTCTAACTACTACTTCATGGTACGTATTGCGTCTATCCTCTAAATTTCTGTTCTCACCGTCGAACCCAAATTTTGCATTTGTACTCAAACGGAGAGAAAGGGAGGCATTTAGCTGCCCTTGACAATGATGAAGCTTATAACCCGCCATTCGTGAATCATCAATGGCTATCACTTAAACAGAGAGGTCCTATCATGGCGAAAGAGTGTACCACTGCTGTGACGAGCACAGTTGTGACCCATGTTCCCCAGCTGCACGTGCAGTAGGGATTCAACAAACGCCAGATCCTCAGTGCATGCTCTGGTGGTTCGATAAAAGTAAAGCAGAAAAGAACGTACAGGCCGAGATTGTTTTTCTTGCACTCTACAGGGTGACAGGATGTGCTAGATCTGCCTCCAGAAACGGCACGACGCCCTTGGGCCTTCACTGACCAAGGCTGTGGGCAAACCAAGAATGTTTGCTCACAATGCCTGAAATGAGTACCTAAAAGACCGTAATGAGACTTGTGGATTTTTCTTCTTCCCATTCACTGTAAAAGGCAAAGCCTAAAATTACTCCATAAAACCGATTCGACGCACATGGGTCAGACACCAAAGCAGCGTTTTCCCCGTACACTGAACGCGAAAGTGGGAGTGTTGCTTCACTTCAAACGGGCGCTCACTGTGTGCTCGCCCCTTGCCGACACAGACATCCCACCCTTGCTAACACCCCCCCCCCCCCACCTTCACCCCTACACACACACACACACACACACACACACACACACACACACACGCCATCAGTCCTCTGGCTCGTTAGAAGAACCACCGATCTTAAAATCCAGGATCACTCAATCCTCACCCTTGGCATGGGGATGAAGCCCATCAAGGTCTTGACAGACTTCCTTCTATGCTCCAGCGCTGTCAACTGATTTAACAGTTGTGCTGGAACGAGGAATGGCTGGCCCCCCAGCCTGAGGAGACTGGGGAATGTTCGGCCCACACGGTGTTAAGAGAATCCCTACACACTCACTCTTGCCTTCTGGCTACGTCGACATTTGACGGTTGAAGTATCGTAACGGTCAACATGCAGGTCAGGCTCTTTAGCTGACTGTGAAGAATGAGTGATTCATTCAGTTTCGTTTTACTTTCGTTTCCTTTTTTCGTGACCGATTTTCCGATGCGTCTTCAATGAAAAGAAAGATTGCACTTTTATTTCTGTCACCTGACTTTTCTGGCAAACATGGCACATTCGCAATGTGTATTTTTTTTTAAGTTTAAAGGAAAGACAGCCAATCATAAATAAATCAGTAAACACTATAGCAGTATACTTACCATCTGTACGTTTAGTAACGGTCGTGCTGCTGGCAGGCGCTGTTGGACTGACCGTCGGTGAGGTAGCTGCTGTAGGTACAGTAGTGCTAGCTCCTGTAGCGAATGTATCAGTAGTGTTTGCCTGTGTAGTCAGTGTATCAGTAGTGTTATCTTCTGTAGCAGGTGGTTCAGTAGTGCTGGTGTCTGTATCAGGTGGTTCAGTAGGGCTAGTGTCTGTATCAGGTGGTTCAGTAGCGCTAGTGTCTGTATCAGGTGGTTCAGTAGCGCTAGTGTCTGTATCAGGTGGTTCAGTAGCGCTAGTGTCTGTATCAGGTGGTTCAGTAGGGCTAGTGTCTGTATCAGGTGGTTCAGTAGGGCTAGTGTCTGTATCAGGTGGTTCAGTAGCGCTAGTGTCTGTATCAGGTGGTTCAGTAGCGCTAGTGTCTGTATCAGGTGGTTCAGTAGCGCTAGTGTCTGTATCAGGTGGTTCAGCAGTGCTAGTGTCTGTATCAGGTGGTTCAGTAGTGCTAGTGTCTGTACCAGGTGGTACAGTAGTGCTAGTGTGTGTACCACTAGGGCCACCCCCTGCTGATGGACAAGGTCCCTTGCAGAGACAAAGCACGCAGAGCAGCAGTAGGCATCTCATTGTTCAACGTCCTGCGTCTGCCCTCCTGGTCACTGCTATGTTTAACGTCTCCCGTTCAGCACACCCGTGACGCAGCAAGCTGAAATCAGATTTTTTTTCATAAGTAACTTGCACTCCCCTCTCTCTCTCTCTCTCTCTCTCTCACTCACACACACACACACACACACACACACACACACACACACACTAACAAGCACACTCACACACACTAAAGGAGAGATCGACAGAGAGAGAGAGAGAGAGAGAGAGAGAGAGAGAGAGGAGTAATATGTAACTAAGTAAAGAAGAGAGAAAAAGACGAATTTACTTCATGTTGCTGATAGTCCAGCCGACGGCAGGGGGACACACTAAGGTTGTCACCTCGTCAAAATCGATGGCATGCATGCGCGTCGGAAAGAGTTCATTCCAAGCATGCTAAAAAAAAGACTTTAAACCTGATCTTCAAAAGCAAATCTGAGATTAAAGTGAGAAAAAAGCCCTCACAGACACTCAAAATACACCTCTGGGGGAGCGTCCCTGAACAAGGCTTTGAGGGTGTCTACTGTGAAGTGGTTCGTGTTTCATGTCATGCACATCTCAACGCTCTGTACGGACAAGTGTCATGGTGACTGGCTTACTACGTAGCTTGCACGATGATTTCCGCTATGGGGACATCTGTCATGCTGATTGGCTTATTTCATGGCCTGCCTCTTGATGTCCCCTATGGGGACATGCGTCAGGATGACTGGCTTATCACATGGCCTGCACCTTGATGTCCTCTATGGGGACATGTGTCAGGATGACTGGCTTATCACATGGCCTGCACCTCGATGTCCTCTATGGGGACATGTGTCATAATGACTGGCTTATCACATGGCCTACACCTAGATGTCCTCTATGGGGACATGTGTCAGGGTGACTGGCTTATTACATGACCTGCACCTTGATGTCCTCTATGGTGATATGTGTCATAATGACTGGCTTATCACATGGCCTGCACCTTGATGTCCTCTATGGGGACATGTGTCAGGGTGACTGGCTTATCACATGGCCTGCACCTTGATGTCCTCTATGGGGACATGTGTCAGGGTGACTGGCTTATCACGTGGCATGTACATTGAGATCCCGTCGTCTTTTAAAAGACACGAGTCTCTGTAAAAAAAAGAGTGGTCTGTGTGTAACCGGCACACACACACACACTTTCTTCTTTGAAGCCACCCGTGGTACATGGTGGAGAAAAGAAAGAGAAACAAGAGGGGAAAGGGAAGGAGAAAAACGAAACATTTTCCTCTGTCAATCTGGTTAATGTGGAAAGCCATGTGATGAGCCAGAGAATTTATTTAAGATCTTTAGAAAAAAAAAAGGGGGGAGGGGGGAGCTGCATGACCTGTATACAACTGAGGCCCATCTAAAGACTCATCTGTAATGAATACATAAGAGGTCGGAAGCGGGGGGGGGGGGGGGGTAAAGGATGGAGGGATGAATAAGACAGGCATGTGGATGCAACTCCAACAACTTCTGTGGGATTATCAACATCACAGGTCGATGAAACATGTCACAGAACAGGTATGATCCTGATGAGGGGAGAAAAAGGTGATCAGTGAAAACAGAACACGGGCATCGCGGGTTCCAGTGGTGTTAGGACGCATCCAGCAGTGAAAACAGAACACGGGCATCGCGGGTTCCGGTGGTGTTAGGACGCATCCAGCAGTGAAAACAGAACACGGGCATCGCGGGTTCCAGTGGTGTTAGGACGCATCCAGCAGTGAAAACAGAACACGGGCATCGCGGGTTCCAGTGATGTTATGACGTATCCAGTCAGGCCGTCCTAAACTGACCGGTCTGCTTCTGGCCTTGGAATAAGTAGTGTCCCAGAGCCAATGTACAGACTTCCTGATCCTCTCCAAATCCCTTTCAGTTCAGTTCAGTTGCAACGTCTATGCCCTCCGCCTCGCAAAGTGTCCTGCGCCCTTGGAATGTCTTTAATTGTATACCTCTCTAAAAAGATGCTGGTGATAATGTTGATCTCACTTGGACTTAGGGTCGAGTTGACATTTGGGGGCAATGAAACTGCTGAACAACTTGCCAAGAATGCTACGAGTGATTTGCTGTCAACAACGCCCGATCCCTTTACAGATCTCAAACCAGAAACCCCCAAACACAAGTCACACACCTCTGGTAAGAGGACTGGAGAGTAAAAATCTGGCAGTAAAGTTTTTTTCCCATCCACCCAGACTTCCAGGAATTCCTTCCACCCGTCTCCGTACGCTGTGAAGTGGAAACAGAGTTGTGCAGACTACATACCGGTCACGGCTGTTCTACACATTTCAATCTGTTAAACAACAAGAAGGCTCCATGGTGTATACCGTAAGACAAACCGCTTAGCATTCAACGGCTTTTTAACTGAGTGCTGATTTCAGCATGCCTCGGAGGTCTTGCCGCGTCACATCTGCAAAGACCTTTCATCCCATGAAATACCAAACAATTCTCCAATGAAATACTAAACAGTCCTCCAATGAAATACCAAACCATCTTCCCATGAAATACCAAACAATCCCCCAATGAAATACCTAACAATCCTCAAATGAAATACCCAACAATCCTCCAATGAAATATCAAATAATCCTCAAAGAGATACCAAACAATCCTCCACTGAACTATCAAGCAATTCCCCCATGAAATACCAAAAATCCTCCAATGAAATACCAAACAATCCCACTATCAAACACCAAACAATCCTCCCATGAAATACCAAACAATCCTCCCATGAAATACTAAGCAATCCTCCTATGAAATACCAACAATCCTCCAATGAACTACCTAAACAATCCTCTGAAAATACCAAACAATCCTCCAATGAAATACCAAGCAATCCTCCAATGACACACCAAACAATTCTCCAATGAAATACCAAGCAATCCTCCAATGACACACCAAACAATCCTCCAATGAAATACCAAACAATTTTCCAATGAAATACTAAACAATCTTCCAATGAAAGACCAACCAATCATCCACTGAAATATCAAACAATTTCCTCATGAAATGTCAAGCAATCCTCTTGACATACCAAACAATCCTCCAATGAAATACCAAGCAATCCTTTAATGAAATACAAAACAATCCTTCAATGAAATACCAACAATCTACCAATGAAATAAAAAAACAATTCCCTCATGAAATATCCAGCAATCCTCCACTGAAACACTAAACCAATCTTCCAATGAAATACAATCCTCCAATGAAACGCCAACCAATCCTCCAATGAAACACCAAAAAACCCTCCAATCAAATACCAAACAATCCTCCTATGAAATACCAAACAATCCTCCAATGGAATACCAAACAATCCTCCAATAAAACACCAAACAATCCCCCAATGAAATACCAAGCAATCATGCGATGAAATACCAGGCAATCCTCCCATAAAATGCCAAACAATCCTCCAATGAAATATCAAACAATTCCTCCTTGAAATACCGAGCAATCATCCGACGAAATACCAAAAATATGCTCCAATGAAATACCAAACAATCCTCTGATCAAATACCAAACATTCCGCTAATGAAATAGCTAACAATCCTCCAATGAACTGCCAAACATTCATCCAACGAAATACCAAACAATCCTCCTATGAAATACCAAACAATTCCCCCAAGAAATACCAAATAATCCTCCCACGAAACATGAAACAATCCTCCAATGAAATGCCAAGCAATCGTCCAATGAAATACCTCGCAATCTTCCAATGAAATACCAAACATTCATCCAACGAAACATCAAACAATCCTCCCATGAAATACCAAACAATCCTCCAATGAAATACCATGCAATCTTCCAATGAAATACCAAACAATCCTCCCAATGAAATATCAAACAATCCTCTCATGAAATACCAGACAGTCCTCCCATAAAATACCAAACAATCTTCCAATGACATACCAAACAATCTTCCAATGACATACCAAACAATCCTTCAATGACATACCAATCAATTCTCCTATGAAACACCAAGCAAAGGAAGAAACGATGAACGGACGAACGCCCTGATACTGAAAATGTGCGGTCTCCTAAAGAGGCCCCAGTCGTTCTAGAAGTAACATCATTAGCCAATGGGAGGGAATAGACTGTCTCCTCTGGCCGATCAGAAACAGCTTTCTCTAGTAAATAAACCGGCGTTGGTCTGCACAGTGTTCGTGAGCTTCTTCGTATTTTGGCTTCTGTTTACAAGACTGCCGCCTGTTTCACTTTTGTCATAATCAATCCTACGATGACCAACAATGACACATTAGAAAACGACATGGTTTGGAGGAACAGCTACTTCTACATCACCGGTAGGTGCAAGCTGAAAACAACGTTTTCGAACTCTTTTTAATTTACAAGTATGTTGCTCCCCACAGTCAGACGGCCATCACACTCCATGCTGCACATTTCCGGACCGGGAGTAAACATCCCGAACACCTGTGGAAATAGCTCTGAACGCGAGTTCGCCAGAAGGCCCAGTGTATCGTGCAAGCCCCTGTTGGCTATCCCTTTTTTTCTCCGTTCTCTGGGAATGGAATCAAGTCATCGCAGGTTCGAGCTGATAGATGCTGACCTTATTAAAACATGAAATGCAACAATGCAGACCATCAAAAAAAAACTATACGAATTTGCGTATGCTCGAACCCAACGCATATCCTACATAGCTGGAACACCGGCAGTGGTTTTGTGGAGGAGTGGGAGGGGAGGGGGGAGGGGGGGGGACGGAGAAAACCAACCACAGTAAGCCATTACGGCACTTCCGGGTTGGACTGTCTACCATTTTGAATCAAACGTCCTGAATTTTAACATTAGGGCGACTTTTGATGCTTTCCGCGATTGGAGTTTCGTTGACGCAGGTTGAGCCTTACTTAACAAACCATACGGAAGAAAGAACTGTCCGAACAACACGTAGTGAAAGAATGTTTTTAACAAGAGCCGACTGATATACGTGTGTTAAAAAGGTTTCAAAAACAAGGGGGGAAGGGAGGGCCAAGCAGATGGCGAAAAGTTACAGAAAACATAAGGCTGGATTGACTACTCGCACTAGCAAAAACAACAACAACAACAACACAAAAAGGTGAGTAAATTAAAAGAAATAAAATGCCGATTGAACGATAACTATAGCAAAAATAATGTTTCACACACACACACACACACACACACACACACACACACACACACACACACACACACACGCTCTCTCTCTTCTTCTCTCTCTCTCTCTCCTCTCTCTCTCTCTCTCTCTCTCTCTCTCCAAACGTACAGTCAGTCAATATCAGACATAGATGCCCAAAATGCAACAGGCGAATGCCAACGGCTTTTCTCTCTACCAATTGCAAAGAAGTTGACAGAATTCGACGACTCACGCAGCCCCGCATCTATCATCACTGCCAACCAAAACAAACAGAGAAGAACAAAGAAGAAGGGTCAGCAATCTAGTTTCTAATTCAGCCTCTTTCCCTTTCAGATCCACTTCACTTTCCATAAAGTCAAAGACAAATTTAGCCCCAAAGCGATAACGGTAAATAACGATTTTTTTTTCCAGTTCTGTTCAGCCATCTTGCCCCCACCCCCACCCCCTCTTCTAAACCCTTCCTGCGCCAAAAAAAAAAGTAACAAGGCTGTCTGATTGGTAGGGAAAGCTGTCGTCATTTTTTTTCTCTCTCTCAATGGACAGGGAAGCGGGGTGAGAGGAACTAAGAAGGGGGAGAAGAAACGAAGTGGGCGGATGAACAGATGCAGATAACCATGACAGTACTCGAACAGAGAGGGGTGGGACCGGCAGACCAACATCGAATCGATTAGATATGCAGTGTTGTTAACAACACCGCTTGGAATGTGACTGGGGGAAGAGAGAGAGAGAGAGAGAGAGAGAGAGAGAGAGAGAGAGAGAGAGAGAGAGAGAGAGACAGGCAGACAGACAACAGGCAGGCAAGCAGGCAGGCAGGCAGACAGAGACAGCTAA
>CM065715.1:103832568-103872568 GCA_033310375.1 Conus canariensis
TTGAACACGTTGGCTCTGGCCGCAGGGAAGAAGACTCCAGTTTGTGCCGACAAGCCCGAACAACAGACACTGTGATCCCAGAAAGCTTTTATTCTTCACAGGACACGGTTTTACGCAAAGCAGAGCTGGAGATACACTGTTGCCTATCAAGTTATACAAGTCAAAATGCAACAGGTGTTATCCAAATCGATCAATAGAACACCTCCTCCCGCTCCCCAGCCCTCCCCACCCCTTCTTCCGCCCCCCTCATTCACACTCCCTTAAAAATCCAGGACGGAGTAAATTTATCCGTGTATGTGCGTGCGTGAGAGCGTGCGCGTGTGTGTTGTTGGAAACTAGAGCAGAATATTCCAAGAGGCTGGTCGTGATTTACAAGGTGTGGGAATTTTGTTTTCACGCATGACTTTTCAGTGTCCTCATCGTTATTAAATGAAGCTTCAATTCGTGTCGACTACGTGCATGTGACTGTCAGACCGGCCTGTAAGAATGGTGGTCACTAAGAACAAAAACCAGCCATAGAGCCGGGATTATCAGCAGGTGTAATTCCATGGTTCACATCAAAGCCACAGACTGTCAATCACGAGAAAATGTGCAGAACTTCATAAAATCACATATAGATAGACAGATAGAGAGGTGGATAGATAAATGTTGTGTATAAGAGAGACGGAGAGAGAGAGAGAGAGAGAGAGAGAGAGAGAGAGAGAGAGGGTGGAGAAAGAGAGAGACTCCAGCTGGCTTAACGTTAAAAAGTCATTAGACTTAACATTTCCATTAATAACAGACATATAATCTAAAAACATTATGCACGAACTCTGAAAATCACACAAATTCTGATTTCTAAGAGCTAACACACAGACATTGCACGATGATTGCTAACTCAAGAGAAATGCGCAGCTAACCCCACCCCACCCCACCCCACCCCCCACCCCACCTCCATTCAACACACACAGTTTACCACCCCCTCAGACCCGTCCTTTTATCCTCTGAACCACTCATGCGCACTACTGGCAGACACACAAAGACGGACCGACAGACAAAGAAAGACAGCGACAGACAGACCGACAGAGACGGAAACAAGTTGACACGGCCTCGTGTGACTTAGCTTCTTTCTGTTTGAAATCTGGTAAGCTTCAATGCCAACAAAATCAAGGTTGTCTGTAAAGACGAGAGATGAGAAAAGAAATTTTACCTCCTGAATGTGCATCGCCATTATTATTCCACCAAGCCTCTTGCCAAAATCGTTCTACAAGGGCCGGTGCGAGGACAGCATCTGTGGATGGACTGGCATCACACTCAGCAACTGCCCAAGAGCGTCTGAGAACCGGGAGGAGTGGAGAAAGCTGATTGCGATGTCTTCTGTGGCGCCCCAACGGTCTTCAGGACTCCTGGATAGGTGATAGGCGAACATGAACAGTGATGAACCTTGGCGAGTGTGAGAATGCCGAGGTCTCCACCTACTGATCACAGAACGTTACAATTTTTGGTAAATGGAGTCAAAAAATAATGACTGAATATAATTCGGAAAGATTTCCTCTTTCGACCTTTCGCCCTTTAAAACAACGTTTACCTTTTTCATATCGAAGATGAAGTGGACTTCAATCAGAGTAAAAATGAATATGTATTGTCTGTGTCGGGTTCGGTGATTCGTCCAATTCTGCTAGTGAGCCTCCGATTGGGAGGTGGATACCTCGGCGTTCACCTGTCGGTGTGGCCAGCAAAACGATCAGAATGGATGTTTGGGGATGGGGCAAACTCCCTGGTCTTGAATTTCAAAGAACGTCACTTATTGTCATGTGTATATTCGTGTGTGGTGGCTGTCTCTGAATGACGGACAATAACACGTGACGTGTTCACGCCCATGGTTCGTGCAATTCTTATGCAGTTTGCTTGGGCCAGTCTCGCGAGCATTTCCAAACATCGTCTACTCTCACTGTTTATTTTACACTTACGTAAAACACGTCTGGGTTCGGACGGCTGTTGTTATTTTTTGTGTGTCCGGGTGCCTTGTTAATTCAAGGCCTTTAAACCATAATGTCAGGTGGGAGTTTCCCACCTGTAACAGGAAGGTGATCACGTGATACGGCTTCAGACACCTGCCCACAACCGTAAATGACAAAAAATAAGAAGGGGGGGGGGGAGGAAGGGAGGAGGGAAGGGCAGGTGATTGGTTCACCTTTGAACTCCGTATGCATCGGGAGGTCTCTTTCTCTACATTAGTCTTCTTGGTGGTTCCTATTCAAAGGACGATGGACTTTAAAATGAACACAACTTTTAACTATTATTTTTCCACCTATACAACTGATTAATGAGCTGAAGTGGTGTGAAGATAAATGGAAAAAGGAAGATGGAAAAGGAAGAATAAAAATCGGGAGGAGAAAAGAAAAAAAACAGATTTGCGAGAACTTTTGAGGAGGAGGAGGACTATCACTTAAAATGACCTGCAAAATACACATAAAGAGAGATTGAGAGAGAGAGAGAGAGAGGAGGGAGGGAGGGAGGGAAGGAGATAGAGAGAGACAGAGACAGAGAGAGAGCGCGCTTTTACCTGCAATACACGCATACACAGATGGATGGATAGACAGACAAACAGACAGACAGACAGATGGACAGATAGCCCTTTTTAATCAGCATTTCTCACCATCTCAGCAACCAGAGGCTACGAAATGTCTGCACGTCTAAATACTGTGGCAACAAACAACCCTGCCAACTCCTCTGTAGAGTATCTGTACAAGTGTGTTCCAGTAATCTTGTATACATTCAGATGTGGGGAAACGTTCTTTGCTAACTTTATCCGGCATACCACGTCACAAACCTTCACTAGTGCACCAGTCAGGCAACCGCTGTCTCGCATATACTCCTCAAAATTCTTTAAGGATGTTCTTGGTTGTTGTTGTTTTTTTTTGTTTGTTTGTTTTGTTTTGCTGCTTCACATGAAGGGTAAATACATTTGGATGGTGCAAATTTATTAAAACCGGAGAGAATGGTCTTTGCGCACAGTTCGGAAATTCCGTCACAGTAGGTCGCCATTTTTGACTGAAAAATCCCCCATTAAGATCCCATTTGTGACAGTTTGAGATTACATGACGTGCGAGTGCACGCACGCGCGCGCAGGCGTGTATGTGTGTGTGTGTGTGTGTGTGTGTGTGTGTGTGTGTGTGTGTGTGTGTGTGTGAGTGCGTGTGTGTGAGTGAGTGAGCGAGCGTGTGTTAGTGTGTATGTATGTGAGAGAGAGAGAGAGAGTGTGTGTGTGCGTGTGTGTGTGTGTGTGTGTGTGTGTGTGTGTGTGTGTGTGTGTTTGAGAGAGAGTGTGTGTGTGTGAGTATGTGTGTGCGTGTGTGTGTGTGCGTACGTGTGCATGTGCGCACCCCCCCCCCCCGCGCGCGCGCGCGCGCGCGCGCGCGCGCGTGTGTGTGTGTGTGTGTGTGTGTGTGTGTGTGTGTGTGTGCGTGCGTGCGTGCGTGTGTGTGTGTGTGTGTGTGTGTGTGCGTGTGTGTACGTGCGTGCGTGTGTGTTTGTGTGAGAGAGAGTGTGTATGTGCGTGTGTGCATGTGTGTGTCTGTGTGTGTGTGTGTCCGTGTGTGTGTGTGCGTGTGTGTACGTGCGTGCGTGTGTGTTTGTGTGTGTGAGAGAGAGTGTGTATGTGCGTGTGTGCATGTGTGGTGTTGTTGTCGTGTGTTGTGTTGTGTGTGTCGTGCGTGTGTGTGTGTGTGTGTGTTGCTGTGCGTGTGTGTTGTTGTGTGTGTGTGTGTGGTGTGCGTGTGGTGTGTGTGGTGTGTGTGTGTGTGTTGTGTGTTGTGTGTTCTGTGTTGTGTGTTGTGTGTTTCGTGTATGTGTGTGTGTGTGTGTGTGTGTGTGTGTGTGTGTTTGGTGTGTGTGTCTCTGTGCGCGTATGTGTGTGTTTGTGTTGTGTTTTGTGTGTGTGTGTGTGTGTGTGTGTGTGTGTGTGTTTGTGGTGTGTGTGTGTGTGTTGGGGTGTGTGTGTGTTGTGTGTGTGTGTGTGTGTGTGTGTGCGTGCGTGCATGCTGTGTGTGTGTGTGTTGCGTGCGCGCGTGCGTGTGTGTGTATCCTTAGCCCCGGCAAAGTGACAGGTAGAGTCTGTTCTGCAGGAAATCAGTAAGACTATCTCGTACTTCATCGTGCATGGAAACACATTACTGAATGAATGAACGTCTAGCATCGTCATAACCATCATCATCATTATCATCACCATCATCATTATCATCATCATTATCATAGCCGAATGTGTTGGGAGTTAAGAAAAACACACTGTGCGGTCATCTGTAGAAGCACAAAGCTAAGTCACACACACACACGGGCCTCAAGCCATTGTACTGGCCTGGAACTGTGGCAAACGCTACATTCTGATTATCATGACCTCTGAACCTTCATTATGATTAGCAGTAGTAGTACCGCTAGCAGTAGCACAAGTAACTTGTGGTGTTTGTTATCATCATTATCTTAATCGCTGGCATTATAATAATAATAATAATATAATAATAATAATAATGTGCGGACTTCTATAGCGCGGTTTCGCGGTCTACGACCGCGCTCTATATGAACACATAAAAAGGTACAACATACACGAAATACATAAGCTTATGTCACTATGAACAATAACGTAAAGCATTTAAAATGAACAAGCAAATTAGAACAATAAAATTCACAAATAAAAGATTTATAGCTCATTTGTAAAACGATATGTCAACAAGGACAACCCATTCAACACACACACACACACACACCCCAACACACACACACACACACACACACAGAGAGCAATATGACAAGATATAAAATGATTGATTACCTAATGTTTTGTTTTAAAAACAAGGACATTAATAAAGACGGGTGTTTATTTGGAATCATAATGCAATTTAAATAAATATGTTTTTAATGCCTTTTTAAAAGATGATTTTGGCTGAACATAGCGGATAGATTTGGGCAGTGAATTCCATTGTCTTGGGGCAGCAAATGAAAAAGATCGTTCGCCAAAAGTCCTAGTGCGAGTCCTCGGAATGCACAAAGTCAGATGATCTGTAGATGAACGGAGTGGTCGGCATGCACAAAGTCAGATGATCTGTAGATGAACGGAGTGGTCGGCATGCACAAAGTCAGATGATCTGTAGATGAACGGAGTGGTCGGAATGCACGAAGTCAGATGATCTGTAGATGAACGGAGTGGTCGGCATGCACAAAGTCAGATGATCTGTAGATGAACGGAGTGGTCGGCATGCACAAAGTCAGATGATCTGTAGATGAACGGAGTGGTCGGCATGCACAAAGTCAGATGATCTGTAGATGAACGGAGTGGTCGGCATGCACAAAGTCAGATGATCTGTAGATGAACGGAGTGGTCGGAATGCACCAAGTCAGATGATCTGTAGATGAACGGAGTGGTCGGCATGCACCAAGTCAGATGATCTGTAGATGAACGGAGTGGTCGGCATGCACCAAGTCAGATGATCTGTAGATGAACGGAGTGGTCGGCATGCACCAAGTCAGATGATCTGTAGATGAACGGAGTGGTCGGCATGCACCAAGTCAGATGATCTGCAGACGACCGGAGTGGTCGGCATGCACCAAGTCAGATGATCTGTAGATGAACGGAGTGGTCGGAATGCACAAAGTCAGATGATCTGTAGATGAACGGAGTGGTCGGCATGCACCAAGTCAGATGATCTGTAGATGAACGGAGTGGTCGGCATGCACAAAGTCAGATGATCTGTAGATGAACGGAGTGGTCGGCATGCACCAAGTCAGATGATCTGTAGATGAACGGAGTGGTCGGCATGCACCAAGTCAGATGATCTGTAGATGAACGGAGTGGTCGGCATGCACAAAGTCAGATGATCTGTAGATGAACGGAGTGGTCGGCATGCACCAAGTCAGATGATCTGCAGACGACCGGAGTGGTCGGCATGCACCAAGTCAGATGATCTGTAGATGAACGGAGTGGTCGGCATGCACCAAGTCAGATGATCTGTAGATGAACGGAGTGGTCGGCATGCACCAAGTCAGATGATCTGCAGACGACCGGAGTGGTCGGCATGCACCAAGTCAGATGATCTGTAGATGAACGGAGTGGTCGGCATGCACCAAGTCAGATGATCTGTAAATGAACGGAGTGGTCGGCATGCACAAAGTCAGATGATCTGTAGATGAATGGAGTGGTCGGCATGCACCAAGTCAGATGATCTGTAGATGAACGGAGTGGTCGGCATGCACCAAGTCAGATGATCTGTAGATGAACGGAGTGGTCGGCATGCACAAAGTCAGATGATCTGTAGATGAACGGAGTGGTCGGCATGCACCAAGTCAGATGATCTGCAGACGACCGGAGTGGTCGGCAATGCACCAAGTCAGATGATCTAGATGAACGGAGTGGTCGGCAATGCACCAGTCAGATGATCTGTAGATGAACGGAGTGGTCGGCATGCACCAAGTCAGATGATCTGAGACGAACGGAGTGGTCGGCATGCACCAAGTCAGATGATCTGTAGATGAACGGAGTGGTCGGCATGCACCAAGTCAGATGATCTGCAGATGAACGGAGTGGTCGGATGCACCAAGTCAGATGATCTGAGATGTACGGAGTGGTCGGAATGCACCAAGTCAGATGATCTGCAGACGACCGGAGTGGTCGGCATGCACCAAGTCAGATGATCTGTAGATGAACGGAGTGGTCGGCATGCACCAAGTCAGATGATCTGTAGAGAACGGAGTGGTCGGCATGCACAAAAGTCAGATGATCTGTAGATGAACGGAGTGGTCGGCATGCACCAAGTCAGATGATCTGTAGATGAACGGAGTGGTCGGCATGCACCAAGTCAGATGATCTGTAGATGAACGGAGTGGTCGGCATGCACCAAGTCAGATGATCTGTAGATGAACGGAGTGGTCGGCATGCACCAAGTCAGATGATCTGTAGACGACGGAGTGGTCGGCATGCACCAAGTCAGATGATCTGTAGATGAACGGAGTGGTCGGCATGCACCAAGTCAGATGATCTGTAGACGAACGGAGTGGTCGGCATGCACCAAGTCAGATGATCTGTAGATGAACGGAGTGGTCGGAATGCACCAAGTCAGATGATCTGCAGATGAACGGAGTGGTCGGCATGCACCAAGTCAGATGATCTGTAGATGAACGGAGTGGTCGGCAATGCACCAAGTCAGATGATCTGTAGATGAACGGAGTGGTCGGCATGCACCAAGTCAGATGATCTGTAGATGAACGGAGTGGTCGGCATGCACAAGTCAGATGATCTGTAGATGAACGGAGTGGTCGGCATGCACCAAAGTCAGATGATCTGCAGATGAACGGAGTGGTCGGAATGCACCAAGTCAGATGATCTGCAGATGACGAAGTGGTCGGAATGCACCAAGTCAGATGATCTGCAGATGAACGGAGTGGTCGGAATGCACCAAGTCAGATGATCTGCAGATGAACGGAGTGGTCGGAATGCACCAAGTCAGATGATCTGCAGATGAACGGAGTGGTCGGAATGCACCAAGTCAGATGATCTGTAGACGAACGGAGTGGTCGGCATGCACCAAGTCAGATGATCTGTAGACGAACGGAGTGGTCGGCATGCACCAAGTCAGATGATCTGTAGACGAACGGAGTGGTCGGCATGCACCAAGTCAGATGATCTGTAGACGAACGGAGTGGTCGGCATGCACCAAGTCAGATGATCTGTAGATGAACGGAGTGGTCGGCATGCACCAAGTCAGATGATCTGTAGACGAACGGAGTGGTCGGAATGCACCAAGTCAGATGATCTGTAGACGAACGGAGTGGTCGGAATGCACCAAGTCAGATGATCTGTAGACGAACGGAGTGGTCGGCATGCACCAAGTCAGATGATCTGTAGACGAACGGAGTGGTCGGCATGCACCAAGTCAGATGATCTGTAGACGAACGGAGTGGTCGGAATGCACCAAGTCAGATGATCTGTAGATGAACGGAGTGGTCGGCATGCACCAAGTCAGATGATCTGTAGACGAACGGAGTGGTCGGAATGCACCAAGTCAGATGATCTTAAGACGAACGGAGTGGTCGGCATGCACCAAGTCAGATGATCTGTAGACGAACGGAGTGGTCGGAATGCACCAAGTCAGATGATCGTGAAGAACGGAGTGGTCGAATGCACCAAGTCAGATGATCTGTAGATGAACGGAGTGGTCGGAATGCACCAAGTCAGAATGACTGTAGACGAACGGAGTGGTCGGAATGCACCAAGTCAGATGATCTGTAGAGAACGAGAATGTCGGGAAAGCACCGAAGTCTAGATGACTTGAGACGAACGGAGTGGCGAATGGCACAGTCTAGATGACTGAGACGAAACGGCAGAGTGTCTGGAATGCACCAAGTCAGATGATCTGTAGACGAACGGAGTGTCGGAATGCACCAAGTCAGATGATCTGTAGACGAACGGAGTGGTCGGAATGCACCAAGTCAGATGATCTGTAGACGAACGGAGTGGTCGGCATGCACCAAGTCAGATGATCTGTAGACGAACGGAGTGGTCGGAATGCACCAAGTCAGATGATCTGTAGATGAACGGAGTGGTCGGCATGCACCAAGTCAGATGATCTGTAGACGAACGGAGTGGTCGGAATGCACCAAGTCAGATGATCTGTAGACGAACGGAGTGGTCGGCATGCACCAAGTCAGATGATCTGTAGACGAACGGAGTGGTCGGAATGCACCAAGTCAGATGATCTGTAGACGAACGGAGTGGTCGGAATGCACCAAGTCAGATGATCTGTAGATGAACGGAGTGGTCGGAATGCACCAAGTCAGATGATCTGTAGACGAACGGAGTGGTCGGAATGCACCAAGTCAGATGATCTGTAGACGAACGGAGTGGTCGGAATGCACCAAGTCAGATGATCTGTAGACGAACGGAGTGGTCGGAATGCACCAAGTCAGATGATCTGTAGACGAACGGAGTGGTCGGAATGCACCAAGTCAGATGATCTGTAGACGAACGGAGTGGTCGGAATGCACCAAGTCAGATGATCTGTAGACGAACGGAGTGGTCGGGATAGTGAGTAAATGGACAGCAGTTCGGAAAAAAAAAAAAAGCTGGAGAAGACTTTGAGAAGAAATCGTGGCAAAGGAGGGATAGCTGGAGAAGACTTTGAGAAGAAATCGTGGCAAAGGAGGGATAGCTGGAGAAGACTTTGAGAAGAAATCGTGGCAAAGGAGGGATAGCTGGAGAAGACTTTGAGAAGAAACCGTGGCAAAGGAGGGATAGCTGGAGAAGACTTTGAGAAGAAACCGTGGCAAAGGAGGGATAGCTGGAGAAGACTTTGAGAAGAAACCGTGGCAAAGGAGGGATAGCTGGAGAAGACTTTGAGAAGAAACCGTGGCAAAGGAGGGATAGCTGGAGAAGACTTTGAGAAGAAACCGTGGCAAAGGAGGGATAGCTGGAGAAGACTTTGAGAAGAAATCGTGGCAAAGGAGGGATAGCTGGAGAAGACTTTGAGAAGAAATCGTGGCAAAGGAGGGATAGCTGGAGAAGACTTTGAGAAGAAATCGTGGCAAAGGAGGGATAGCTTACACTGAATGCGCGCTTCAATTGGCAACCAGTATAGGGTTTGTAACAATGGTGTAACATGATCTCTTTTTTAGCCTTAAATACTAGTCTTGCAGCTGAATTTTGCACCTTTTGTAGCTTATCTATAGATCTTTTCGGGCATCCCAATAAAAGGGCGTTGCAATGATTAAGTCTAGTGAGGACAAACGCACAGACTAATGTTTTTGTTGCTGCTATTGTGAGGTAGTGACGAATAAAACTAATCTGGCGTAGAGCTGCATAAGCTGATTTGCAAATGTGCTATGTGTGCTTGTCAAGTGATAAGTCATCAGATATAATAAATCCTAGGTTGCGTGCGAAAGGGGAGAGCGCAATATCAAAATCAAAATCTTTCATCGTAGCTCGATCTGTGCAGCACAATCTGTGGGTCAGCCTTGATTCAAGCGCCGGATGACCCGTGTCACGCTTAATAATCCTAAACCACACCACAAACACGACGCTGCAATATCTTACTCTCGTGTGCTTTTCGCTTTTTATTAAATAAAGAAAAACTACAGTAAAATAAATATATTGATATTCCGCTTAATTACTTACCTTGTTATGATCCATAGAGGCGGATTCAAATTAAGAAAGCGTCATTTTTTGACCCACTGGCCATCGTTTCTTTCCTCACGTTGTCTTGTCGTCTGCCTGATACCTGCGGTGAATGGCAGTTATTTCCCTTGCGCAGGCGGTAAGGAAGTCCGTGCAATGTTAATTGGAAGTGATTTTTTTTTTAATGTTCACGGGCGCGCCCCCAGCAAGCGCCGAGGGTTGAAAACGAGCCGCGGGTAAACAAACGCAGCAGTCAATTCGTGTGAAAGCCAAGGCCATTATTTGAAAATGAAGCGACAATGTCGGCACCGCCGGTAGGCTACTTTCCTTCTGTCTTGTTTTTCTTTTATTTGTGTGTGTGTGTGTGTGTGTGTGTGTGTGTGTGTGTGTTAGGGCTTGGGGTGAGGGTAAAATAAGATTTGCAGTTGTTCGCACATTATGGTTGCAGTCCGAAGCAATACAAGATTACGACTTCACTCTAACCATCTCGCTCAGTGCTTAGTTCCCACAAAACAAAGATTAGAGTGCTTGAATGCCTCCCCTAGAAACAAATCATTCTGTCTATCCCTTGGCAGATCACTGGACAACACCTGGGCTGTCGGCAATATGGGAGTCAATATGCCAGAACGAAACGATTTGCTGAAGAAGATCTTGTTTAACCAACGATATTTTTTTCAGCTGCGAATCGCTGTCAAAACGAAGACAGGTTGCGTGCTAATTCAACAAAAATGGGGACAAAGGAATCCAACTTTAATGGCCGCAATCTTTTTCCTGCGAATAATCTCGGTTGCTCAGGCCCTCAAGCCACTACAAAACGTTTTGAACGCTCGCAACAAACAAGCGCAAACATAATTACATTCAAGCAAGCAAAACATCGAGAGAGAGAGAGAGAGAAATCAATACGTTTCCGAATACATTCATAATCATGCAAACCCGTGAACTCCTCCGAATTTCGAAATAAAACGTTTTAATGACATGCCTGCGTTAAGATAAGCACCTGCTTGAAAAGCCCTACATCATGCAAATGCGCGTGAAATCCACCCCACAGTGTATATTATACTAATCTAATTATCATGATCTACTGAATGTTCTCATTGTTAGTGTCCTCCACATAAAAAGACCAGGATTTTTTTTCCGTGTACATAGGCTGATACTCCTGCGGATACTCCCTGTATAGACAGGCAAGGATTGATCCCATCTACCCAACAAAGGGAGTGGACTTTGGTGTGTATGACTGTTTTTCATCCCGCCATTAAGGCAGCCATTTTCCCAACTTCGGGGAAGGTACATGCATGTGTAACGTGTCATCCATACCAACGGTCGAACAGGCCTTCTTTTCCGAAAGTTGATGATGGGATTTTACGATCGTACAAGATGTTATGCGTGCGTTCAAACACGGAATCTCGGTTTATAGTCTCATTCGAAGGACTGTATGGGAAATGGAGTCAGAACCAATGTTAACTCCGAGGGAAAAAAGCCACCTGTACCGAAACGGCCCGGCGGAGATTCGAACCCGCAACCCCAGGATCACCAAGATTTACGAGTCGGGCGCTCTACCACCGAGCTATTCGGGCCCCCGGACCAGGACTGAAGTGGGAATGTGGCAGAGAGGATGACGCGAATATTGTGAATGCTGGACGGAGAGAAACGTGAGAATGATGAATGTTGGATTTGGGGCGATGTTGTGAATGCTGAATGTCGGTCAGGGAAAACGTGAGAATGAAGAATTCTTGAAGAGGGGGAAACATGAGAATGATGAATGTTGGATTGGGGCGATGTTGTGAATGCTGAATGTCGGTCAGGGAAAACGTGAGAATGAAGAATTCTTGAAGAGGGGGGATCAGGAAAACGTGAATAATGATATGAATGTTTATTGTAGGGCGAATGTTGTGACAATGCTGATTCGGGCGGTAAACTGGAATGAAGAAATTGAAGTAAAACAAGAGATGTGAATTTGGATTGGTCGATGTTTGTTGCATTGCTGAATTGTTCGGGCAGGGAAAACGTGAGAAAAGAATTCTTTGAAAGGATGGGGATACATCGTACAGATATGGTGTAAACACGGAATTGGTTTGGCTTTGAGGAATGCATGGAATGGTCGACATGTTAACTCGAGGGAAGAAAACACTGTGAAGGGGGGGAGAAAACCATGAACAAGATTAGATGGGTTCAGGATATTGGGGGACAGATGAGTGGGAATGGCATGAAGGTCGGAATGTGAAGGGACGAAAAACGTGAAATGATGAATGTTGGATTTGGGGCGATGTTGTGAATGCTGAATGTCGGTCAGGGAAAACGTGAGAATGAAGAATTCTTGAAGAGGGGGGAAACATGAGAATGATGAATGTTGGATTTGGGGCGATGTTGTGAATGCTGAATGTCGGTCAGGGAAAACGTGAGAATGAAGAATTCTTGAAGAGGGGGAAACATGAGGAATGATGAATGTTGGATTTGGGTGATGTTGTGAATGCTGAATGTCGGTCAGGGAAAACGTGAGAATGAGAATTCTTGAAGAGGGGGAAACTGAGAATGATGAATGTTGGATTTGGGGCGATGTTGTGAATGCTGAATGTCGGTCAGGGAAAACGTGAGAATGAAGAATTCTTGAAGAGGGGGGAAACATGAGAATGATGAATGTTGGATTTGGGGCGATGTTGTGAATGCTGAATGTCGGTCAGGGAAAACGTGAGAATGAAGAATTCTTGAAGAGGGGGGAAACATGAGAATGATGAATGTTGGATTTGGGGCGATGTTGTGATTGCTGAATGTCGGTCAGGGAAAACGTGAGAATGAAGAATTCTTGAAGAGGGGGGAAACATGAGAATGATGAATGTTGGATTTGGGGTGATGTTGTGAATGCTGAATGTCGGTCAGGGAAAACGTGAGAATAGAATTCTTGAAGAGGGGGGAAACATGAGAATGATGAATGTTGGATTTGGGGCGATGTTGTGAATGCTGAATGTCGGTCAGGGAAAACGTGAGAATGAAGAATTCTTGAAGAGGGGGGAAACATGAGAATGATGAATGTGATTTGGGGCGATGTTGTGAATGCTGAATGTCGGTCAGGGAAAACGTGGAGAATGAAGAATTCTTGAAGAGGGGGGAAACATGAGAATGATGAATGTTGGATTTGGGGCGATGTTGTGAATGCTGAATGTCGGTCAGGGAAAACGTGAGAATGAAGAATTCTTGAAGAGGGGGGAAACATGAAGAATGATGAATGTTGGATTTGGGGCGATGTTGTGAATGCTGAATGTCGGTCAGGGAAAACGTGAGAATGAAGAATTCTTGAAGAGGGGGGAAACATGAGAATGATGAATGTTGGATTTGGGGCGATGTTGTGAATGCTGAATGTCGGTCAGCGAAAACGTGAGAATGAAGAATTCTTGAAGAGGGGGGAAACATGAGAATGATGAATGTTGGATTTGGGGCGATGTTGTGAATGCTGAATGTCGGTCAGCGAAAACGTGAGAATGAAGAATTCTTGAAGAGGGGGAACATGAGAAACATGAGAATGATAAATGTTGGATTTGGGGCGATGTTGTGAATGCTGAATGTCGGTCAGGAAACGTGGAGAAATGGAAGAATAATTATTGGGATGTTGGAGTGGTGCAGGAAAACTGAAATGATGAATGTTGGATTTGGGCGATGTTGTGAATGCTGAATGTCGGTCAGCGAAAACGTGAGAATGAAGAATTCTTGAAGAGGGGGAAACATGAGAATGATGAATGTTGGATTTGGGGCGATGTTGTGAATGCTGAATGTCGGTCAGGGAAAACGTGAGAATGAAGAATTCTTGAAGAGGGGGGAAACATGAGAATGATGAATGTTGGATTTGGGGCGATGTTGTGAATGCTGAATGTCGGTCAGGGAAAACGTGAGAATGAAGAATTCTTGAAGAGGGGGGAAACATGAGAATGATGAATGTTGGATTTGGGGCGATGTTGTGAATGCTGAATGTCGGTCAGGGAAAACGTGAGAATGAAGAATTCTTGAAGAGGGGGGAAACATGAGAATGATGAATGTTGGATTTGGGGCGATGTTGTGAATGCTGAATGTCGGTCAGGGAAAACGTGAGAATGAAGAATTCTTGAAGAGGGGGAAACATGAGAATGATGAATGTTGGATTTGGGGCGATGTTGTGAATGCTGAATGTCGGTCAGGGAAAACGTGAGAATGAAGAATTCTTGAAGAGGGGGGAAACATGAGAATGATGAATGTTGGATTTGGGGCGATGTTGTGAATGCTGAATGTCGGTCAGGGAAAACGTGAGAATGAAGAATTCTTGAAGAGGGGGGAAACATGAGAATGATGAATGTTGGATTTGGGGTGATGTTGTAAATGCTGAATGTCGGTCAGGGAAAACGTGAGAATGAAGAATTCTTGAAGAGGGTGGAAACGTGAGAATGATGAATGTTCGGCGGGGGAAAACGTGAGAATAATGAGTGTTTGGCCACACACACACACACACACACACACACACACACACACACACACACACACAACCTTTTACCTTTGTTCAAGGAATGAACTAGTGAAATGTCTGATTTCCCTTAAAAAGAATAATAAATAAATAAATAAAAGGAATGTTTGACCAGGGGAAACGTGAAAATAATGAATGTTCGGTTGGGGAAAAGGTAAAGATAATGAAAGTTGGATGGGAAGGGGTGGGGGGGGGGGGGGGGAGGGGGAAAATGATAAATGTTGGACCAAGGCAAGCGTGAGAATGATGGATGTTGGATGAAGGAAACGTGAAAATGAAACACTTTTTTAAGTGGCGGAAAACGTCAGAATGATGAATGTTGGACGGGGCAAACGCGAGAATAATGAATGTAAGACAGGGGAAATCGTGAGAATGATGAACGTTGGACGGGGGAAATGTGAGTATGGTGAATGTTGGAGCACGGGGAAAACGTCAGAATAATGAACGTAGGACAAGGAAAAACTTGAAAATGATGAACGTAGGACAGGGAAAAACTTGAAAATGATTAACGTAGGACAGGGAAAACCTTGAAAATGATTAACATAGGACAGGGAAAACGTGGAAAATGATGAACGTAGGACAGGGAAAAACTTGAAAATGATGAACGTAGAACAGGGAAAACTTGAAAATGATGAATGTAGGACAGGGAAAAACTTGAAAATGATTAACGTAGGACAGGAAAACTTGAAAATGATTAACGTAGGACAGGAAAACTTGAAAATGATTAATGCAGGACAGGGGAAAACGTGAAAATGATGAACGTTGGACGGGGGAAATGCGAGTATGGTAAATGTTGGAGTAGGGGGAAAACGTCAGAATAATGAACGTAGGACATGGAAAAACTTGAAAATGATGAACGTAGGACAGAGGAAAAGTTGAAAGTGATGAAACGTAGGACAGGGAAAACGTTGAACATGATGAACGTAGGACAGGGGAAAACTTGAAAATGATGAATGTAAGACAGGGAAAACTTGAAAATGATGAATGTAAGACAGGGAAAACTTGAAAATGATGAACGTAGGACAGGGATAGATAGATAGATAGTTATAAAGGACAAGCCCTTTCCGCCATAAAGAGGTGATGTCAGAGCTATACACTGACGGTCATTACATGACTACGTAGGACAGGGAAAAACTTGAAAATGCTGAATGCAGGACAGGGAAAACGTGAAAATGATGAATGCAGGACAGGGGAAAACTTGAAAATGATGAATGCAGGACAGGGGAAAACTTGAAAATGATGAACGCAGGACAGGGGAAAACTTGAAAAGGATGAATGTAAGACAGGGAAAACTTGAAAATGCTGAATGCAGGACAGGGAAAAACTTGATAATGATGAACGCAGGACAGGGGAAAACTTGAAAATGATGAATGCAGGACAGGGAAAAACTTGATAATGATGAATGCAGGACAGGGAAAAACTTGATAATGATGAATGCAGGACAGGGAAAAACTTGATAATGATGAATGCAGGACAGGAAAAACTTGATAATGATGAATGCAGGACAGGACAAACTTGAAAAGGATGAATGCTGGGCTGGCGAAAAATGTGAGAACGATGAATGCTGGAGTGGGGGGAATGTGAGAATGATGAATGTTTGAATAAGAGAAAACACGACAGTGGTGAATTTTGAACAGGAAGGGGGGGGGGGGGGGGGGCTTGAGAATGAATAATGCTGGACTGAGGCGAAGCGTGAGAACGAAGAAAACTGGACTGCAGGTAAAGAGAAGGATGAATGACGGAGTATGGTGGAACATGCGATTGGTGAATGTGTGTGTGTGTGTGTGTGTGTGTGTGTGTGTGTGTGTGTGTGTGTGGTGTGTGTGTGTGCGAGAATGGGGAATGAGGGGAGAACTGAAAATGATGAATATTGGACTGGGGGAGGGAAAGGGGGGGGGACGTGAGAATGACCAATGTTGGACAGGTGGGGGGGAGGGGTGAGAACAACAAATGTTGAACTGTGGGGGGGGGGGGGGGGGGAGAACGTAAAAATGAAGAATTTTCGACTGGGGAAAAGGCGAGAGACTAATAATATGCGGGCACTAACCCACCATCTTATTTTGCCCGAAACCCCCCCTTTCACAAACAATCTCGTCCATCTCATGCTACTTTTTGCCAAAACTAGCACCTTTTCTACAATCAAAATTAACATGCAAAACCTCCAAAAATTGACGTAATCGTTATTTTAAAATGGGGTTTTCGTGCAAAACAAAGATGAGCAATTTAGAGGCCCGCATATTATTAGTCTCTCTCCTCTTCTGATTCTTGCGCAAAACAATAGGAACGGCTTACTTAATTTTTTTAATTGGCGTTTATAATCTGGTTTAAAAATGAAGCCCGGAGTAGTTGCAGAGCTTATTGATATATTCAGAGATTGGGAGTTGCAGGAAAGGAGCTGGGGGGTTGATAGAGAAGAGTTTGAAGAATTAATTACGGAGCTTTTTGAGCGCGTAGATATGCGAGAAAGCGTAAGGAACGCCATCAGTAAACTACCGCATTCTTGGCCTCATCCAGTTATAAAGTTGTTTGCCATTTTAATTGATCAAATAGCTCCTGAAGATTTTAATCTGACTGCTTCTTAAAGTTGTTTGCCATTTTAATTGATCAAATAGCTCCTGAAGATTTTAATCTGACTGCTTCTACTGACCCTGAAGGAGTAACTGTTACCTTTAAACCTGGACAGTTTTTAAGATTAGAAAAAGACTGAGTAATAAATAACAGCCGAATTTACAATTATTTTTTTATTTATTTAATTTTTAGGTTTAAAAATGACGACCAAACACAGCGAATCTGATCTAATGATTTTAATAGAAAATTGTAATGAACTATTTGATGAAACAATGAAAGTGTTAAACATTGATTTTGGTGAATCTGGGTTTGAGAATGATCTAAACAATTTAATAAAAAATCATAGTGAACTATTTGACGAAGCAATCAAAGAGTTAAACATTGACTGTAATGATTCAGAAAAAGCTAAAGTATTAGCAGACGTTCTTGTAAGATTAGGGCGTCTTGAAGTATTGCAACGCTTGGGTGAAGAATAAAAGAGCATTTACTTACTTTTACTTACTTTTATTTTTTTTAATTTACGTAAATATTGTGGGTTAAAAATGAACCCAACAAGTGAGTCTAAGTTTGAAAAACTACCCAACAACGTACTGTTGAAAGGTAGTAACAAAGCATTAGGTAATATGTTCAGCGAACTAGATATGGACATCATTAACCCCTCAAACGTTCAGGAAAGCGTAACACATGCTATTTCTAAAATCCCAGAGTCTCTTCGAATCGTCCCGCCAGTAAAAGTGTTGCTGGCCATTCAGATTGAATATATAACCCCCGATGATAGTAGTATACTAGTCTGGGTTTCAACTAGACAGAAAGAAGTAATCAGCTATTCCGACTTTACACCTGAATGGGCTGATTATATGCTTACACAGTTTAACCATGCAAGCGAGGAGGCCAAGCTAAGAGGTTCTGGCTGGTCTGAAGGAACAGTCATTGAAATCAGATTAAGACAAACAAAGTTCTATCCTATAGTCGGCAATTCTTACCTTCCTCTCCCAAGAGAGTTAGTGTTAAAACGGGCAGTCCTAAACATAAAAAAATTCTGACGATATGTGTTTCATGTGGTGCGTTTTGGCGCATTTACATCACGTTGGAAAGCACGCAGACAGAGTATCTATTTATAAACCTTATCTTCATGAGCTGAACTTTAATAACATAACCTTTCCAGTGAGTATAGAAAGTATATCTCAGTTTGAAGAACAAAACAAACCAATAACCGTAAGCGTATACACCTGGGATCCAGTAGACAATCTAGTCCCTCTAAGGATTTCTCCCAACGCTCCTACTTTTGGCAAATCCCTTAACAAACATGTAGACTTGATACTGTTTGCAGATGGTTCCAAGAGCCATTATGTGTTAATTAGATCAATTAGCAGACTGTTAGAATATACATCAAAGCATAAATCTAAACAGGAGCTTTGTAGAAGGTGTTTGGTCAGAATCCCTACTATAGAAGCAGCTGCCCGCCATAAGAAACATTGTAAAAGTTTTGTAGACTGTAAAACCGAACTTCTTATGCCCCCACCCGGGTCTAAAGTTAGTTTTAAGAATGTACACAAACTGCAGATGAGACCATACGTAGTCTATGCTGACTTTGAAGCGATCTTGCCGCAGTACTACGGCCCTCAACAAGAACAAAAAACAACCTTATTAACCCGCCATCAGATCTGTTCTTATGCTTTCGTCGTTGTTAGGTCAGATGGCGGACACACACAACCGGAGATTTACAGAGGCCCCAACGCAGCCGATCGATTTTTGGAGCACATGAAGCATCTTCGCAATCAATTCTCCCATCAGCTGAACCTTTCAGACATTAAGATGACTCTCGAAGACCAAAGGCGCTATGAATCAGCCACCCACTGCTGGATATGCAAATGCAAGTTATTAGGTGACACTGTAAGAGACCACGATCACATTACTGGCAAATTTAGAGGGGCCGCGCACAACAGTTGCAATCTTCAACTCAAGGTTAACCCCGAAAAATGGAAACTGCCAATCTTCTTTCATAACCTACGAGGCTACGATTCTCACTTTATCATGCAAGCAATAACTTCTGAATGTAAGAGGGTTAGCTGTATTGCACAGTCATCAGAAAAGTACATGACCTTTACTGTAGACTGTTTATCCTTCTATGATTCTGCCCAGCATCTGATGGGGAGTTTAAGTAAATTAGCAGGATCTCTACAAGACTGTCCAATAACTAAAAAATATTTCGACTCATCTTTAGTCCGTAAAGGTGTCTATCCTTATGAATACATGGACTCGTGGGACAGGTTTGACGAGCCGGCGCTACCGCTTAAGGAAGACTTTTACAGCCGGCTTAGAGGTGGAGGCATATCTGACGCCGACTATGAATACGCACAGAAAGCCTGGACAGAATTACACTGTCGAACGATGGGCGATTATCACGACCAATACTTGAAGGCCGATGTGTGTTTATTGGCGGATGTGTTTCAGAATTACAGAGCTACTTGCATGAAACACTACGGCCTAGATTCATCACAGTACATCTCTGCCCCGGGCCTTTCTTGGGACGCATTCTTGAAGTCTACAAACATTCAGATCGACTTAATATCTGATCTGGATACACTCCAGATGATTGAAGATGGGCTGAGAGGAGGCATTAGCATGGCCTGCCATCCTTACCGCAGAGCCAACAACAAGTATTTAGATGATTATGACCCCACTAAACCATCCAACTATCTAATGTACTTAGACGCCAACAATCTGTATGGGTGGGCTATGAGTCAGGCACTACCATTGAGAAACTTTAAAATGGATGCAGGACCTTATAAGGTTGATCGGGTAGTAGGACTACTGTCAAATCTTACACCCGATAATCCAATAGGATTAATCTTAGAAGTAGACTTAGATTATCCTGCAGAATTGCACGACCCTCACAACGATTTCCCCTTAGCCGCAGAAAAATTAAAGATGAGTCCCGCAGAGCCGCCTAAACTCGTGCCTAACCTCTTTAACAAGACTAAATATGTCTGCCATTACAGGCTGTTACAGTTTTACTTAAGACACGGACTAAAACTTACTGCCGTTCACAGAATAATTACTTTTGATCAGGAACAGTTCATGAAACCATACATCATGAAGAACACCGACCTTAGAACTAAAGCTACAGATGCATCAGAAAAAGACTTTTTTAAACTAATGAACAACAGCTGTTTTGGCAAGACGATGGAGAACGTACACAATCGTAAAGATGTAAGATTAGTTACAAAAGAAAAACAAGCAATTAAGCTGGTCTCTAAACCTAACTACCAAGACTTTAGAAGATTTAGCGACAACCTGGTTGGCGTTATGATGAAGAAACAGAAAGTCAAGTTGGATAAGCCGGTGTTTATCGGGTTTGCCGTGCTAGAGCTGTCAAAATTGTTAATGCTAGAATTTCTATACGATTACTTTAAGCCGCTGTACCCAGAATCAAATGTCCTTTACACAGACACCGATAGTTTTATTCTAGACATCCCAACAGAAGACTTCTATAAGGATTTAGAAGCGGAGGTAGCTAAAGGAGCTGATGGGTGGTACGACACATGTGACTACCCAAAGGACAGCCCTTTACATTCAACCATAAACAAGAAAGTAATTGGAAAGATGAAGGATGAACTTAATGGGACGGTTATACAAGAATATGTTGGCTTACGGGCAAAGATGTATAGCGTTGCCACCCAGACTTCTGAAATGAAGAAAGCTAAGGGCATAGGTAAAGAAGTTGTAAAAAAATATATAAGTCATGATAACTACAAGCAGGCTCTCTTTGAACGCAAAGTATTTTATCACACAAATGTTAATCTGCGCTCTACTCTTCATCAAGTAAACACAACTGCTGTTAATAAGAAGTCACTAGACTCTAACAATAGCAAGCGAACTTGCGTTAATCCCGAGCTTTCATACGCTATAGGCCCCTGGAGAACCAACTTGGCTGACTTAAATTAAGATCTTAACTAGTACTTAACTAGTACTTTACTTAAGATCTTAACTAGTACTTAACTAGTACTTTACTTAAGATCTTAACTAGTACTTAACTAGTACTTTACTTAAGATCTTAACTAGTACTTAACTAGTACTTAACATGACTTGCACTTAACTTGTTATAACTGACTTAACCAGTACTTAGCTTGTACTTAACCAGTACTTAACACATTAAAAAAACTAATTTATTAAAAATGGGTCTACAGCAGGAGGTTGTACTTTTTTTGCAGAAGCTGGTTCTTTTTCTTTTACTGTTTTTGTGGGGGTTTGTAACTTTGTTGCTAAGTATGGCTTTAGGCGCTTGCATGCCAAAAGCCCTCCACCAACAACAATACTCCCCAGTACATAATAATACATCTTACAGTTTGATTGTGTTGTTGTTGGTGGCGGCGGCGGCGCTGGTGCTGATGTTGTATTACTATCTAATAATTTTTGTTTTGCTGCTTGGTTTGCTTTTTGCAGTCTGTTCCATTCAGCTAGTTTACGACCGGCCTCAACACGGCCAGAATTTTTAGACTTAGTAACACTACTCACCTGCGGGACACTCGGTTGTGGGACACTCACCTGTGGATTCACTTGTGGGACACTCGCCTGTAAATTCACTTGTGGGACATTCTGCTCCTGTGGAGTCTTCTCCTGCTCGCTCATTTTTTTTAGTCTGATTAAAATTAATATGATTAAAATTAATATGATTGAAAGTAATTAATCCCATGATGAATGGACATAGCAACGTCCCAAATCTATAATACATGTCACATGCAAGAGATTCTAGGGACTTGGTTAAAACCGGATCTTGTGTTGTCATATTTTAAATCTTCTTCTGAATCAATCGGCGCTATCTTGCCTACTAACTTAGCATATAAACTAATCATTGTCTGTCCCACCGATCTAACCATTTTTGATCCTAGCTGTGCTTCGTACCTGGCGTAATACTTCTCAACGTCTGATGTAGACAATTGCTGAATCTGTTCAATACTTAGTTCAGTGCCTAAATACTGCCTGGTTTTCCCACACGCAGCCAGCGAGTATAATCTTTCTTTATGACAGAGGTCTGCTGCCTCCTCACACTTTAATAGCTCGTCGCAATCCATTTTTAAACCCTTTTTAAAAGCAATAAAAATAAAACCATGAGTTTAACGCTGGTTAATTATGCAGTGCCCATTGTTGGTGTTATAGTTTACTCAACCCTAGCAAAATGTTTGTTAAGAATAAAACCGCCCAACATGGGAAAGATTGAAGATTCGCCGAAACTAGTTAAAACCTTATTTTTAGCTCTGGCAACAAAAGATTATCTGATTAAAAAGCACATAGACAGTCTTTCATATTATGATTATTTTAATTATTTTTTAGTTAATAAAAAACATGAGCGAAAAAAAGATTATTAATACGATTTACCACTCTGCTGTAATCAGCGGCCTTAGTATAGGATATAGCACGTTAGCAAAAAACATGTTTAAAATGAGGCCGGCCGATCTAGGAAGGTTAGACATTGAGGATGTTGTTAAGGTTATAGCTGTAATAACTGCAGGGATTGCTTCAAAAGACTTTCTTGTTGCACAGGGGATTATCCCAGAAAACATCAATGCATAGAAAGATTAATGCATAGAAAGATTGATTTATAAAAAAAAAGATTCATTCTAAAAAAGATTCATTCTAAAAAATATTCATTCATTTATAAAAAGATGTCTGGATTAGTTCTGATGGTGGGCGGGGCTATTGTTAATGTATTGGCTTTCTCTGGCAGCAATTATATGTTTAGTAAATTGCGGTCTGATGAAGAGAGAGAACGCCATAACAAGGCAATGGAAGATTTAGCTAAGGCAAGAGACGCGTACGAGAAAAGGAGAATTGCTCACTTAGACTTTATTAATAAAAAGTTAAGAGAACAGGGACATGCAGAGCACACATTTACAGACGTTGATGACGCAATGAATGAATATTACTTAGTGACAGGAAAGAAGTTTCTAACATCCGTCACCGCCAGAACTGTCTGACTTTTATGAACCATCTGAGGATCAGAAAATGGTAGAAATAGGCTTTATTACAGGTGCTATGGGAGCAATCTTTCTTCTTGCGTATTCAATCTAAAAAACAATAGTTAAAAATGTAATAAAAACAGTGTCTTATGGACGATACAAAGTACAAAATATATTATTCCCCTAGAGGGTATTGGAAAGGAAAGGCCGCTATTGATAAACTGAGTAAAGCTGCTAGGGTGTCTGAATCAGAAGCGAAAGACTGGCTTTCAAAACAAGCGATCTGGCAAATATATCTGCCTGCCCCAAAAAGAATAATAAGGCCTCGATTTGTTAACTCAGTTCCTAATGACACCCACCAGATGGACTTGTTGTATCTTCCACATGACAAAGTTAGAAGAAAAAAGTTTAAGTATGCTCTTACGGTTGTTGACATGGCTTCAAGGTATAAAGATGCTGAGCCTTTAACGGATAAAAGCTCAACTGCTGTGGCTGTGGCTTTACAACAAATATACATGCGAGGTCCATTAAAGTATCCTAGGCTGATCCAGGTTGATGATGGGAAAGAGTTTAAAGGAGCTGTAAACCAACTGCTTTTAAGACATCGGGTTACAGTTAAGAGAGGGATTCCAGGCAACCATCGCTCCCAGGCTCTAGTAGAAAACTTTAATAAGAATCTAGCTGAGCGTCTGTTTACCTATCAATACCACAGAGACCTTATGGACAGAACACGCAACACAGAATGGGTCAGGAGATTGCCGGCAGTCTTACGCGCCATGAACAATGAAGAATTTAAAACAACAGGCCTTAAGCCAGTGAACGCGATCAAATTAAAAAAAATTAGCATTACTGAAGACATCCAAAGTAATCAAAAACTCTTGCCGTTTGGACTAAAAGTAAGATACTTGTATGCTCCTGGAGAGGCAGAGGGCGATGTTAGAATTAGAGCCACAGACCCTATATGGAGCGTAGGTGTATATGAAGTTGAAAGAATTATGAAAACAGCCCCTCCCGTATATTATTTAAGAGAGACTCTTTCTTCTAGCGGTGCTACTACGTCTAAAAAGCCTGCCCCTAAAAGATCGTTTGTTCGCGAAGAGTTGCAAGTTGTCCCGCCAAACACAGTGCCTGTTAGTTAAAAAAAATAGTATTTATTTTTTTGTTAAACCTATGATTTATTTTTTTAGTTCACATCTTATTTTTTAGTCTATTTTTGGGTTTAACTGATTGTTTGCTTGCTTTTCAATGTTCTGTTTGATTGTCTCAGTGTCTACCTGTTGCGAAGTAAAAGTCTTTCTCCACTCCTTTTGAAGTTCAGTTTTTTGTCGTCTGTAATCCTCACCATCAGCCATAAGGCGCTCAAATTCTTCGGCTGTAATGTTTTCGTCCTGCAATGCTTTGCTTATTCTCAGTCTTAATGAACAAAGTTTTGCTGATGCTAGGGCTACAATGGCAGTGTGCTTTTGTAGTTTAGGCGTTAATTTTTTTAAAACAGCACTCACAATCATAGACATAGCACCTAAACCCAAACCAAGGCTCCCTAATGCTAAAGAGGCTGGCGCTCCGGCCCCAGTAGCTAAAAGAGCAACGCTAGACCCAGCACTTACGCTCGCTACAGCTGATGAGCCGGTGATTATATAAGAAAGAGTATTTAAAACTTTAGCATATTTCTTTCTAGTAACCCTATACTTATCCAAGTCACTTTCTATTCTTGAAGTTCAGTTATTTGCTCTAACCTAAACTTTTGAGCCTGATCATCCATTTTTAATTAAGATTAATTTTTTAATTAAGATTAATCTTGTACATATCTCCTTATTAACCCTTCTGGCAGCACTTCATCAACAGAGTAAAACCCAATAAAATCAACATACTTAATAAAAATAAAATCGAGTACTGTTAGTTTAGCATTGTCAACCATCACAGTAACTTTGTCAGAAGATACAAAAGTCTTTATTTCATCCCCGTTTTTAGTAATAGCAATAACAAGCCTAAGAGGCCCGTCCAAGTTTTCAGACTTTATTTGTACACCTCTGATTAACGTATGCTCTGGCAAACTAGGATCAGACTCCCTTGGAGTAATAAATAAGCGAAAGCGCATCGTCATTTTTCTAGGCAGTGATTCTAGTTTTGGGTTAAATTCTAAGCCGACGGTGTCACCCCCCACTTCAGCTAAGGACTGCTTTCTCCGCAGCATATATTCAGAGCCCTGCTTAGTTGTTTCAATCTGCTTTTTCTGTTGTAATCCTGGGACTAGGCTAATAAGAAGGTGTCCTTCATTCAAAGCTTTTCTAAAGTTGTATTTCTTATCAAAGTATACATAGGGGCTTCGTAGTTCAAACTTTAAATCCCAGTTAAAGTCAGGAAGCAACGCCCAGGCATTCTCTCGTTTATGAAGTTTGTATTCGTGTTTGCCAAAATCGTTTGCCCTTAGATTTCTTATCTCTTCCAGGGTAGGATATTGCTGTCGTTTTTTATCTTCAATTTCTATTCGTTTGTAAACGCCATCGTCGGTGTACTCAAATCCATGAACATTTCCTGCCACTCCTATTAGATCAAAGTCAGTTGTATCTGCTAGATCTTTTATCTCTACTGCAACGCATTTAGGAGCTAACTCTGCTTTTGATTCAGGTCCTCGAGACATTCTTTTATTATAAACAATTTATTATAAACAATTTATTATAAACAATCTATAATAAACAATCTATAATAAGCAAACGTATTGAACTGGCGGGTCAGTCCGTAAGCATAGTTTAGCGTGCTTAGATTTTTCTAGCTGCTCTTTTATTTTTTTTAGTTCATCCTTGTCCCCGATTATATAATTTTCACTTAAACATTCTTGTCACCGATCGGCGGTACTAAATCAGTATGTCCATGTGTTTAAGAGTAGTGGTGGTTCAAGATAGAGTGCGAGCGTGCATGTATGTGTGCTTGTGTGTGTGTGTGTGTGTGTGTGTGTGTGTGTGTGTGTGTGTGTGTGTGTGTGTGTGTGTGCGCGCGCGCGCGCGCGCGGGGTAAGACTGGGGTTTAGTTAGCTACAGTTAGGTTAAGTTCCTCAGGGTTAGGTAGAAAGATTAGGCTAGGTAGGAGGCTGGGGAAATAGGACATACAATATTCTTTCATTCCAGTCTTCACTTATTGAAGGAATGGATTGGAAGCGGGAGGTTGGTTTCGTTCCCGATTGTTACCCTTTTGTTACTTTGGTTCTACACCAGAGAAGGCGGGGCAGGATATCGGCTGTTGTTGGTGTTGTCGAGCAAGTGAGTTGTTGTGGTAAATTGTCGTGTTGTTGCACGAGCAACAACTAGTCCGTTGGTCAGGCGTGTCAGCTCTGCGGAGGGATACACTGCTCTGACCAATCGTTGTTTTGTGTGGTGAGTAGAGGTCGCTTGATTCCGACCAGGGCGGAATGCGTTGGGGTAGCTTCACTTCGGTCCCTGGTGTTCGTCGGAGTGGACGTACTCCTTGTAGGTGCGGCGGCAGCGCCGTTAGTTTTGAAGAGTGACTTCGAGTCATAGTTAGTGCCAGGTCCTCGTCGGGGTTGGGTGCCCTTGGCCTGTGCTGAGTCGGTGTCGTCCTTGTTAGCAGCCACTGTCAGCCAGTTGCAGAACTGGTGTGGTTGATCGTCTGTATGTCCAGTTGTGTCAGCAGGTATCCTGCTCTGTCCTGAGGCTGGGGCCAGATCACCGCAGTCTACTGCCGCGTGCCGGCAGGTGAGCGGCGCTTCCAGTGCCTGCTGTTTCCCCGGGAGAGGGAGACCACCCAGGCCGCCTGCCTTCTGTGGGCAGCTCTCCTCCAGCTACCGGTGCTCTTCCGGGAGTTCTCCGGCACTGGTTCCTCGTCCCTGTTTAGGCGTCCTGTGAGAGGGCGCTGCACCAGGCCTTTTTCCACCCTTGGTGTCCGGCGGGGCCTTCAGAGGAGGAGGCGTCCTACGAGCCCCGGACCCGTCGAGAGGGCGTCTGGTGTGTGTGCGTTGGGTGTCGTGCCCATCGCGGGGAGGAGTCAGACTGCGGGAGGCCACGGTCAGCGCCGGGGTGCAGAGTCTTCGGGGAGGGTGTCGGCCCGCGGAGGAGCCACGGACAGCGCCGGGGTGCAGAGTCTTCCGGGGAGGTGTCAGCCTGTGAGGGGCCACGTACAGCGCCGAGGACTGGAGCTTTCCAGGCCGGGATGGGTTGTCCCATGGTTGTGATAGAAGGGGTGTAGCGTTAGGCAGTAGGGTTAGGGGTGTTAGCTACTGCCTCCTTTTAGGACATAGTGGCCGGCACAGTGTAGGGTACTTGTCGTTGCCTCCCTTAGGGACGCAGCGACCAGTTTGGTAGTGGTCCCGGGTTAAAAGAGAAGGGTGAGTCCTGGGGAGAGGTGTGGGTGGTAGCAGTCGTTAAGAGATTAGAGTCCCTTTTGTAAATCCTTGTCCCTAGTAGTTAGTCACCACGTGTGCGGGCTATCGCTGTGTCCCCAGGTCACAGTGATATACTGTAACTGGTGTTTTAGGTTAGGTTAGGGTCTTCCAGGTCATTATAGTAGAGTAGGGTGAGTCAGCGGGAATTGGGATACTTGTGTGCAGTTGTGGATGTGCGTGAGTGGTGGCGCCATGGAGTGTGAGTGAAATAAAGAAGCGTGCGTGATTGTAAAACTGTGTTAGTGTGCTGTGTTGTCTGACCTAGTGTGTGATAGGCGTGGGTAGGGGTGGTAGGGTCGTCCGGCTTAGCGACCGTGACAATTCTTCAAAACTATCCCTGTCCTTAGTATAGAATAAGATGACTGATTTTAACTGCGATCTAAAGTCTTTTAAGACAGCATTGTATTTTTGAGTTAAGAGCCAAACAGAAACTAATGCGTGTCTTCCGCTAAAGGCCAGCTTAGACAGAGTCCTCCTTTTTTTAAGAATGTCTTGTTCGGCTGAACAGTCAATAATAAACAGCGTTTCAGTTCCCTCAAATAGCCTATAGTAATGTTCTAAACAGTCGCTTAGCTTGTCAGTAGGATCAACTAAAAATATATTCTCGTCTGTCCAAACAAACTGCCTTTCTTTGTAAGACTTGTTGTGCTTAATGGTTGTGCAGAATATAACAATGTACTCGTAATGAAACCTGTAGACTGTTTGTAACAAATCAAGCACGAAGACAGTTTTCCCACACCCAGTAATCCCACAAATAAGCGAACAGTGCGGGTCTTTAGGCAAAAAGTTCAAACTATCCATCTGTTTTAATAGGCTATTTCTTTCAGTCTATTTTCTTCAATGTTCAGCTGGGCGTCATAAACCACAAAAACGTGCATTTGTATCTGGCCATTCTCCTCCTCTTCCTTATTAATCTGTACGAGTATGCCATCTGACCCTACCCTTCTTCCACTCCCGTGCAGTCTGTTGTCATATGTGGATCTAAAATCCAGCCATAGTCCATATTTGTCTGTTAGATAATCTTCGAGTCTTACATCGTGAAGGTGAAGTTTTTTACACACATGATCGGCTGTGGGGCTTGTCTGTCTGCCTCCAGCAAACAGTTTTCTTATTTCATCAAAGTGTTGGTCGGGTAAAAGTCCAGCTGAATACAGCTGAAAAGGCTTGCCATCTACTGTGCAAGACAACTGCTCAATTTTTGGATTGTAAAACACCTCAGATTCCCTCTTAAAAGGAGCTGAGGGTTTAGTAAATAGCAAGAGAACCCCCTTTAGGGACCTTAAAGAATTGCTTATAGCTATTTCCCAGACAGCATCTTGCTTGTTTTTAATCGCTAGACTGTGGTGTAAAACTCAAAGTAAACAACCGCCCTACTTTTATACTGGTTTAAGATTATTCTAGCTAGTTCAGGGTTAGTAACAACGTCAAAATTAAGAGAGATGTTACTGACAGTGTATCTAGCTGTTGGGTCATCTGATAAAATAACAGACCCGCTGTCATTGAATGTCAGTTCATAAGTAAGTCTGTCTCTTAGTGCGCCTTGGTAATATGGTTGATGGGTTTTTAACAGTTCAAAATCTAGAGGGATGCAAAATCTGTTCTTAAATGCTCGCGCTATTGCCTGGTCTCCCTCGTCTTCCTTTGCATCTACAGCATTAAGCCTGTGCTTAAGGCCGTTTGGGCTCTGGATTCCCTGAAAGATTTTGTCTTTCCTTTCTGTTCTAGGCAGCCACAGATCAGAATAGAGATTAAAAATGTCTGCGCTACTCAGTGAGAAGACTTCTCTACCTTCCAGTTTAATTACCATATTTTTAATGATGGCCCTGCCCAGGTTATCAACGACAGTAGCATTAGGATCCGCCGACTCAATATCTATTTTGAATGACAGCCTGGCAGTGCCTGGCATTATAACATCGTCAGGCCCGAGGTCACTAAATCTTACTGTTAACATTTCATTGGGCTCAATTGTTGATGGATTATTTACAACGCGCACAGTCTGTCTTATGCCTTTTATGCCATGGGGCTCCTTCGCTTTTCTGAATGGATCAAGGTCGCAACCGTATGGGTTCATTTTTTATAAAACAAAAAATGATAAATATATAAATATGGCTGATGAAGATTTTGACGCGATTAGTCCTATTGAAGAAGAAGATGAAGAAATAGAACCAGGCCGTTCAATACAAGATGAACTTGAAGGGGCAGAAGCGAGTTCTTTACTCCCTAGACGGTCTCAAGATGTAGGTTCTTCACTCCTTAGTGCTCGTCAAGAACTTTTAGGAGTAGGCTCTTCACTCCATAGACAGCGTCAAGAACTATTACGACAACGAATTGAATTATTCTATAGAAGTATAGGACGGGAGCTGCCAGACACGATCGATTCTAACGATTTTGAGATGGGAAAAGTGGGCGGAGACGAGGAAGGTCATTTGTTTATAAAATATAAGAAGGGCAATAAACAAATGCGCAAACAAGTTACTGATAGCCGGGACCCCTCCGAGTTTTTAACTCCGGGCTCACTTGGGGGAATTCCTATTCGGGTCAGAAGGCGATTAAATATTGCAGATCCAAGGCAGTCTGCTCTAGCGCCTAAGGCTGTTAGTGCTTTACAGAACTTAAAGCAAAGGCTGCCGGCGCGATCTGAAATGCAAAACTTACCTCTTCAAGAATTAAGTAAAAGAGCAGATGAAGTAATAGCAGAAATTGAGACGAGTTTTAATGAAGAAACAATTGCCGATTCGCCTATTCAAAGAGAACGTGAGCTGAGTCCTGAAGAAGAAACAGATTTAAAAACAATTAATGATCCTCTATTACCTGAGCGCGAACTCGAGGGTTTTAAAGCTGCTCGGCGTGAAATCAGGGGTCTTGATGCTACTCTACAGAGAATAAATGACGAGCTAAAAAACAACTTGGCAAAACTTGGTGAGCTAAATAGAGAAATAAGAGAAGAAAAAAATAAACTGACTGATGATAACAATTTAGGGGTAGAAGAAAAGGCTAGAATACAGGCGAAAATACAGGAGTTAATGGAACTAAAGGCAAACAGGTTAGAAATGCTGTCTACTAACAGAGAACAAATAGCATATCAAACAAGCAGAATCAAAGAATCTATAAACAGCCTCCTTCATGAAAATACTACGTTAGCAGAAAGAATAAGGACTCTGTTCAGAGAGCGGGGGATTACAATAGCTAGTATATTAACGGCCATTGGGTTTGCTATCTCTACACTGGTTCTTGCATTAACCGGCAGTGCGCCAACGCGGCCAGTAGCTCCTCCAACGCCTCAGCCCGGTAAAAGTTGGATTAGAAAACAATTGCACCATCTAGCAAACTTATTAAAGAAGTTAGCTGTCAAAGCGCTTAATGCTCTGCCTGGCATAATAGGCGGTGTTGTTAGTTGGGTTTTGTCTACAATAGGCAAAGTGGTTGGTTATATGGCTGACCATCTGTGGACTTTGGGGTGCTGGCTGCCGGTTTAATTTTTAGTAAAATAAAGTATAGCCAGTCCAGTAAAAGTTAAAAACACAATAAGGGCTGTCTTTTCGCTAGTGTGTCTGTCGGGGTGAGGTACATCAACAGGTGGACCGCTTTCTGGCTGTGGGCTGCTTATAACTGGTGGGGGGTCGCTTTCAGGGCTAGATACTTTTTTAAAAATGGCTGGTGCGGGTCTTGTGTTTAAACCTTGATTGTGTCCTAAGTTTTGGTCGTCTCCGGCTATGAGAATTTCATTATTATAATTCTGTATCATGCCAATCTGCAGTCTAAGGTCAGAAGGCAGCATGTATAATCCATGACCCACAACAAAGTCAACCTTTGACCTAGCATGTGCAAGAACGTTTTGGTACCTTTGTATGCTGAAAGGCAAATCAACAGCAGAGTTAATAGCATCTTCTAAATTGGCTAGAAATTGTTTTCTGGCGTCAAAGCCTGTAGATTGATCCACTATGCTAGACTTGGTCTGTGCTTGCGCTCCTAATAGACACCAAACGTACGTACGTATGGAGTCATTGAGTCTTTGCACTCCTGGCATTGTTAGACCTTTACTTTCATCCAAGATAAATGTTGCCCAAGCATTGGGGTGTTTTTGTTCTATTGATCCCAATCTAACTTGTTTGTTTGGCTTAAAAGAGGTGTGGCCGGGCCAGTAGTCAAAATTATATTCTCTATGTGTGCCCCACAAATACAATGTGCCCAACCCGTGATTGCGGTCTAACTTTTGTCTAAAGTTATTTGAAGGGTTAATGTTAAATTCGTTGCAGATTCTTTCATATGCATTATTGTCCATTGGGCTGAGAAATGGATTAAACGCGTTGTCATTGGGGAGGCGTACTTGTAGTTCAGTTAGTATGCGCCTATACTGATAATAAACATGAAAGTTATATACTGACCTTACTAAGAGGTTGGGGTGGTTTAAATGGTTTGTATATGAAACACCGCAGCCAGTGGTTGAGCAGTAAACTGCAAAATTTAACTGATTCTGGTAAAAAGCCATGGGATGAGTTGACCATGCTGATGGCACTCTATCGCTCTTTATTGGAGGATTTAAATATCTAGTTAGTGGGTTTACAAGTCTGACTAGAAAGCCATATGATTCATCCACTGCGATGGTTAGGTTACTAAAGTCCAAAGATCTGGGCTCATAAACCCCTCCTACATCGTAAGTGGCGCTTTCATTATATTTAAAAGGTTCCATTTTTAAATAGTTTTTAAAAAGGATTTAAAAAGGATGTACATTTATATAACTAAACAAAACACAAGTGTGTTCTTAAAGTATCCAATTAACAATAGGCGCGGTAATAGTAGGGTTGCTCTTAGAAAAATTGGTTTTAAAGTTAAGTGGTTTAATATATCTGAAGAAGCCCAGAATAACTGGATTAATATTAGTAACGAAGGGGGCAATCAAATAACTCATGAAAAAATACCAGAAGGCTATTACAGCTTTTGTTCTTTAAAAGAAGTATTTAACGAATTAGGTATATTGCTAAAAATTAACGAAGCAAACCTCAGAATTACTATGCATTTTCCACTAGAAGAAAAAAGAGAATACACTTTTCCTAAAGGCCTTGCTAGAATCTTGGGCTTCCACAGTACTAGCAGATCTTATAAATTTAGTACAAGAGAAAACATCTATCAATTTGAAGGTAATGAACCATGTGATTTTCTCGTTAACCCGATGTTGTATGTCCATTTACGAGAGTTAAAAACAAGTACTAATTTATTTGATGGCAATCCATCTGCAGTTCTAGGAGTACTGCCATCAATTAAGGCGGGGTTTTGCGATTATCAGTTAAGCACATTTGGTGAAGACAGCCGGTTTAAAGAATTAGTTGAAGGGCCTATAAATTCAGTGTGTGTAAAAATAACTAACCAAGATGGAAGGCCGGTTGTTTGTTCTGATTTGTTGGTAGTGCTTGAGATAGAAGATTAATCAGAAGAGGAGAGAGACTAATAATATGCGGGCCTCTAAATTGCTCATCTTTGTTTTGCACGAAAACCCCATTTTAAAATAACGATTACGTCAATTTTTGGAGGTTTTGCATGTTAATTTTGATTGTAGAAAAGGTGCTAGTTTTGGCAAAAAGTAGCATGAGATGGACGAGATTGTTTGTGAAAGGGGGGGTTTCGGGCAAAATAAGATGGTGGGTTAGTGCCCGCATATTATTAGTCTCTGCGAGAATGATGAACAGTGGACTTGAGTAACTGGAAACGGGGGGGGGGGGAGACGCGAGAATGGTGAATGCTGGACGGAGGGTGACTCTGAGAATGATGAATGTTGGATCGGAGAGGAAGAGAAGAACGCTGGAAAGATGAATGATAGATGGTAGGGTGGTGCGACGCTGATAAACGAAAGACGGATGAGGAAAACGAAGGAAAGAGAAGAGCGTGAGAATGATGACCTTGATACAATCAGGACAGCGACAGACTAGAGGTGGGCGCAATCAGCACAGAATGATGACCTCAATACAATCAGGACAGCGACAGACTGGGCGCAATCAGCACAGAATGATGACCTCAATACAATCAGGACAGCGACAGACTAGAGGTGGGCGCAATCAGCACAGAATGATGACCTCAATACAATCAGGACAGCGACAGACTGGGCGCAATCAGCACAGAATGATGACCTCAATACAATCAGGACAGCGGCAGACTAGAGGTGGGCGCAATCAGCACAGAATGATGACCTTGATACAATCAGGACAGCGACAGACTAGAGGTGGGCGCAGTCAGCACAGAATGATGACCTTGATACAATCAGGACAGCGACAGACTAGAGGTGGACGCAATCAGCACAGAATGATGACCTTGATACAATCAGGACAGCGACAGACTAGAGGTGGGCGCAATCAGCACAGAATGATGACCTTGATACAATCAGGACAGCGACAGACTAGAGGTGGGCGCAATCAGCACAGAATGATGACCTTGATACAATCAGGACAGCGACAGACTAGAGGTGGACGCAATCAGCACAGAATGATGACCTTGATACAATCAGGACAGCGACAGACTAGAGGTGGGCGCAATCAGCACAGAATGATGACCTTGATACAATCAGGACAGCGACAGACTAGAGGTGGGCGCAATCAGCACAGAATGATGACCTTGATACAATCAGGACAGCGACAGACTAGAGGTTGGCGCAATCAGCACAGAATGATGACCTTAATACAATCAGGACAGCGACAGACTAGAGGTGGGCGCAATCAGCACAGAATGATGACCTCAATACAATCAGGACAGCGACAGACTAGAGGTGGGCGCAATCAGCACAGAATGATGACCTCAATACAATCAGGGCAGCGACAGACTAGAGGTGGGCACAATCAGCACAGAATGATGACCTCAATACAATCAGGACAGCGACAGACTAGAGGTTGGCGCAATCAGCACAGAATGATGACCTCAATACAATCAGGACAGCGACAGACTAGAGGTTGGCGCAATCAGCACAGAATGATGACCTCAATACAATCAGGACAGCGACAGACTAGAGGTGGGCGCAATCAGCACAGAATGATGACCTCAATACAATCAGGACAGCGACAGACTAGAGGTGGGCGCAGTCAGCACAGAATGAGACGAGATAAGTGGACGGGAGCGCGTTGATCATAAATGGATGACACGGTGAAGAGGACATAAAAATACTGAGTGTAGGACGGGGGCAGAACACGACAAAAGTAAATGAAGAACAAGATGAGAGGAAGAGAACATGAGAATAATAACCGAGAGCCGGAACGGTAACTGGGGAACGTGAGAAGGATGAATGATGGACGAGTGAAGAAAAGGAGAACAAAGATCAATGGCTGTGAGAAGACAACGTGGAACTGATGAATGATGCTCTGAAGGAGGGAAAGGAGTTATAGAGCATGAATGATGGACGGGAGAAGAACATAAGAATGATAAATGACGGGTTGAATAGGAAAGGGGAGAACTGGATGGAGTTGAATATGGTACGTCCATCCTACTGTCCAAAGAAAAGTAAAGGGATAACACTAGAAATGACTGTATGATAAGTTCGCAGCAATGCAAAAGAAAAGGTCAGCAGTGTATCAAAGGAACAGGTTGTAGCAGGGAAGAATGAAGGGGGTGGGGATGTCGGGACAGACTGCAGGATTTCAAAGGTTGGAGGTGGAGTGGAAAAAGACCAAACATGACATAAGAGAATGGGGAATATGGAAACATGAATAATAATTTCCCTTCCCCTCTGACCAGCCTTCCCGCCTGCACAACCACACCCCGGTGAGTGTCGACGCTCAACCTGAATATGATCTCACACTGAACCTGGCTCTGCACAGGGTCTTACTGAATCAACTAGTTTGACGAATGCGTATGAAATATCAGCAACGAAATATTGTTGGAGACTACCAGCGGTATCACGAAAGAAATCGCAGGAATGAAAAACTGTTGAATGCTAAGAGCGGTTTCACAAGTGAAGTATTTCACGGAACAGCAACGAAATAACATTGACCTGCACCTTGGTTAATTTCAGAAAGAGTGAACAGCATAAAGCCCGGAGAACTCAGAAACAAAGGCTAACTCAACCAGGTGCAGAAACTTGATCACTGAAAATGAAAAGAAAAACGTACGGTGTTGACTACCTTTGGAAAGGAAACGGCGAATCAGGGGGCACTTTTTGGCAGCCTGTCTGTTGACCTATGGTACAGGGAGCTAAACAGAAGTGAACCCTTAAGCAAAAATGTCACGCAAGAAGTGAACTTAACACGTGGAATGTAGAACGGAAAAAAACGGTCAGGATACTCTGTGTGTGTGTGTGTGTGTGTGTGTGTGTGTGTGTGTGTGTGTGTGTGTGTGTGTGTGTGGTGTGTGTGAGAGAGAGAGAGAGAGAGAGAGAGAGAGAGAGATTTCTGTATAAGAGGAAAGTGTCTTTCACAAACGTTAAACAACAGCTCCAGACATCATCGGACTTTGGATGACTGAATACAAACGAAGGAAAGTCTTGTCAGACTGTGCTCGTATGGAAATATAGCGAAAACAACAGTCTTGGCATAGCGGCTCCACAATCACCAAGCTAGAATGTCAGTGCTTTAGGGAGAAATAAATTACTCAAAGCTGACAACATTATCAGAAACGATTCTGAAATGACAATATTGGAGCTGGGCAATGTCAGTTTCGTCACAGCTCGAGCAGACCATAGAGAGCATTTCCAGGACTGTCAACACATAATAAAAACAAAATCAAATAAAACGCAAGCAAACAAACAAACAAAACAAAGCCAACAAGCCACACCCGTCAAGGGAAAACTCAGATTTACATACGACTTACAGGTACGCTTATTGATAATATCAACTGCCATGCTGCAGTCCTTCACTCGGATAAAACTAAGCCATGCTAAGTGCACCAATCGCTCAGATCATTTCACTAAGATTTTTCTCTAAAAACCGACAAAATAATCCTTTTGAGAAAATTCCAATGCAACAAAGATACATCAAAATGCCTAACTAGTGAACAGCACCTAGAACAGACAAGAAGTGCCTGTTCCAGTGGTTCAACTCTCACTATGCCCAGTCATCGGATTACAAGGAAGAACTTGCCACTCAAAGTTTATTTTAAAAAATGATTTCCACACCCCAGGAAGATGCACAAACCGCATATACAGAAAAGCGATTAGTAACAGTGCAGAGAAAACAAATTCAACCCAGATTTAAAAAGAAGTAAAGGCAAAGAGAGTCACACACACACACACACACACACACACACACACACACACACACACACACACACACACACATTACAAGCACTGGACTTCTAGAAGACAGGGGCACAATTTACACTGAAAGATCCTCAACCCCCCCCTCTCTCTCTCTCTCTCTCTCTCTCCCATGCATTCCCATTGGGCGAATTAAAAAAAGTATGAAGAATGTTTAAAACACAGATTAAAGAATGGGCCACACAGGCAGCAAAAACGACAGTGAAATAAACCAAGACAAAAAAAATCCCAAAACGCGAAAGAAAAAGATGACGAGCACAATATCGCAAGAAGATTGGAACGCAGCTTATACTAAAAGAGTCATACCCCCATCCCACCTCCACCCCTTCTTTCGGCATGGGGTTCCCACTGTACAGGGTGAGTTCTAGGCCAGAGATCAAAAAGGGCTGTCATAAGCAGGTTTGGAAAAGCACGTTACAACGCTGGCAGCACTGGAAAGGTCTTTCAGGATACTCAGAGAATGCAAGCTGGCGTGTGCTTCGTGGACCTGTCTTTTCCTCTAGGATGTTGTGATCTTCCGTTTCACTCACAGAAAGAAAGGAAGAGAGGCGCGTCAGTGAATGAGGAGCCATGAAGGCACTGGGTGGGGGGGGGGGGGGGGGGAGGGGGGAGGGTGGAGGTGGGGGGGGGGAGGGACAGACGTTCGGAAGGGATTAAGTGGGTTCTCAGATAACGAGAGATCAACGCTAGTAAAATCACTTGAACGACAGATAGGACGAAGACGAAAGACCAAAGGTGTTCGACTATGACAAAATAAAGTGATCAGGAAGAAATGAGATAACGTGTAGATTTAGAACACATGACGTCTAAAACTTTTTTTTTTTTAATTTAAAAAAAAACTCCCTTCGTAGAAAGAAAATCAGCGATTCTGTTAATTCTTAATTCACTTGCAGCATAGCTGCTTTCAGATTTGATACTGACCGCCATTGCCCCTCGCGCGGTCTCTGCATATGTGTGTGTTTGTGTGTGTGTGTGGTGTGTGTGTGTGTGTGTGTGTGTGTGTGTGTGTTAGGAGTTGGGGGGTGGAGATGATGCGGGGGAGCATGAAAGTAAGCCACGTGGCATCTCCAGTCTCTGAAAAGGCGAGGTGGAGGGAAGGGAAAAGAGGAGGGGTGGAAAGCTGAGGATGTAGCGCTAAGGGGTGGGAGAGGTGTTGGCAGATGTCTCCAATGAAATATCAAACAGATCATTGGGTGGTTCTTAATCATATCGGCTACTGGTGCTACGGACACAAGTTGTTTATCATTATTATATACTACGCACAAAAAGTTAAGGATCGGTATGTGAAAACAGGTGCGTAATAAACTCAGTTCGCTACTGTTATTTATTTCTTAGTCCAGCCAAATTGTCATGAATTCTTGTTCAGCTGTAAGTGGGCGATGTTGTGTTAGTGCGAAAATTGCACGGGATTCTCTACTACTGAGCTGGGCCGCAAACGGAAAAGCGGAAACTTGCGAAAAAATGACCTTGTTTTGGACCGTTCTGCCTGAACACATTGCACTTGCCAGATGGAAAAACCATTATGCACGTGCAAGCACTGCTGTTTATGTGCGAGATGCTGTCGCTCGCTTGGCTATATAAGAAGACATTCCACCAGTAGCAGGCCTGATCTGACAATGCCTCCACGACGAAAATTAAGCGAGTTGGATAGGGGACGAGCTGTTGCATGGTTCCAAGATGGTGTTCCCAAGCGAGAAGTGGCCAGGCGACTTCATGTGTCCATCTCGGTCATTGTCCGACTGATTCAACGCTTCACAGCCACTGGGATTGTCCATGAAAGACGCAGATCTGGTCGACCGAAGAAGACAACCCCAAGTGACGATCGTCTCATTGAACGACAAGCCCTGCAGACAAGAACAGCCTCTTCCAGCATAATTCAAAGGCGGTTCAGGGTGGCTACTAACATCAACATCAGCCAGCAGACCATACGTAACCGCCTACATGGGTTTAATCTCCGTTCTCGTCGCCCAGCAGTACGGCCACGCTTAACTCCAGCCCATCGGGCAGCACGCCGCGCCTTCTGCGCACGTCACGTGAGGCGGACACGTCAGCAATGGTCCCAGGTCCTGTTCAGTGATGAATCACGCTTCACCCTTCACCACAACGACGGCCGACTGAGGGTCTGGAGGCGCCCAGGGCAACGCTTTACTGACGCCACTGTCCAAGAAAAGGTGGCCTTTGGTGGAGGTTCTGTAATGGTCTGGGGGGCCTTCAGCCTTCACCACAGAACACCCTTGTATCATGTACAGGGTAACCTGACTGGCATCCGATACCGGGATGAGATCCTTCGACCGCTGGCTGTGCCTACACTGCAGCAGATGGGACCGAGGGCTGTCTACCAGGATGACAATGCTCGCCCCCACAGGGCAAGGGTGGTCAACGACTTCCTGCAGCAGTCTGGAGTCAACAGAATGGAGTGGCCAGCATGCAGTCCCGATCTCAACCCGATTGAGAACCTCTGGGATGAGCTGGATCGCAAAGTGAGGAGCCACCCCCCTCCCAGGGATGCCCAACACCTCTACCAGATGCTGCAGGCTGAGTGGCAGGCGCTTCCACAGAGGATCTTCACCAACCTGGTCAACTCGATGAGGACTCGCTGCGTCGAGTGCCAGAACAGCCATGGTGGTTACACGCATTACTGAGCTTTTGGGAGCATCAGTATGCCCTGTCTTGTGATTTCAATGACTTTGGGAAATCAAATTTGGATACGTACCCACTTTAATCAAATGTACACACCAAACGATTGCTCGAGATTGAAGGCAATTGTGCATCGTTATCACTAAAGAATGGAATTAAATGTTGGCCAAACTTCAGCGCATTGACTTTCTTATTTTGACAGTTATGAATGTTTGTGAAAGTGATCCTTAACTTTTTGTGTGTAGCTTAGATGTTATTATTGCTCTTATCATTAATGATATCATGATTATTATCATCATTATTGTTATTATCATTATCATTGTTACCATCATCATCATCATTACTATTATTATCATTATTATTATTATTATCATAATTATCATCATCATTGTAATAATCGCTGTTGAGATTATTATCAGCAGCAGCAGCAATAGTTATAGTGGCAGCAGTCGTATTTTCTTATAGTTGTTTTTGTCATCCGTCCATTACCCTCCGACGCCTGATTTTTTTCTTTTTCTCCATCGACTTTGCAACAGGTAAAAGAATGTGCTGAGGAAGAGCGATATTCACTTTTGAGAAGAAAAAAAAA
>CM065715.1:103875068-103892568 GCA_033310375.1 Conus canariensis
ATTAGGCGTATTTAATACCGTCTGACTGCGCCATTGGCCATTTAGCTGTGGTGTTTTTTTCCTTCTTAATTTGATGATTACATTCATTTTTAAATTCACATAATGGGGCATTCACGAGTCATCAGGCGTATTTAATACCATCTGACTGCGCCATTGGCCCTGCTAGCTGTGTACCCCCCCCCCCCCCCCCTTTTTTTTTTTAATTTTTTAATCAGATGATGATATCAACTTTTTACGCCACCTAACAGAGCATTCACGAGTCATTAGGCGTATTTAATACCATCTGACTGCGCCATTGGCCCTTCTAGCTGTGGAGTTTCTCTCCCTTTATTCGATGATCACATTAATCTTTTCTTTTTTTTTCTTTTTTTTTTTTTTTAAAGTCCACACAACAGGGCATTCACGAGTCATTAGGCGTATTTAATACCATCTGACTGCGCCATTGGCCCTGTTAGCTGTGGAGTTTCTCTCCCTTTATTCGATGATCACATTAATTTTTTTTTTTTTTAAACCTTTTTTTTTTAGTCCACACAACAGAGCATTCACGAGTGATTAGGCGTATTTAATACCATCTGACTGCGCCATTGGCCCCGTGCAGATCCCCCCCCCCCCCACCCCACCCCCTTCGCCTTGTTTCGATATTACTTTTTTTTTTTTTTTAGTCCACGTAACTGACCATTCACGAGTCATTAGGCGTATTTAATACCATCTGACTGCGTCACTGGCCCCGTTAGGATGGAGTTCCCCTCTCCCCCTCCGACCCCCCCTCCCCCACCCGTTGCCCTTTATTCGACAGTAACATTAACTGTCTTGGTCCAAGTAACAGGGTATTCACAAGTCTTTAGCCATATTTCATACCACCTGACTACGTTATTTGGCCGTTAGCTGTAGAGGATTTGTTTGCCCCTCCTTTTTTAGCACCTGTGACCAAGGACATTCTTTTGTGGGCGGAGGATCATTTTTGTATAGAACCAAGGAGATGGCACCCTCTGTTGACCCCAGTCTAAAGTCGAAAGAGGGAGGGCATTCAGGAGGGAAGGTGCTTGGAACCACCGTTTGATGGCATGGGGTTGATCCCGGTGCTGAGGGTTCGGGCGGACGTCCACCAAGGGGGCGTTGATTGTTGGAACTTGTCTCAAAGGGCAGGAAGTCGGGTTTGAAGACGGACTGTGAGAATAAATGAGGAAAAAGGCCATGACGGGGCTGAAATAGAATCTCTCTCTCTCTCTCTCTCTCTCTCTCTCTCTCTCTCTCTCTCTCTCTCTCTCTCTCTCTCCTCACACACACTCTCTCTCTCTCTCTGATTCCCCGTCAGTCGGTCGGTCGGTCTCTCTCTCCCTCTCTGTCTCTCTCTGTCTGTCTGTCTCTCTCTCTCTCTCTCTCTCTCTCTCTCTCTCTCTCTCTCTCTCTCTCTCTCTCTCTCCCCTTTCGTCGCTATCTGTCTGTCCCCTCTCTCTCTCCGTCGGTGTCTGTCTGGCTGTGTCAGTCATTCACTCAGTCAGTCAGCCTCTAAGTGTGTGTGTGTGTGTGTGTGTGTGTGTGTGTGTGTGTGTGTGTGTGTGTGTGTGTGTGTGTGCACGCGCGCGCGCGCGCGCACGCGCTCACAAGCCACCTATCTGATTTAAAACGATTACCGTAAAGAGAACTCTTAAGACACGTAAAGAGTTTCAAAGTTACAGCAGCCTTTCTGCATTCGGTGCTATGCCCTATGAACGCAAACAAGGAAGCGGAAGAAGGTGATCTTTTTCTCTCTGTTGGAGCCTAAACCTAAGTATATGTTTTGTTTCATCAGTCTCTTCTGATTGTTGTTGGACTGAGGGAAGTGTTCAGTTTGGTTGTGTGCGTATTTGGTTATTCACTTACTGTGTGGTAGCTGAATAATATTGAAAGCCACTGGGAAGATGTGTTCTGTGTGTGTGTGTGTGTGTGTGTGTGGTGTGTGTGTGTGTGTGTGTGTGTGTGTGTGTGTGTTCGTGTGCGTGTGCGTGTGCGTGTGCGTGTGTGTTTTTCTGCGGACCATGTCATACTGCATGATTGTTTTGTTACTCATCTCCTGACCTTTCTTCTGAGTTTATTCCTCATTGACTGCACTAAAATTTAGGGTGTTTACAGCAACGAAGTTCTCCTGACCTGAATTTCATTTTACATTTAAGAAAAAGCGTGCCGACAGATGTCAGAATCCTCAAGACATCACTTTAAAGGCAGTATCATACCAGCTATACTCAAACTTGTCAGAACTTGGTCACTATTTGATTCCCCTGAACTCGTTTTAAACTTCAGTTAACATGAATCGCGTTTCAGCTCGTAAGAACCCCCCCCCCCCCCCCCCTCTAAGCTCGTTTTAAATTTCATTTCATATTCACTGTACGGCAACTTGTCAATAACGTAATCCCGATTTAGTATTCTTGATCTCATTTCAAATGGCCTTTTCTCTGAACCGTTCTAAAGCTGTAACAATAAAGAAAACATTGCCTTAGGATCGCACAGAACCAGTGAGAAGGCAGTATGTACATATCAAAATGCAGTCACAACGTACTTTTACTGACCTCACCCTGCCTAAAGCACAATGCATTGTGATGTGTTGTGTACGTCATCAAGTAACCATTTTATAAACATAATTACATGATGATATGCTGAGGTTATATCCTCTTTTCTCTTTGTTCATTCGCTTATTTATCTATGCCTCTATTTTGGGCTTGCTTTATACCTAATTTCAGATTCTTAAATGTTGCTGCATGTTTTTGTCTGTGTGATAACAACAAAGGAAAATAAACATGTTTCTTGAAAAAAAAAATTTTACTGACCACCCTTCAAACGTCATTTCATGTAATCCATATCAAACCCTGTCAGAATCGAATTTGAAACTCTTCAAACAAACAGAAAATGTTCAAATTCATTGTGAAATCAGCCTTTTTTTAAAGTACTTTGTGGAATGCAAAATGTTTGCATATGTTTGTTTACACTGCTGAATAACTCATTCTTTACCCCATTGTGTGAAAAAGACCCCCCCAAAAAATCAGACTTAACAAGCTTCCCAACAGGATTCACTAAGAGGAGGAAGAGGGCAGGAGAAGAGGAGAGTGGGGAGGACATGGGGGTGGGGGTGGGAAGCGGGAAGAGGATCAGTGAATTATAAAAAAAAAAAGAAAGAAAGAAAAAGAAAACGGATTTCACCGTGACTCGTATCACTGAGTGACATCAAAAACAAATGATTTGAAAAATTACAACAGTGACAGTAATTACTAGCAACATAATACATATCGCAATTATCAGTACTATTTTTCGTCCACAACGAGTACTGCTATTTCTAGTACTGCTATTGCTGGTGGTACAACACCACTACTCTTGCTACTTCTATTACTGCTGCTGCTGCTGCTGCTGCTACTGCTGCTGCTGCTGCTATATACCCAGTACATTACGACAGTCATGACAAGAGGATCTAACAAAATTTTGGCAACAATAGCGCTGAGCACGTTCATTTTAACTGCACACGCGCGCGCGCGCGAGCGCACGCACGCACGCACGCACACACACACACACACACGCACGCATGCACACACACACGCACGCACGCACGCGCACGCACGCGCACACACACACACACACACACACACACACACACACACACACACACACACACACTCACTCCATGCCCAACAGTCAGAAAAGACAAACTAAATTTTAAAAAAGGTGGTGGATAAGGGTCACAACGCTTCTTCGAAGAAACAATTTTCGGAAGATGTAAAACTTGGCTTGGCGAACAGAGAAAGGGAGCTGGTTATCGACGGAGAGACCCTTGTACGAAAAGAAAACGATGACCGTAGGAATTAGGCCTTGCAGAAGGTAGTCTGTACATGTAGATGTCATAAAGAAGAACGCTGGCCGTATGGCTTGGGCCTAAAAGAAGACAGTCTGTAGATGTGGATGTCAGCAGCAGAACGAAGATGAAGTGTGGACGGACTGAAATGCTCAGAGTGACACGCTGGAGCCTGGTCGTCAAGCGACATAAACGACAGGAGAGATTGGGAAACATCCCTTCTTCAACGTGCGACCGGCGAAGGGGAGCTAAAGAGAGAGGTGCAATACAAGCATGGTCAGAGGATCTGAAAGCACGTCGTGCAGTACTCTTCTAGATTTTATTGAGGCTAGATGCCCAGGACAAGAAAGATTTTTCCGCGATCTGGTGTGAATTGGACAAAGAAGCGCATAAAAATAGAGGCAGCTTCTTCATTAAGGTAGTAACGGAAGGAACCGATTCTTCTGCGCTCGACAGGGAAGGTGCGATATTTGCAAGGTGAAGAGAGTTGTTGAAACGAGAGTTTCTTCAGCCAATACAACCAGATTCTCACCTACTGAGAAAATCTTTTTTTGTGTGTGTGTGTCTTGTTTACATGTTAAAGAAAAACAGATCGATGAAAGAAAGAGAGGGGGAAAAGGAGGGTGGGGGGATGCAGCTCTAAAACTGATACAGGAGATTGGAAGACAAAGGGTTATGGCCGTCATAACTCTCCCCAAGGCGTCGCTATGTCATGGAACAAGGAGCCAAAAAGACGATCGTTTCACACGAGCTTCTGAAGTCCATGATTATTGCAAAGTGTTATGATTATGTCCTTCAACATCCCATCCTATATCACAAATCCAGTATGGTCCAATGAGAACAGAAGAACAACAATATGGTTTAACAGTTACATGTTTTAGTGCAAAAGGGGGTTGGGGGGGGGGGGGGGGGTAGGGGAGGGTACAAAACAAAGAGAAAAAAATCGACTTCGAGGGAAGGCAAGTAAGATACAACTTGTATTAGAAAAAAAATTGAGTGTGCATAAAATCTGCACAAGGTGGCTGACGATCGGCAGCAATGGAAACAGAGGAGCAGCCTTCATCCCCTAGTGCCCCCAGTTGACTGCCAGGTGTCAGCATGAAAGAGTCTTCACAGAAAAAAAAAATGTTTATTTCCGTGTACAATGACCGTCACGACTTCTGATCCTGATGATCTCAATGCACAATAATTCAATTCATTACCTCAACCAATTTTTAAAAAAAAATTAAGCAGAAACAAAAGCAAAAACAAAACAAAAACAAAAAACGCCAAGAGTATTGAAAGCAGACTGGAAAAATAACCGAAATCGCTGTTCAAACCACCCAAATCCAAAAGCAAACGGAGAGAAAAAGTAATCGTCAGACCAGCGTTGAAATTCATGCTTACTTAAGCTAAGATCTAATGACTGACTTACTCAGTATGGCTTAATTTTATATGTCCGAAGATGCCAGTCGTCCAGATTGTGTAACATGCATTGATTTATATGACTATTTATACGTATGCCATTTTCCCCCCTCCCCTCTGTGTGTGTGTGTGTGTGTGGTGTGTGTGTGTGTGTGTGTGTGTGTGTGTGTGTGTGTGTGTGTGTGTGTGCTTTGCGTGGTGACAGCCCTGAAATGGCTCCTGCTGGTCGGCTGGACTACACCAAAACGCCAGTGACTGAATCAACATGACAGACAGCTGATCTGGGGGTTATTCCCCAAGGTATTCCAAGGTTATGAGCTGACGAGAAAAACAGATGCTGCCACATTTTGGTAGCCTACAACATCAGAGAAGACATGATGCTGGTGCCGAGTGTCCAAAGATATTTTACACCTCACAGAGTAAGCAACATAATGCTAGGCGTGCACAGAGTATTCTGCACTTCACGGCGGAAGTAAGAGTGTCAGGCGTGCACCGGGTATCCCACGCTTTACGACGAATGTAACAGTGTCAGGCGTGCACCGGGTATTCTACACTTTACGGCGAAAGTAAGATAGTGTCAAGCGTGCACCGTGTATTCTACACTTTACGGCGAAAGTAAGCGTCAAGCGTGCTTCGGGTATTCAACACCTTACACAGAAAGTAATAATGCCAGGCGTGCATCGGGTATCCTACACCTTACGGAGAAAGTAACAATGCCAGGCGTGCATCGGGTATCCTACACCTTACGGAGAAAGTAACAATGCTAGGTGTGCACCAGGTACCCTGCACCTTACGGAGAAAGTAACAATGCCAGGTGTACACCGGGTACCCTGCACCTTACGGAGAAAGTAACAATGCCAGGTGTACACCGGGTACCCTACACCTTACGGAGAAAGTAACAATGCCAGGTGTACACCGGGTACCCTACACCTTACGGAGAAAGCAACAATGCCAGGTGTACACCGGGTACCCTACACCTTACGGAGAAAGTAAGGATGCCAGGGGTGAACTGGGTACCCTACACCTTACGGGGAAAGTAACAGTGCCAGGTGTACACCGCGTATCCTACACCTTTCGGCGAAAAAAACATGGCGCCACGTGCGCACGATTTCCTACACCTCACGGATGAAGTAACATGTTGCAAGGAGTGCACGGATATCCCCTTCATCTTACGGCAAAAGTACCATGAACACCAGTTCACACTTTACGGCGAAAAAAACATGATGCTAGGTGTACACGGATAGCCTACGTCTTAAGGAGAATGTAACATGGCGCCAAATGTGAACAGATATCCTACACCGAAAATAACATGATGCCAGATATGAACGGATATCCTACACCGAAAATAACATGCCAGATATAAACGGATATCCTACACCAAAAATAATATTGTGCCAGATATAAGCGGATATCCTACACTGAAAATAACATGGTGCCAGATATGAACGGATATCCTACGCCCAAAATAAAGTGCCAGTTATGAACGGATATCCTATACCGAAAATAACATGGTACGAAATATGAATGAATATCCTATACCGAAGATGGTGCCAGATATGAACGTACTTATCTCAGCAACTATTAAAAAAATGATAGACAGGCCTGAATAGGCCAGTGCAGCTATCTAAACAAGTAAACACAGTGGACAGCCCTGATTTCGCCAACTGCTAGGAAGATAAATGACAGCACCACGGGAAAGGCAATAACAAACTGCAACATCAAGATATCGAACAAACTAAGAAGGATAAGGACATCGTGAAAAAGAAAAGATAGATGACGCCATGGGGAGAATCGAAAGATTGCTGAGGAAACCAAAACAATGAAAAATGGATTATGGAACCATGACAAGAGCAAAGGTGGGTGTTGCTGTCGTGAGTATGGAAATATAGATGACATTATGAGAATGGAAAGAACAGAAAAAGATACACCCGAATGTGTCTCTCACAGAGAAAGTAACATACAGAGGATCAGTGTGAACATCGTAACAAGCAAAGATGAATGTGGACATCGTGAGAAAGGACAGATGGAAGTAGACATTATGAAAAAAGAAAGATGAGTATGGACATTAAGACAAATGGAAGATGAGTGTGGACGTCGAAAGATGGGTGTGGACATCCTGAGAAATGAAAGCTGGGTGAGGACACTGCAACAAATGTAAAGATGGGTGAGGACATTACAACAAATGTAAAGCTGGGTGAGGACATTGCAACAAATGTAAAGATGGGTGAGGACATTACAACAAATGTAAAGCTGGGTGAGGACATTACAACAAATGTAAAGCTGGGTGAGGACATTACAACAAATGTAAGGATGGGTGAGGACATTGCAACAAATGTAAAGCTGGGTGAGGACATTACAACAAATGTAAAGCTGGGTGAAGACATTGCAACAAATGTAAAGCTAGGTGAGGACATTACAGCAAGTGTAAAGATGGGTGAGGACATTACAACAAACGTAAAGCTGGGTGAGGACATTACACCAAGTGTAAAGATGGGTGAGGACATTACAACAAACGTAAAGCTGGGTGAGGACATTACAACAAGTGTAAAGATGGGTGAGGACATTACAAACGTAAAGCTGGGTGAGGACATTACAACAAGTGTAAAGCTGGGTGAGGACATTACAACAAATGTAAAGATGGGTGAGGACATTACAACAAGTGTAAAGCTGGGTGAGGACATTACAACAAGTGTAAAGCTGGGTGAGGACATACAACAAATGTAAAGCTGGGTGAGGACATTACAACAAATGAAAAGATGGGTGAGGACATTGCAACAAATGTAAAGATGGGTGAGGACATTGACAACAAATGTAAAGTGGGTGAGGGACATTACAACAAATGTAAAGTGGGTGAGGACATTACAACAAATGTAAGGATGGGTGAGGACATTGCAACAAATGTAAAGCTGGGTGAGGACATTACAACAAATGTAAAGCTGGGTGAAGACATTGCAACAAATGTAAAGCTAGGTGAGGACATTACAGCAAGTGTAAAGATGGGTGAGGACATTACAACAAACGTAAAGCTGGGTGAGGACATTACACCAAGTGTAAAGATGGGTGAGGACATTACAACAAACGTAAAGCTGGGTGAGGACATTACAACAAGTGTAAAGATGGGTGAGGACATTACAAACGTAAAGCTGGGTGAGGACATTACAACAAGTGTAAAGCTGGGTGAGGACATTACAACAAATGTAAAGATGGGTGAGGACATTACAACAAGTGTAAAGCTGGGTGAGGACATTACAACAAGTGTAAAGCTGGGTGAGGACATTACAACAAATGTAAAGCTGGGTGAGGACATTACAACAAACGTAAGGATGGGTGAGGACATTGCAACAAATGTAAAGATGGGTGAGGACATTGCAACAAATGTAAAGATGGGTGAGGGCATTACAACAAATGTAAAGATGGGCGAGGACATTACAACAAATGTAAAGATGGGTGAGGACATTACAACAAATGTAAAGATGGGTGAGGACATTGCAACAAATGTAAAGCTACCTTTGGAGAAATTAAGTCAGACAGAGGAGCCGGAATAGCTCAGTTGGTAGAGCATCGGACTCGTAATCTTGGGGTTGCAGGTTCGCATCTCCGCCGGGCCGTTTCGCTACACGGGGGGGGGGGGGGGGGGGGGGGGGGGGGGGGGGGGGGGGGGGGCCCTCGGAGTTAACATTGGTTCTGACTCCATTCCCCATACAGTCCTTCGAATGAGACTATAAACCGAGGTTCCGTGTGTGAACGCACGCACATCTTGCACACACGTAAAATCCCATCCCCAACTTTCGGAAGAGAAGGTCAGTTTGGCCGTTGGTATGGATGACACGTTACACATAGCGTGCACCTTTTCCGAAGTTGGAGTATGGCTACCTTAATGGCGGGATAAAAAAAAAAGAACGGTCATACACACGCAAGTGTCAGAATAATCAACTTGATGATTGTGGACACTCTACGGAAAGAAGAAAACAAGATGCGAAACATATAAACGTACTCCCAGTTTTCCAAACCGCTTATAAATCGGCCAAGTGCTTTGTGAGATAAGAAATAAAGGCAAAATAACGGTTTTAAACGGTTATTTAACCGATGCACACTTTTGAAACTGGTATTTTAGTCCTCACTGGGCTAAAGCCTGTGTACATACCAAATTTCATCCAAATCGGACAAAATGTCAAGAATAACGGTTTTTAACGGTCAGATTTTGAAACACAACATGGAAGTGCCATTTGTGTTGATAACCTTTCTACAGGGTCGAACTTTAATTAAGGACCACTTATACACAGTCTCACAAAACATAGAAAGAAAAACCGACAACGACAGAAACTTTATAAATGTTTAATTTCATTATCAGTGAACAACATTTTGTCACTTTCATCGAAAAAATCATTCTTTCTGATTAGACAGGGGAGCCTGAATGAGACTACCCCCAAAATGACATTCACAAAAAGAGTGTTTCTTTACAGTCTGATCAAAACCGAGTGTGTCCCCCTCGTGCTGCCACACAATCCACACAGCGCTGCCTCATGGTGTTGACTGTTCTTGTAATGAGTGCCTGGGGGAGGTTTGCCCACTCCTGCTGCAGGTAGTGCAGCAGCTCCTGTCGATTTGCCGAGAACAGGGTGATTTTCTTGAACTCTCCTCCCAAGCTCGCCCCAGATGTTCTCAATAGGGTTCATGTCCGGGCTGTTTGCCGGCCATGGCATCCTGGTGATGCCAGCTTGCACCACAAAAGTGTTCACGGCTCGACAACGATGTGGGGTGGCATTATCGTCCATGAACACAGCCTGAGCCCCGATCTGCTGGAGTGCTGGGACAACCAAAGGCCGTAAAATCTCCTGCAGGTAGCGTTGGCCGTTCAGGTTGCCATCCACATGGTACAGGGGAGTCTTGTGGTGACTGCTGATGCCCCCCCCCCCCCCCCCCCATACCATGACGGAGCCACCACCAAAAGCGACGACCTCCTGGATGACGTCATCTGCCAGCTGCTCCCTAGGACGCCGCCACACCCGAATGCGCCCATCTCGTGGCTTCAACTGGAACTTGGACTCATCGGTGAAAAGCACCATCCGCCACTGAGCCCGAGTCCATGTTCGATGAGCTGTGCACCAGGCCAGGCGACGTGCCCGGTGGGCCGCAGTCAGTTTTGGTTTCCGGACTGGGCGCCTTGCTCGAAGGTTGGCAGCATTGAGGCGCCGCCGTATGGTCATCTCACACACTGCTGTGTTAGTGGCAACTTGGAGCCGACGCCTGATGGTGTTGGAGGTGGTGGTCCTGGTCCGAAGAGCATGTCTGCGGATGAACCTGTCATCTCTTGCAGTGGTCTTCTTTGGCTGGCCTGGACGGGGTCTCTCTTTGACAGTTCCATTGGCTTGAAAACGTTCTCTCAGCCGAATGATGACGGAGTGGGACACTTGTAGTCTTCTGGCCACTTCTCGAACGCCAACTCGATCCTGCAGCCATGCAATCGCCCGGGTCCGGTCAAAATCAGACAGCTTGCGTCTTGGAGGCATTTTTGTGTTATGAAGAATTATGCACGTTGGGCTGCTTTTAGGGGCATTCCAGTCAGTAAAATGCTCTGCAATGCATTGGTTTTTGCACGTGCATTTGGAATTTCAGTGCAAAACCGTTTGAAGCAGTGTTCACTCTTGCTTAAAAAACAAGCAATTTTGACAATCTGCAACTTTCAACCCCCCCCCCCCCCCCCCTCTCTGCATGCCGCACGTGACAATAAGACAGCTTTCGCAAGCTTTGCGGAATACTCTGTTAACCCCTTAAACCTTTCCCAGTCGAATTCTTCGAAAAAATGCATTGCTTGTATTTTTGGCCAATTTAAAAAGAAAGGGCCTTTTTTCGGGGTGGTCCTTAATTAAAGTTCGACCCTGTATATACAAAATTTCATTAAAACCCACCAATATATTAAAAAAACGGCAAAATAACGGTTTAACGGTAATATAACCGATATACACTTTTGAAACCGGTATTTTAGTCCTCACTGGGTTAAAGCCTGTGTACATACCAAATTTCATCCAAATCGGACAATATGTCAAGAATAACGGTTTTTAACGGTCAAATTTTGAAACACTACATGGAAGTGCCATTTGTGTGTGATAACCTTTCTATATACAAAATTTCATTAAAACCCACCAGTATATAAAAAAATAACGGCAAAATAACGGTTTAACGGTTATATAACCGATATACACTTTTGAAACCGGTATTTTAGTCTTCACTGGGCTAAAGCCTGTGTACATATCAAATTTCATCCAAATCGGACAATATGTCAAGAATAACGGTTTTTAACGGTCAAATTTTGGAACACTATGTAGAAGTGCCATTTGTGTGTCATAACCTTTCTATATACCAAATTTCATTAAAATCCACCTATATATAAGAAATAACGGCAGAATAACGGTTTTTAACGGTTGTTTAATCCATTTTCAGCATTACATCACTTACATATGGAAAGAGGCTCCGATTTGTCACAAGAACATCCAAACTGCTTATAAATTGGCCAAGTACTTTCCGAGATATTCCATAAAGAAGAAAAACCGTTACAGGCCGTTACAACCGTTAGTAACGGCTATAACGAGGCAAACTAAAACATCAGGCATCATCCGTGACCCATAATGAACATACCTACAAATTTTCATAAAGGTCGGCCAAGTACTTAATGAGATATTCCATAAAGAAAAAAAAACGTTACAGGCCGTTACAGCCGTTAGTAACGGTTATAACGGTAAACTAAAACATCGGGCATTATTCGTGACCCATAATGAACATACCTACAAATTTTCAGAAAGATCGGCCAAGTACTTTGAGATATTCCATAAAGAAGAAAAACCTTTACAGGCCGTTACAGCCGTTAGTAACGGCTATAACCAGGTAAACTAAAACATCGGGCTTCATCCGTGACCCATAATGAACGTACCTGCTCATTTTTACAAAGATCGGCCAAGTACTTTCTGAGATATTTCGTAAAGAAGAAAAACCGTTACAGGCCGTTACAGCCGTTAGTAACGGCTATAGCGGTAAACTAAAACATCGGGCATCATCCGTGGCCCATAATGAACATACCTACAAATTTTCAGAAAGATCGGCCCAGTAGTTTTGTCTGGAGCGAGTGGAACACATTTTGACCACGGACACACACACACACACACACACACACACACACACACACACACACACACACACCCCGCATTTCTTCGTTCCCATTCTAAAGTACTCCCTGTTCTATAAGAACTGGGAGTACAAAAAAAGGGGAAGGGGCGGAAATCTTGCCAAAAGGGGATGTTACCGTTTGTGAGCCGTCTTGTTCATTGCAAGTGGCTGCTCATAAATGAGCTGTTTGAAGTCGCTGCAAGAAAAAAAAATATGGACAAATTTGCACATTAATTTAAAGGGTGAATGAACGAGTATCTAAGAGACGGATTATTAAACTGTTCGAGTGTCTGACTGATTGATTTTTTTGATTTAGCGATTTGTTATCTTTAAATTTAACTATTTTACATATTTGATAGATACCTCTCCTTAAACCAAGGAAAGAATCGATTACTAATTTTGTACTGAAATCGGCAATATAAGTTCTGAGGAATCGCTGTCCACAAGCAGACATGTGCGCGCACGCACACACACACACACACACACCACAACACACACACACACACTAATGCACGACACACTAATATACGACACACAGAACAAACACAACAGGACATAAAACAGTGTAGTACAATACAGCTAACACGCGCAAACAAACATACACGCGCGCGTCAACACACACACACACACACACACACACACACACACACAGAGCTGCGGGTGCACGCGCGCGCGCGCACACCACACACACACACACACACACACACACACAACACACACACACCCCGAATAATCACTTACCTTCTGCTTCAACTCCTGTCGACAGTCCATGCAGAGGTCTTGGAATTTCTCAATCACAGAATGAGAGAACTATTAACCACAGAATGAGCTAACTGTCTATTACACAATGGAGTAGTTCTCTATCACTGTCCACACAGGCGTGAGCCGACACCAAGCCATATTCACATTGGCCCTGGTGTTACAAGTTTGCCTTCTGCTTGGAAGCACAGCCGCTTTCTCCAGTGAGTAAGAACTACCATACAAGTTTCAGAAATGCACTTCTTCAAATTTACACCAAGGCACACGTGGGTGAATGTAGACGATGCCCAACAGCAATGTCGCCACAACAAGAAATTTCAGCGAAGACCACCGACGATAAAACTTGTTCGTTGTTGGTGTTGAGGTGGTGCTGGTTTTCCTCCTCCATGTTGTTCTGACCCCGGTGCGCCCACATCCCGAGTGTTCTCAAACTGGTTGCTCACTCACTCATACAGCAGGCTGGAGGATCGAGGCACGTGCAGCACGGACAAAACACCGTGACTTGCACTGAATTCTGACTGTCGCTCATAACTAAACCCTGTTTGAAAGGCACTGCGTTTCGTTGATACACAAGCACAAGGACGTGTGTGGACACGGTGGGGGTGGGGGTTGGGGGTGGGGGTGGGGAGGTGTGTTTTAGCACACTCAAATGAAATATCGTGAAACACAGTTCTCTCTCTCTCTCTCTCTCTCTCTCTCTCTCTCTCCCACACACACACACACACACACACACACACACACACACACACATACATACACACACGCGCGCGCGCGCGCGCTTCACCGGTGTATTTACAAAGGGAGACAACATGTATGCACAAGCTGAGCAGAACACAAATGAGTGACAATAGAAAATATAAAGGTAGACAAGTTGTCTTCCTCCCCCCCCCCCCCCCCCCCCCCCCCCGCGATATTTGGAGCCAGAAATATGACGAAAATTAATTCATGATAAAAGAGAGTCCCTCACTCCCCCCAACCCCCGCTTTTACAGTAATCTGAATACCTCCCCCTCTTCTCCCCTCCCCCCACTTTCCCGCTCTTATGAAAATTTAGAAGATGAGTCCCTCTTCATCCTTCCCCCCTCCGGTTTTTTTTTTTAAATTTAGAAGATCGGTCTCTCTTCATACCCCCCCCCCCTCCCTCCCTCTCCCCCGGGTTTTATGTCAGTTTATAAGATGAGTCCCTCCCCCCCCCCCCCTATCTTCCCATGTCCCTCTTCCCCCCACTCCCCTTTCCTCTGATTTTTGAAAATTTGGAAGATGAAGCCCCCATCCTCGCCCCACCCACCCTCCCCATGCTTTTATTCAAATTTGGAGGACTTTCATGCTGGTTTTTGTTTTGTTTTGCTTTTGTCGGTTGTAGTCCAACCATTTATAAGGAGAAAGATCTTAACGTAAGTAACTATCAAAATATAGGCCATGTTTTATATGGTCCATGCATTACTGACATTGCAGCAGTGGTTGCTCAAACCGAAGTTGCCAGATTTTATTATGAAGTTTCAACTGATGTTAGTATCTGTTTGATGTGTTTTAGACTTATCTGAGAATCACTTAGTGTAGATTGTATAGCTGCTTATTATATCATCTGTGATGGACAGAACGTAAAACAAACCACTTTACTGAACTGTGTAGTTCTGGAAATCACACAGATATTTTGTGAGTGTTTTTAGCGTAGATTGTATAGCTCCAAGCTGCATATTGTCTGATACTATCTATGATGGACTGAAGTGAAATAAGCTACTGAACTGAACTTTCTTAATTTCTGCAGATCACCGAGATATTTTGAGAGGAGAGAGAGAGAGAGGGAAAAGAGAGGAGAGAGAGAGAGAGAGAAGAGAGAGAGAGAGAGAGAGAATATACGAATATTATACGAATACGAATATTTTTAATGAGGGTAAAATGGATAAGCTTACAGCTTTTTTACACCATGCCCTCAAGAACAACAACAGTAACTAACAATATCCAAATGAACATATACATGATACACGAAAAGGAAACAATGAACAAGCTTATAACGACGAAACATGATTACTGTAAATAACCTAGTTAACAAGGGCTAAGTCACAGTTTAGGAATAATGTACATTCGGAAAAAAAAAAAAAGAAGAAAGAAACGAAAAGAAGCATGTGCGCAAGCGCACGGGCTCAAACACACACACACACACACACAACACACACCACACACACACACACACACACACACACACACACACACACTTACGTACACGTGAAACTCACACACACACATACGCGTACGTGAACGCGCGCAAACACACACACACGCCACACACACACACACACACACACACACACACACACACACACACACACACACACAACACATATACACAAAACGCGCGCGCGCGCGCGCGCGCACACAAACACACACACACACACACACACACAACACACACACACACACACACACACACACACACACACACACACACACACACACACAAAAGCATTTCCGCATACATAATCACTTCAAATGCTCGCCTCCTCCACACAAACACCATCGTATACCACCAAACACTTACAGTACAAATACATCATCAATTCAAATCACATGAACATGCATAAGAGGACCCATCAAGTTGAGGTTGTTGTGCCTTATGTTACTCAACATGTTTTGCCTTAACAATGTTCTATCAAATGTGCGTGGTATGCCTTCCTAAATGACAAAACGCTTGATCTGCATTTAATGTGATCATGTATATCATTCCATAATTTGCTTCCAGAATAAATGAGAGAAGACATAAAAAGATTAGTTCTTGGGAGAGGAATGCGGATGTTACGTTTGTTACGAACATTATTAATGGGAAATTTGTTGTTGAGGTAAGCAGGCGATAATTGTTCACAATTTTAAACATGAAAACAGCTTTGTTGTAACGACATTTGAGACTGAAGGGGAGAATATCTAATTGTTTAGAATCTACAGGGACAAGAGAAGAGGATTTAAGAAGACTTAGCTTGAGAGAGCGTCTGTATAAGCTGTCAAGAGGTTTTAAGCAATTTTGACTGGCCTGATCCAACATGTTCATGCATAATCAATATCTGGCTGGATGTATGCACGAGAGAGAGAGAGAGAGAGAGAGAGAGAGAGAGAGAGAGAGAGAGAGAGAGAGAGAGAGAGAGAGAGAGAGAGAGAGAGAGAGATGACAAGTAATTCTGCAACTGCAAAAAAATGAATGAATATTAATAAACGTATGAAGAAATTAGAAACAAAACTGACAGATATCATGACATTGTCACGGGTACGTAAAAACATTTTAAATTAGTATTGTGGTTAAACGCGAGTCCCATGCTGAGTTAAGAACTATTTACGAATATCAGTATCTTACATGGAGATGATCTGTACATGCACGGTTATGGATATGCCATACAAAAAAAAAAAAAAAAAAAAGATTAATTGAATGAAAATGACGGAGTACTGTTGTGTCCACATGTGACGGACCGTCTAAAAGGATGATAAATGTCGTCAAGTCATATAAACTGGACACCGTATATCTTAAATTGAGGTTGGCCAATTAAAATACTATGCAACACAATTTTTCGTGTAGACATGGTGCGTAAACTGAAGAATGTAAAAGCATAGTTCTGTCTTTTCTAACCTAGCCAAATGCTATTACCACCACAAAATAAAGGTACTTCCCCAAAAGAGTACAGAATTCAAATTAAGCTTTTGTTTTCAATTTTCGTTCAATCAGTATGCCATTTTGATGCCAAAGAAAGTTTTCACATAATATTTCTCAAAATTGATTTTCTTATAAAATTGATCATGATTATTTTGGTCTCTAATCACAAATTCTGTGAGTAACTCAAGTAAGCACCACCAGTACAGAAGTATTTTGTCCACCACGAAATTTCCGCACCAGTTCGACTGAAAATCTATGAAAAATAAATACTCCCATACTATGACTGGTTTCGTCACACCACCTTCCCCGAAGATGGAGTATGGCTGCCTTAATGGCGGGATAACAAACGATCATCCACACAAAACTCCACTCCCTTTGTAGGGTAGATGGGATTAGTCCTTGCATGTCCATATAAGGAGTGTCCGCAGGAGTATCAGCCTGCGTACACAGAAGACGTCACACCACCTAACCTTTTTTTTTTTTTTTTTTTACTATTTTCACAGCCTGTCATGACTCCAAACCTAAATTTTGTGTTGTAGGTCGCCAGACTGGAAAATGTCCCGTTTCACTAAATATCTTTTATTTGCCGTTTTAGCATACCATCTGGGCAGTACTACAGGTACACCGTTGGGGTAAAATGTCTTTCTTGTTAATTTTCTTGGAAGTATAACTTTTAATGGTAGCCACAGGCACACCACCGGGTGGTGGTGGTGGTGATGGTGG
>CM065715.1:103900068-103910068 GCA_033310375.1 Conus canariensis
CCCTGCCGCAGGCGTTCTTCCGGGAGAAGTTCACCGGGGAGGTGCGCAACATCCTGTACTTCAACTGCTCGTGCATCCCGGTGCGGGCCTACATGGTGGAGGGGCAGGGCGTGTCCCGGGACAGCCCCGAGGCCTGTGAGGTCCGGGACCCCTGCCCCGTGGACTGCCCCTGCGTCAGCGTGGATGACGGGTCCGGCTGTGAGTGTAACTACAAGAGGGAGTGCCTCAAAGGTAAGCTGCCCTGCCTGGTTTGTAGTGTCTTTGGAGTGGGGGGGGGGGGGGTACAGCAGGGAGTGCAGTGGGAGGATTCTGTGTGTCAAGTTTCAGAGTATTCACAGCCGGGTGTGTTATCATCACACCCTCCACCCCACCTCCCGCAACTACACCGTTTACAGATAATGTTGCTTTTTTTTGCAGTTGATGGATAGATTAAAAGAATACCACTATATTAAAATGCATGCCAGATTTTTATTTTAAAACACAAGAACACACAAGCGCGCACAGACGCCCACGCAGAGAGAGAGAGAGAGAGAGAGAGAGAGAGAGAGAGAGAGAGAGCAGACAGACAGACAGACAGACAGACAGACAGACAGACAGACAGACAGACAGACAGAGACGAGGTACAGACAGATATACATACAGACAGAACGAAACGGAGTGGCGCAGCTGACTAGCCGGTACTGCGCAGCTGAGTGAGATGTACCTGCTATACCTGCGCATGCATACATAACGAGCGTGTATTGATTGCTGAAACTTCATCGAGTTCATGTCAGCTTTCATTGATCGGAGCTTCATCAATCAAAGGCACAGTCACCTTCAGATTGCTTGGCGTTCATTTTATCTATATACATATAATTTGTTTGTTAATTTATTGCAAATTGTGACCTCATTTTCAGGGTCCGGCTTGCTACGGATACTCTCTTTTCTGTCTGTTGTCTGGATTTTCTGTCTGTTGTCTGGATTTTCTGTCTGTTGTCTTGATTTTCTGTGTGTTGTCTGATTTTCTGTCTGTTGTCTGGATTTTCTGTCTGTTGTCTGGATTTTCTGTCTGGATTTTCTGTCTGTTGTCTGGATTTTCTGTCTGTTGTCTGGATTTTCTGTCTGTTGTCTGGATTTTCTGTCTGTTGTCTGGATTTTCTGTCTGTTCAAATCCATGTGTCGTCTTCTCCCTTTCCTTCGTTCAGTTCCATTCACTATATTTTGTTCGTGGTGGTTGATCTTTCTACCACCCACCCACCCACCCTCTCTCTCTCTCTCTCTCTCTCTCTCTCTCTCTCTCTCTCTCTCTGCCTGTCTACCTGTATGTCTGTCTATACTGTACTTTCTCTCTCTCTCTCTCTCTCTCTCTCTCTCTCTCTCTCTCTCTCTCTCTCTCTCTTTCTGTGTCTGTCTCTGCTTCGTTCTGTCTCTCTCTCCATTTATTTGTTTATCAGTTTGTCCTCCTGTATGTCTGTTTATAGTCTAGTCTGCCCCTCTCTGCCTCGGTCTGTGTCTCTGTCTGTGTCTCCGTCTATGTCTGTCTCTCTGTCTGTGTCTGTGTCTCTGTCTGTCTCTCTGTATCTGTGACTGTGTCTCTGTCTGTATCTGTCTGCCTGCCTGCCTGTCTATCCGTCTGTCTGCCTCTCTCTCTCTCTCTCTCTCTCTCTCTCTCTCTCTCTCTCTCTCTCTCTCTCTCTCTCTCTCTCTCTTCATATATTCTTGCTGCGATCTGTTGGGTTGTTGGTTCGCTATGGCTGCTGTCTGTGATGTTTGATGGAAACAAATCTGTCCCAAATTCACCAGTCGCAATCCTGGTGTGTTTCAAAGAAGCGTGACTTCAGTGCTATATATTTCAGTACTGTTTTGAGTGTTCCTTTGGGTCTGGCTTTTCCTTTAGAAACACTGAAGAGCGTCTTGGTTTTGTTTACTGAAATACTTTGTTGTTCTCTCTTTGCATCAGTTCACTACAATTTGATCCAGCATCTTTTGCTTTGCAATAAATTGCTCTCTCTCTCTCTCTCTCTCTCTCTCTCTCTCTCTCTCTCTCTCTCTCTCTCTCTCTCTCTCTCTCTCTCTCTGAGCATAGAGCTTTTTTTGTTTGTTTTTGTAACATATTGACATAGCCTTAATAAAGGACAAGAGCTATAAACTTCTAAGTTTAAATCAGACAGCCTGGGAACGGAATGCAAGCTGAGGTACTACGGTGAATATGTCTGGCACATCGTTCAGATCTCCTCTCAGATCACTTTGCCCATTCCATCCATCTTCCTCCTGACTATGCCCTCTACCACCACCCCCACCCCCACCTCCCCTCACCCTTACCCTCCCCAACTCCACTGCCTTTCTGCCGCTGTCCGTGGGTATGCCTGACAAACTCATTCACGTAGCAGTAGTTGGTATGATGGTGTGAGACGGTACTGTGCCAAACGATATGGGAGGGACTGAGATGGTGGTAGGGGGGGGGATCTTGGATAGAGGAGAGGTAGATGGATGGGGGGGGGGGGGGAGCCGGAGAAGATGAGGCAGGAAGGGTGAGAGGAGACTATGGTGGTAAGACTATGGGATGTACTGTACACGTATGCTATATTTATTTTATGTACACGTATTTGCACACATTGTGTATGTTTGTAAAGAAAAGTAATACATTGGTTTTCGTGCAAGTATTGTGAGGATAGATCTTTTTCTCTCACCTCATTTTCAAAAAGAATCACGATCCTTAAATTAAAACAGGAGCAGATTTCTGAATTCTTGTTGATTTGTTACTGGCACGGAAATGATTCTGCTCACAGTAGTACCTGTCTCATTTTAGAACCGCAACTGTCGTTTCTGTGATAGAAGACATTGTTTGGCATGAGCTGTGGTGGGTTATGTGTGTCGACTGGGAGGATGGACGGAGTGAGGAGAGGGAAGGGGTTTGTGAGTTGCTGTGGGGTCGGGGAGGAAGGGGTTCGGGATGTGTGCTTTATTTCTGTAACAGTAAATGGCGAATGGACAGGGCGTCGACCTGCTAATACAGTGTATTGCGCTTTGTGCATATTTTTATCTTAAGCCTTTTTTCTTTGAAATAAGGATTTCATTGTGTAAAGATCAGAACGAACAAACAAACAAATAAGAAACAAATAAACAAACGAATTACTTCTATGCTTCATTTTCATCAAACTCGCATAGTGGTTGTGATTTTCAACAGTGATCTTTTTAAACTTTCCCTTGCTGTGGTTTTCACACTGTAACGATCGATTTGGCGTCATATACTTTACCATGTCAGACCATAGCATTCAACGGCAGTTAGCCAGCTCTGTCAGGCCGAATTTTTTCCGTGGCCAATGCAGTCATAAGACAGTCACGTGATGTCACCCCACTTCCGGCCCCGGAAGAAGCCAGTGTCAACTTCCTATAAGTCATTCATCTTCGGCCTGCCGTCAAAGCAAGATAAGTCTTGTGCTCTGTCTCGCCTATACTTGCCTTTGTGTTAACTTTGCTGTGTTTTGTTCTATACTTGATTCACTCCCCATTTCTACTACAGGAAATACATCTCGTGTTTTTCTTTCATCTCCACGTGAAAACCTCTCAGAAGTTCCCGTCAGTATGTCGAACAATAGCAATTCTTTTTACAGGTTAGATCTTACATTGTTTGCTTCTCCGATTTCTCCAATACCTCTGGCACTCTGTCCCTCACAGTCACATCGGGTCTGCATACAGAGATAAATCTCTAGTTATCACGTGACCTAGATACAGTCATTTCTCCCACAACTTCCCCTGAGTCTGGCTTATACACACTTAAGAGCGAGTCTGGCAAGAGGGATAAATCTTTTTTCTTTCACCACGGGTTGTTTCCCTGTTACAGTGATACCTTTCACTTAGAATTTGACTTTCACTCCGTAACAGCGACGGTGCCAAGAGGGATTTAGATGTGCTGTTTCTCCTTTGCCTCTGCAAGGATTCACAGTTATTGCGACGGTGATTAATAGGAAGAAATGTCTTAGCTCTCCATAATATTCCCCTGCATTTTTACCTCCACAGGAAAAACCTTGCAATCGTCTATTTCGTGTATCGTTCTCCATGAGGTTTATTTGTTCAACGATTTTGATTCTGCATTTAAATGCAGATCTCTCGTTTCCCCCAAGCCTTGTCCACTTCTGCAAACAGGGCTATATGATTTCCTGTTTTTCCGTCAGCGTTTCTTTCGAATGGTCGAAGCGATTTTTCAAAGATGACTCGTATTCCCCCTTCATCCGTCATATGCCAACTAACAGCTATTTCAAAAATTGCAATAGTGACTTTACAAACAAGGAAAATTGCAATAGTGACTTTGCAAACAAGGAAAATTGCAATAGTGACTTTACAAACAAGGAAAATTGCAATAGTGACTTTACAAACAAGGAAAATTGCAATAGTGACTTTGCAAACAAGGAAAATTGCAATAGTGACTTTACAAACAAGGAAAATTGCAATAGTGACTTTACAAACAAGGAAAATTGCAATAGTGACTTTGCAAACAAGGAAAATTGCAATAGTGACTTTACAAACAAGGAAAATTGCAATAGTGACTTTACAAACAAGGAAAATTGCAATAGTGACTTTACAAACAAGGTTTTGCTCTGGAGCTCTCCCCCACAACCACCACCACCCCACTTCCCAGCCCCCCCCCCCCCACCCCCCACCCCTGCTTTTTTTTTTTCTTTTTTTTTTTGGGGGGGGGAGGTTGCATTTTTTTTTTTTTATTACAGTAAATGGAATGTAGGTGCAATTGCATTTTGAATGCTTTATTTCAAATGGACTTTCAATTCGTTAGGTGATGTTTGAATAATCAGTTAAGCCTCTTTTGTGTCTGAGGAAGTGTGTGTGTGTGTGTGTGTGTGTGTGTGTGTGTGTGTGTGTGTGTGTGTGTAACAAACCAAGACTGTAATTATGTGCTTGAACTACAACGTTTTGCTCTCAGTTCTGGAAATCTTAGCATTGCAGCCATGCCTTCAGGAATGAATTTCATATCCACGTCGTCACTTCTCGCTGCCTGTTTCACATAGCAAGAACGATTCAGCAAAGAGGTAAAGACTTTTCCCTGCCCCTTCTTCTCTCCTTCCTCCTTTATCCCTCTTTTAGTTTACCTTTCTCATAACCCGAAGTGATTTTATTTGTAAGACGTTCCCCCCCCCCCCCTCCACTCCGTCTTTCAAAAATAATGATAGCGGATCCCCCCCCCCCCCCCCACCTCCTCTTTCTCCTTCCCAGCACATAAAGAGGTCATTTTCTCGCCAGGTATATTTTACACCCTGACTGGCCCCCACCCTGGCTGTGGCTGCACACCAACAATTAATGCGCCAAGGCCTTGCGTAAGGATTCGCACAATTAGATTATGTTGAGCGGGTTGTTGTTTTTTTCATTATTGTGTCCGAAAGTTGATGCTCCTCGTTTTCTTTCATATGCCCATCAAGGTACAAGCCAGGTGGTTCCAAGCAGATAGATTAAGATCAAAGGAATGGGACTATTTGGGAGGAGGAACCAGCTGGCGCAAAGATAGGGTCACGGGTTGAGTGCAAAGGCCTGAAATGTGACGTCAGCTGGGACGAAGGTCATGTATTTGAAGGTTATATGTGATGTCATCGGTGGAAATCCCCCCCTCCCCCCCCCCCCCCCCCCCCGCCCTAAAATAAGAGAAGTAACTGGTTGGGGGAGGGGGGGGGGGTTGTTCAGTGGATCAATTATCAGCTGAACATTCAATACTGGCTCAAACTTGCGGCAGGCCTCAAAACGCTTACATGGATTCTTCCTTTCTTTCTTTCTGCGTATGCAGGCTGATACTCCCGCGGACACTGCCTGTATAGACAGGCAGTGGAGTTTTGTGTGTATGACCGTTTTTTTTTATCCCGCCATTAAGGCAGCCATACTCCATCTTCGGGGAAGGTGCATGCATGCTATGTGTAACGTGTCATCCATACCAACGGCCAAACTGGCTTTCTCTTCCGAAATTTGGTGATGGGATTTTACGTGTGTGCGAGATGTTGTGCATGCGTTCACACACGGAACCTCGGTTTATAGTCTCATTCGAACGACTGTATAGGGAATGGAGTCAGAACCAATGTTAACTCCAAGGGAAACACATGGATTATAATAGTGATTTAGTGCAAAAACCCTAATTGTGGCGTGTGGCCTGTGAGGTGACTGAAGAGCCTCCTGGTGGTGGACAATGGTTTGTGAGAGTAGCGGCCCCTGGGACTCCGTGTTCCTCCCCCCCCCCCCTCCACCCCGCCACTCCGATAAAAGGCAGGGCTTCACGCTTGACCACGTCCGTACACCTCTTGACGTGGACAGGTCAGGGGAGAGGGAGGGGGGGGAGGAGGGAGGGAGGGGGAGGGGCGGATGAGTGTCGGGACGCGCGGAGAGACCTGATGCCGTTTTGTTATCTGTGTACTCCTCTAGAACCCAGAACGTCAAGCCATTCTGGAAATGGCCCTGTTCTGGCAAAGACCAGTTTTGTCACGAAGTAATAATAGTAGTAGTGGTGGCGATGGTAGTAGTAGTAGTAGTAGTAGTAGTAGTAGTAGTAGTAGTAGTAGTAGTAGTAGTATAGTTGTAGTAACAGAAGTAATGGTTGTAGTAGTAGTAACAGAAGCGAGGTGGTGGTGGTGGTAGTGGTGGTAGTAGCAGTAGTTGTTGTAGTAGCACCAGTAACAATAGTAGTAATAGTAGTAGTGGTGGTGATGTGGTCATGGTGGTGTAGTAGTAGTAGTAGTAGTATAGTAGTAGTAGTAGTTGTTGTTGTTGTTGTTGTTGTTGTTGTTGTTGTTGTTGTTGTTGTTGTTGTTGTTGTTGTTGTTGTTGTTGTTGTTGCTGCTGCTGCTGCTGCTGCTGCTGCTGCTGCTGCTGCCAATGGAATTACAAGCAATAGAACTAATTACTTGTAGCACCACCACCAACAACAACAACATCAGCAAACGCACTCGAATATTTGCATGTGTCGACATACGTACATCTGTGCTTCTGTGTTTATGTGTCTGGGTCTCTGTGTGTGCGCGCGCGCGCGTGTGTGTATGTGTTTGTGTGTCTTGTCTGTCTGTCTGTGTGCGTGCATGTATGTGTACGTGCGTGTATGTGTACGTGCATAAATGTGTGCGTGTACGCGCGTGTTCATGCGTGCGTGCGCGCGCGCACACGTAGTCGCGCATATGTGTGTGAGTGCGGGTGCGAGTCTATGCGTGAGCGCACACAAAAGTGCACACGTCATTGCCAGTGAAATTCACGCGATAGGGCGGAACATGTGGAAAACGTTTCAACCACCAAGATTCTCTTGACCCTACTGGTTTCAATATTTGCGTACCTCTGACCTCTTCTATGGTCAACAAGATTCCAAGATTTGAAAAAAAAACTTAACCCTTCTGCCCCTTTTGGAAGGTGGAGAAAAAAAATGAGACTGATTCCTACCAAACAACGTAATGTGAAACACCCATCGCAGAGCAGACTAAGGAAAACCAATACAAAGTCTGAATATTTGCGGTTATGCAATGGACACACTCAAAGTTAAACAAATATCGTATGATCAAGTAAAGTTACAATTTAAACACCCTTCCCACGTCTTATGAAACTGCTCATCCTTTTTGTTTTAATTTTATTTCTTCCATTCTGAAACAAAATACTTAGATTAAACATTGACTTTAGAGAGCGGTATTTTCTGCATATAAGAATATTTCGAAGTACCATGTTTTAGGGGATACTAGAATGAAATGCAATTCGTCGCCAATACTTTCCTGATCACGATTTGTACATATTCTGTTTTCTCTAACTTATCCTTCTGTCATTTCAAGGTCAATATATATAGAGCACGGCTGCTACGACGAACTTCAGTTAGTGGGTATATGTATGTATGTATCTGTGTGCTCTGTGTTGTCATTTCTGCGGGGCGATTTGGTGTTGTAAGCAGCCATCGCTTGGCGGGTAATTATTTGATCATGAGAGCAAGAATTACCATGCTTGTTCGTTGTGTGTCTGGGAGTCGAGAAATGTGTATTTCCAGGCAGAAGTGGTGTGTGTGTGTGTGTGTGTGTGTGTGTGTGCGTGCGTGCGTGCGTGCGTGCGTGCGTGCGTGCGTGCGTGCGTGTGTGTGTTGTGTGTGTGTGTGTGTGTGTGTGTGTGTGTGTGTGTGTGTGTGTGTGTGTGTGTGTGAGTGATTAAAACAACATTTATTGCTTTCTTTTAGTGACTGCATGGCTGACATAACTATCTTTCAAGCTCTGTGTGTTATTTCTACAAGATTATTCCCTGTGGAAATTGACTGGGAAATCCAAATGCAGTCATGCCAGCTTTCGGTTGATACATTCATAGATCACTTTAGCCAGTTAGAAGAAAATGCATTATCCGAACATATTGCGTATACATCAGAATACTTTTGATATATATATATATTGCCACATGTATTTTCAAGCGAATCACACACGCACGCACGCACGCACGCACGCACGCATGCACGCCTAAAAAAAGCGAACGAACGAAAGAAAAACGAGTTATAATTCTTAACGAGTACAGAAATAGGAAAGAAACTCGCTCCACCAAGCAGCATATTTGACATTGTAGAACGATATAAATAAAAAGAAACAGATTTTAGACATTTCGTTTTCAGTTTTACCATTACATGAACATTTACATAGCTTAAATATTTCACTCCCGTACAAATAACCTGAATAATTCGTTTCTGATACATATTTAGAATAACACACAAAGACAGAGGAGACAGAGTAGCTGTGTATCCAGGCATAAGGGGGGAGGGGGGGGGGTGGCAGAGAACAGAGTAGTGGAAGAGGGTCGACACACTCTGGATGGAGGAAGGAAGGTGGGGAGTATTCACTCTGGATGGAGCAAGGAGGGTGGGGAGTATTCACTCTGGATGGAGCGAGGAGGGTGGGGAGTATTCACTCTGGATGGAGCATGGAGGGTGGGGAGTATTCATTCTGGATGGAGCGAGGAGGGCGGGGAGTATTCACTCTGGATGGAGCAAGGAGGGTGGGGAGTATTCACTCTGGATGGAGCGAGGAGGGTGGGGAGTATTCACTCTGGATGGAGCATGGAGGGTGGGGAGTATTCATTCTGGATGGAGCGAGGAGGGCGGGGAGTATTCACTCTGGATGGAGCAAGGAGGGTGATGAGTATTCACTCTGGATGGAGCAAGGAGGGTGGGGAGTATTCACTCTGGATGGAGCGAGGAGGGTGGGGAGTATTCACTCTGGATGGAGCATGGAGGGTGGGGAGTATTCATTCTGGATGGAGCGAGGAGGGCGGGGAGTATTCACTCTGGATGGAGCAAGGAGGGTGGGGAGTATTCACTCTGGATGGAGCGAGGAGGGTGGGGAGTATTCACTCTGGATGGAGCATGGAGGGTGGGGAGTATTCATTCTGGATGGAGCGAGGAGGGTGGGGAGTATTCACTCTGGATGGAGCGAGGAGGGTGGGGAGTATTCACTCTGGATGGAGCGAGGAGGGTGGGGAGTATTCACTCTGGATGGAGCGAGGAGGGTGGGGAGTATTCACTCTGGATGGAGCAAGGAGGGTGGGGAGTATTCACTCTGGATGGAGCGAGGAGGGTGGGGAGTATTCACTTTGGATGGAGCGAGGAGGGTGAGGAGTATTCACTCTGGATGGAGCAAGGAGGCTGGGGAGGACTCACTCTGGATGGAGCAAGGAGGGTGAGGAGTATTCACTCTGGATGGAGCGAGGAGGGTGGGGAGTATTCACTCTGGATGGAGCAAGGAGGGTGGGGAGGACTCACTCTGGATGGAGCAAGGAGGGTAAGGAGTATTCACTCTGGATGGAGCAAGGAGGGTGAGGAGTATTCACTCTGGATGGAGCAAGGAGGGTGGTGAGTATTCACTCTGGATGGAGCAAGGAGGGTGATGAGTATTCACTTTGGATGGAGCGAGGAGGGTGAGGAGTATTCACTCTGGATGGAGCAAGGAGGGTGGGGAGTATTCACTCTGGATGGAGCAAGGAGGGTGGGGAGTATTCACTCTGGATGGAGCGAGGAGGGTGGGGAGTA
>CM065715.1:103922568-103927568 GCA_033310375.1 Conus canariensis
ACAAATTGAGTTGGAAAGAATAAAATCTGAAAATCGTAGTGAAATAGACACCGGTTCTGAGTCAGTAGGCCGCAGATTAAGTTGCGCACCTAGACTTAAACTCCCACTGTTCAGAGAAGAAACTGATTCGATCGATGCCTATATCAGTCGGTTTGAATCGGTTGCCGAGCACGAGGGCTGGCCCGAAGATGACTGGGCAATAAACCTGTCTGCCTTGTTGACAGGTCGTGCGTTACACACTGTTTCCACCTTACCCAAAGGTGATCAGAGGGATTTTGACAAGGTGAAACAAGCAGTACTCAAGGCATATGATTTGACTGAAGAAGGTTTTAGGCGTAAGTTTCGCGAGGCGAGAATCGAACAGGGTGAGACATACACACAGTTCGGAGTTAGACTAGATCACTATTTCAACAAGTGGGTAGAACTTAGTGGATTAGACAGTGATTTTGAAGGCCTCAAGACACTGGTGATGAAGGAACAGATACTTGATGGTTGTGGGACGGGCCTCACAATCCACATTAAGGAAAAAGGTGCAACCACAATAGCTGAGGTACTTGAGACAGCAGAGACTTACCGGGAAGCGAGGCGTGATTTGCCTGAACAAGAGGAAAGCCCGGAAGCATATTCAGAGGATAGCAGCCCAGCACATATCTCACGCAACGGGCCCGTATTGCACGCCCGTAGGCCCACGGCATCACGTGAGCAAACAAGGGTGAAGGCCCACGTGGATAAGGCCGTAGATAGACGTACCTGCTTCTTGTGTGATAAGATAGGACACTTGGCTAGGGACTGCATATTCAAGTCACAGAAAGCAGCAGCAGTGAGGGTCAGGCCAAGTGAGAGGCAGGCAGAAAGAGATGGAAAAGATGACAGTGTTATTTTGTCTGGGTTATGCTGTGTGTTCACAGATTCAGGCGATAACATGGATGTGCACAAAGGCAGAGTGGGGGACAATGTGGTTAATGTCATTAGAGACTCTGGGTGCACAGGTATAATGGTGAAGGAATCCCTGGTTAAGGAGGGACAATTCACAGGTAAAACACAGAGGTGTAGACAAATAGATGGAACAGTAGCAGAATTCAAAACGGCCCAGGTATTTATTGATACACCATTTTATAGTGGGACTGTACAGGCTTTGGCTGTCCCGAAGCCGCCGTATGATCTGGTAATTGGAAACATTCCTGGAGCACGTGGGTACGGAGACCAGACCGTGATTTCTGTGTTGAATCAGCGAAAAGAAATGACGGTAGAGAAAGGCCCCAGGCGGTCATACACTTCAGAAAGCATTGGAGCGTGTCCGGTGAGACGAACCCCACTCACTTACGGACAGAACAAAAGGGCGATTACTCGCTCAGAAAACTGGTGGGTTTTGCTCACAGAGGGCAGAAGAAAAATGTTAAAGAGGGTACAATCGGGTTCGAGTTAGAGAACGGCATATTGTACCGAACTTTTACTCATTCGCGTTCGGGAAAAACGAAGAAGCAGGTTGTCGTTCCCAGGCAGCGCAGAAAGGCGGTGATGTCCGAAAATCATGTGACGTCAGCCTCGGGCCATCTCGGTAGGAAGGCCACACAAAAGGTTGTGACGCGAGAGTACTACTGGCCCGGTATCCTAGGCGATATCAGGCGTTTCTGTGCACAATGCAGCACATGCCGAGGGCACGGCAAGGTGTGTGTACAGGAAGGGGGATCGGACGGGTCTCACAAAAAGGGGACGATAGCCCAAATTAAAATGGTCGGGTGAAAAGTCGAGTAGTGTGTGCGTGTGTCTCTTTGCCGTGTCGTGTATTCATGGTGGCAAACATAGCACGTGGCTGGTTGCGGGCCACGTGTATGAAGAGAAAGGGAGAGAATTTCCGCAGAAACATAATGTTGATCTATATATGGCCACACTACTTAGAGCTGGTGGAAGTTTCAGACTGTGTTGATATTTGCTTGGTTAGTGCGTATGGTATTGATTTTTCTCTAATTTTGTTGCAAGGTAAATCTTGCGTGCGTTCTCTGGTGTAAGTAGGCTTATTAGAGGCCTAGATCAGAGTTGGTTTAAATGAGAGAATTGTGAGAGTTTCAGCTCCTTGAATGTGTTTTAGCCAATGCAGGGCATTGTCTTGAAGTGGGGGGAATTTGTCAAGTGCGTGAAACCTCTCACAAAAGGCATCAAACGCTTAGAGGCAAAAGGGACGTTGTAGGTAGTATACAAATGGGTAATAGACCCATTAATCAGGGTGCCGTACCCACCGCACCCGGTCGAACTGTGTCAAGGAGGACGAAGTGGTCAGGTGACAGATGGCACCTAAGGTAGTAAGTACTCTTCCAAGTTCGGACCTGCCCGATAGCGAAAGGGGGGAGGGACGTAACCACTAGGACCTCGGTGCACCAAGTGAGCGCTAAATACTCAGTCAGCTGAGGTTCTTTTGTAAACAGTCAGTGAAGAGCAGGAGTCTTGGACTCGTTCGGATGGTATTGCCGTGGGTCACTGGGTTGGTTCTATTGTCAGGCTGGTTGAACGCGCGTGGATGTTGTTATCGTAGCCCTCTTTAAGATAATTACTGTGTTAAAGTGGCCTCCGAAGTTGGCGGGAATTTTCGATGTCCATCTGGTGCCAAGTGTTTGTTTGCTAATCAATTAGGTAGGGATGTGTGTAAATGCAGATGTGTGGAGAATGTAGCGAATGGAGAATTCACAGCACTTGTGAACTAGGGGTTTGAGAAGCAGCATGGACAAAGGCATGGCCCGAAGGGGAATCCTTTGTTTCCATTCCTATATAAAGTGAGGGAGAACAACGAGAAGGAGAGGAACACCAGGAGAGAGAGAGAGAAGGCAGAGGAGAGAGAGAGAGAGGAGAGAAGGTGGGCAGGACAGAGAACGGGTCGAGAGGAACGTGGTCTGGGAGACAGAAGAGACAGCAAAGTCTTAGGGAAAGACAAGCTGGAAGAGAAGAAAACTAAGTTTGAAGCCCAGAGGTGGGTGAAGACAGACAAACTGAAATTGAACCCAGAGGTGGGTGAAAGAGACGAAGAAGAAGAGTTCTACGTCGAGATCCCAGAGACGACCACGAAGACCCAGTCCTGAAACCTGGAGCCAGTCAACCAAGGGCCTCACCATCAAGCAGTGCTGAAGAAGACGCGAAGAGACTTTTCAAGAACTGTGGTGTGGTGCGAAAGCGTGGTTGTGTGTGTGAAAACCTGGCCAGGTAAGAAGTCATTTTTTTATTATAACCCGGGATTAGGAAGTATTAATCTTTTATGTGTTGATTTGTTCATTTTGTGTAATTGGATTTTTCATGTTTGATTATAAGTAGCATAGAAATTGTATTTCTTGTGCTCAGTCGTGTTAGAAGAGAAACGAATGCGTGACATCCTATTCCCAGAGAGAGGTGAATGTTTGGTGGGCGCATGAGTGTGCATATGCGTGTACGAGTGCAAAGATAACCTTGGTGTGTTAAACCTGACTAATAATACATCAACTTAGTGCACTTAAGCAATACCATCACGATTTCCCCCATCCTGGACAGTGTGAGAGAGAGAAAGAGAGAGAGAGTGTGTGTGTGTGTGTGTGTAGGTGTGTGTGTGTGTGTGTGTGTGTGTGTAGGTGTGTGTGTGTGTGTGTGTGTGGTGCTGGTTCGCTTTGGAAAGAGGTTCGGGTAGCGAGAGAGATAAGATGGAAAAAAGTTGGTGAATGAGCAAAACTTATGTCGGTTAATGGTGGTGGTGGTGGTGGTGAAAGAGGTAGCATTGTTTGCTGTAGGAAGAGGTGGAGAGCGGAAGAATAAGGATGAGAAGTAGTGGTCATTGAACTGAAGTTGTTAAGCAAGTTTATTTTTGGTGGTAGTGGTGGTGGCGTTGGTGGTGATGCTGGTTGTGGTGGTGGTGGTGATGGTGGTGGTGGTGGTGGTGATGGTGGTGATGCGTACGAGAGGGAACTGAACGTAAAGTGGTGGTGGTAAAGGGCGTGAATGGAGGAGTTATTTATAAACGAAATTCAGTGTGTTGTTCACGCTTTATTTATGTATTCATTTTTTTCGATTATATTTTTTTCAGTTATTTATAAACGAAAATCAGTGTGTTGTTCACGCTTTATTTATGTATTCTTTTTTTCGATTATATTTTTTTCAGTTATTTATAAACGAAAATCAGTGTGTTGTTCACGCTTTATTTATGTATTCTTTTTTTTTTTCGATTATATTTTTTTCAGTTATTTATAAACGAAATTCAGTGTGTTGTTCACGCTTTATTTATGTATTCATTTTTTCGATTTTATTTTTTTCAGTTATTTATAAACGAAAATCAGTGTGTTGTTCACGCTTTATTTATGTATTCATTTTTTCGATTTTTTTTTTTTTCAGTTATTTATAAACGAAAATCAGTGTGTTGTTCACGCTTTATTTATGTATTCATTTTTTTTCGATTATATTTTTTTCAGTTATTTATAAACGAAAATCAGTGTGTTGTTCACGCTTTATTTATGTATTCATTTTTTTCGATTTTGTTTTGTTTTTTTAGCTATCTTATGTTTAAACACTTTTTTCATACATTTTTTTATATTATGAACTGACCAGCCGGTCTATTGTTATATCTGTTCCGGGTATTCATATAAGTTTTAATGATCTACTCAAATTGTATTTTCGTTTCATTCAAAACAAGAACTCAAAAGAAGGAGACTGGCGCTAGTGTTGAAGAAAACACAAGTGACTGCCCCTTCATAACATCTACCGTTTTATGGACGTGGGTTCCATCGACCTGCCTTTAGGTGATGACAGCAGTGTAGGCTCCCCAATCAATCATATGAAGATGAAGAATTACTGGCAGATTGACTTATGATTGGTTGATGCATAATGTTTATTACCAAAGATCAAAGATAAACCGATAAGCCAAAAAGGGTTTTTTTCATCTGGTCCTTTTTCCATTCAGGGACTAAGGATACTACTATAGAACACTATATCGAATATAGAACTAAATGTAGCAGGAACATTGTTGATTGATACCAATAGAGAGAGAGAGA
>CM065715.1:103935068-103937568 GCA_033310375.1 Conus canariensis
TGGAGGATAAGAGCTCACTTCCAGTCGCGATAAAAGAGCCTCTCTCTCCCCACCCCACCCTCCCACACCCCCCTCCGCCTCAAATCATCCATCAAAACAGGCTCTCTCTCTCTCTCTCTCTCTCTCTCTCTCTAGGGGAGGTAACTGGAAGAAGCATGGGAGGAGAGAGGTGATGGGGGTTGAGTTCAAAAACCAGCATGTGACGAGTCACGCGCTCATAACTAAGTGGGCTCTTCCTGCGGGTTGCCCAAGCGGTGCAGAACAAAGAAGAACAAAGAAAGGAAGAAAGAGAGGACAAATAGAAAGAACTAAACACCTAGCCACACAGAACACAGTTTCTACGCCATGATACGGAACAAACCATGTGATTAATATTGCACTATTTATCACATATCCAACAAAACACATTCGCGGGGAAAAAACCGCTACAAACGTATTAAGTATCGGCATCTGATTTTGGCAAATTTCACAACCATCAGACGTTACGAGAGGAAACTCTGCTGGCGTTCTATTAGAAAAAATGTTTTGATTATTTAAATTTACAATTACCCCGTTTGGTCGTTTACCCCACATCCTACTCTTGCTGGTAATGGCCGTTTACCCCACATCCTATTCTTGTTGTCAATGGCCGTTTACCCCACATCCTACTCTTGTTGTCAATGGCCGTTTACCCCACATCCTATTCTTGTTGTCAATGGCCGTTTACCCCACATCCTACTCTTGTTGTCAATGGCCGTTTACCCCACATCCTATTCTTGTTGTCAATGGCCGTTTACCCCACATCCTACTCTTGTTGTCAATGGCCGTTTACCCCACATCCTACTCTTGTTCATAATGGCCGGTTACCCCACATCCTACTCTTGTTCATAATGGCCGGTTACCTCACATCGTACTTTCGTTCGTATTGGCCGTTTACCCCACATCCTACTCTTGTTGTCAATGGCCGTTTATCCCACATCCTACTCTTGTTGTCAGTGGCCGTTTACTTCACATCCTACTCTTGTTGTCAATGGCCGTTTATCCCACATCCTACTCTTGTTGTCAATGGCCGTTAATCCCACATCCTACTCTTGTTGTCAATGGCCGTTTACCCCAACGTCTGTTTTGGCCGCTCACTCCACATCTTTCATCTGTGGTGTTGGACATTTCTCCACATCCCATCCCCATCAGTGCTGACCACTTGCAATAACCTGCCCCTGGCTGCTCCTGGTATGAGCACAAGAGGGTTGGTCGTCCATCCAGCACGATACCCCCATTAGTATTAGTCATTTTCAACAACCTACCCACATTAGTGTTAACCGTTTTAACAACCTACCCCCATTAGTGTTAGCCGTTTTAAGAACCTACCCCCATTAGTGTTAGCCGTTTTCAACAACCTACCCCCATTAGTGTTAGCCGTTTTCAACAACCTGCCCCATTAGTGTTAGTCGTTTTCAATAACCGACCCCCATTAGTGTTTGCTGACGTTACACGTCATAACCCATTACAGTTAGCTGTTTTCCATAACATATTCCATTAGTGTTAGCCTTTTCCATGACATACTCCCATTGGTGTTAGCCTTTTCCGTGACACACTCCCATTAGTGTTAGCCTTTTCCATGACATACTCCCATTAGTGTTAGCCTTTTCCATGACATACTCCCATTAGTGTTAGCCTTTTCCATGACACACTCCCATTAGTGTTAGCCTTTTTCATGACATACTCCCATTAGTGTTAACCTTTTCCATGACACATTCCCATTAGTGTTAGCCTTTTCCATGACATACTCCCATTAGTGTTAGCCTTTTCCATGACATACTCCCATTAGTGTTAGCCTTTTTACACGACATACTCCCATTAGTGTTAGCCTTTTCCACGACACAGTCCCATTAGTGTTAGCCTTTTCCACGACACACTCCCATTAGTGTTAGCCTTTTCCACGACACACTCCCATTAGTGTTAGCCTTTTCCATGACATACTCCCATTAGCGTTAGCCTTTTTGCACGACATACTCCCATTAGTGTTAGCCTTTTCCACGACACAGTCCCATTAGTGTTAGCCTTTTCCACGACACACTCCCATTAGTGCTAGCCTTTTCCATGACATACTCCCATTAGTATTAACCTTTTTGCACGACACACTCCCATTAGTGTTAGCCTTTTCCACGACACACCCCATTAGTGTTAGCCTTTTCCACGACATACTCCCATTAGTGTTAGCCTTTTCCATGACATACTCCCATTAGTGTTAGCCTTTTCCATGACACACTCCCATTAGTGTTAGCCTTTTCCATGACATACTCCCATTAGTGTTAGCCTTTTCGACCACATACTCCCATCAGTGTTAGCCTTTTCCATGACATATTCCCATTAGTGTTAGCCTTTTCCACGACACACTCCCATGAGTGTTAGCCTTTTCCACGACATACTCCCATGAGTGTTAGCCTTTTCCATGACATACTCCCATTAGTATTTAACCTTTTTGCACGACACACTCCCATTAGTGTTAGCCTTTTCCACG
>CM065715.1:103950068-103955068 GCA_033310375.1 Conus canariensis
TTTCTTTCTGTCTTCTTCTTCTTTGCTTTCTTTGTTTCTTTGTTTCTTCTTCTTCTTCTTTCTGTCTTTCTTTCTGTCTTTCTTTCTTCTTCTTCTTTTCCTTTTAGAAGATGCGAGAAAGGCTGGCCGAACGTCGTTTTTCTACGATCTTTTTATTTTATATATGTATGTATGAATCGATAGATGTATGTGTGTATGTCTGTTTAGCTGTATTCAATTATTTGTTATCATCATTATTATCATTATTATTACTATCATCATCATAATCATCACCATCATCATCATCAGTAGTAGTAGTAGTAGTAGTATTTTTATTTTTGTTATTTACGCAGTATGTGGTACATGGCGGTAGAACTGACGGGGATGGGAGAAGGGAAGGACTGTACGTGTGGGAGGAGGGGGGGTATGTAAAGAAAAAGGGGGAGGGGGCGCGATAGTGATCGGGAGGGGAGGGAGGCAGTGGAGGCTTCGGGAAGGGAGGGGCTGAGGAGGGAGGATGTAAGATGGGGCAGAGAAGGGTTTGGGGTAAGGGCAGGAGTGGTATGGCGGATGGGGGGGGGGGGGGGGTGGGGGGGGGGGTACTCTGGCAAATACACGGTCCAAGGCGGGAAAAGGTCAGCGAGATAGCGCGGAAGTGTGTGAGGACGGTGCGGGGAATTGCTCTGGAGATCTGGTGGGATAAGAGAAAGCCGGTGGACGATTCACCGTTGGAAGGGAGCGCGGGGGGTGGGGGGGGGGGGGGGGGGGCAGGAAACAGGGCGAGAATGAGGTGTGAAGGGAGGGAGAGCTTTTGAGGTCTGCTCAATAAAACCTAAAATCTAAAATTTAAAGTAAAAATTGAATTGGGGAGGGGTTAGGCGGAAGGAAGTCTGCGGAAAAAATAGGGACAATAAGGAGGGAGAGGAAATGTTACTGTTTCGAAGACCTTGACTGACACGAGAATGGTGAAGTGTGTGTGTGTGTGTGTGGGGGGGGGGGGGGGGGGGGGGGGGGAGGGGGGGGGGGGGGGGGCTAGTGTAGGGTGGAATGGGACTAATGTTGGTCAAAGGACCTGCAGTGGAGACCTCATCCGCAGCGGAAGAAAAAATAAGGTCGGACGGGAAAAGTAAGGGAAGTAGGGAGGGGGGAGGCGTGTGCATTGCGTTCTTTGTGATATGATTGGGTGACAGTATGGAGACCAATATATTTCATTCGCTAGCGTTTGTGATTCTGTTGCTATGTTTTTAATTGGATCGAAGCAGTTTGTCTTTAAAGAGGTGCTCGGAGTTCTATTGTCTTTAGTTTACCACGTCCGGGTCTTGCCCATTTTTCATTACATTAAGTGCTGTCTGTATTTTGATACTGTATAGGTTGTATTTCCAAATCCATTGTCTCCCAATGTTTCCCATTGTTATCACAGATCTTTAGGTGAGGTCTGTCTAATATTCATGGAGACTTTTATTCCCCGAGATGACCGTCAGGACCCATATCAAAACAGTGTCATTTCCGGTCACTCCCGGGCCTGGTGGCCGCTGACCTCTTTCACACGTCACCATTCTTTGCCGACGTCCTTGACTGCAGGCTACTACATGGGGCTGTGGATGCAGTTCCGGGGGGCAGGCTACCAGACGGGCATCTACCTCTCCAACGGAGGCCACAGCAGCACCAGCCACGGCGTCGCCCTCCTCTACTCCAAGGGACGCCTGGACGCCATCTTCAAGATGGCCGACGGGCGGGAGTGGAGCACGCACTCACTGGACGTGCTGGAGGAGCGGTGGTACCACGTGGCGGCCACATGGTCCGAGGAGAGGGGGCTGCACCTGTACATCGACGGGCAGAGGAAGGGCCACGACAGGACCCCCACGCAGAAGGACCCGGTCAGCCGTCAGTCGCGCTACAACGGGTTCTACATCGGGCGGTCCAACGACAACACGGGCACTGACCGCCTGGGGCAGGTGATGGTCGACGACTTCGTCTTCATGTCCACCTTCAAGACGGAGAAGGAGGTCCGCGAGTCGGGTAGGTCGTGTGTGTGTGTGTGTGTGTGTGTGTGTGGCGCGCGTGTGGAAGGGGGGGGGGGGGGGGGGGGTCCTTCATTCTTGTTCATTGAGCTTGTCTTTCTATATGAATGTAACACCGAATCTGATTTGTTTAATTTCTACAAGATTTTACGTGATTTAATGAGATTTCAACCCACAAGGCTTTTAAGTGAATGTAAGTTATTATGAATACACACGGGAGATGCAATATAAGCATTATACAAATATAACACGATGCAATTGCCGGAGATGCAACATAAACATTATACGAATATAACACGATGCAACTACGTTTGAAAGCAAAATAAAATAAGTAAATAGAAGAATGAATAAAGTAAATCAAATCAAAATAAAACAAAACATACACACAGACAAGATATATGCGGGGAAAAAACATATATGACGGTTGTGGGGCATTCCTTCAGTTTCCTGATGACTACCTTTCTAAAAGTTAGCGATATACATACTTGATTCTGCAGACAAAATATCAATGGCTAGAACAACAAAAATGTTTTATTACTGAAAGAGATAAAGACTTATCGTATCAGCTCAAATTTTGCGGAAAACGAATCCACTCTTATGATGCTTTGAGTGTGTTTGAAAGACGCTGATTTGTAATGTTTTCTTATTTTTATAGAGACCCATGTATGGATTCGATTTTGACAACCGTGTAAGCCTTAATAAACATCCCCCACGCCCACCCCACCCCCTCTCTCTCGCCTGCTGTCGGTTAGGCAATAAATAACTAGAATGCTGTGTCCGTTCTGGTGGGCCTCATGGTTTAGCTGATGTGTAGATGTGGTGTTTGTCTGTCCTCGGTACCTTGTCTACTGGATGAATTTCTTCTTCTTCTTCTTCTTCTTTTTTTTTTGTCTTTTTTTTTCTTCCAGGTTCATATCTTGCTTAACTATATTTCACGCTTCCTACATAATCCTTCCCACTTCTCTCTCTCTCTCTCTCTCTCTCTCTCTCTCTCTCTCTCTCTCTCTCTCTCTCTCTCTCTCTCTCCCTCTCTCACCCCCTCCCCCGCCCATTCTGTTCTTCACACTTCTCTCTCACATCTAAATGGAGTTGGGGTGGGGGAGGGGAGGGGTAGCAGAAAGACACACACACACACACACACACACACACACACACACACAACACACACACACACACACACACACAGACTGACTGACTGACTGACTGACTGACTGACTGAAACCATTTGCTGTCAGATTAACGTATTGTTGTACTGACATTTTAAAAACAATAAATTTATGAGAAACCAAAATAATACAAGTAACATCTGAATGACAAAAATCATAAGGAAACTTAACATGGAAGCATTTAATATTTATAAGTGAAATAATAAAATCAGAAATTGTAATTATAAAACACACACACACACACACACACACACACACACACACACACACACACACACACACACACACGCACGCACGCACACACACATGCGTGCGCGCGCGCGTGCACCTTTGTGAGCCTGCGGAAGATTGTCCCCCTTCTTTGGCCAAGCATTTCCCACTTACTTTTTCTTTCTGTTCTTTTTTTTTTTTTTTTAATTTTTTTTTTTTTAATTTTGCTTTTGTTTTGTTTGTTTGTTCGTTTCAAACTTACCGTACTTTCTACGATTTTTACATTGATTTCTTAGGCCTTTTCATACTTTACCTTAACTGCTGCCCCCCTCTCCCCCTTCCCCCTTGTTTTTTTTTTCCCCAACGTGTTTACCTTTTCTGCGTACTCCTCCTGTTTCCTACATTTTCATCCTTTCTCTATCCACACTTCTTCATACCTCGTCATACTTTTCATCTCCTATTCACGTATAATTATTTCCATCTTTTCACTACTTTTCCCCGTACCTTTTCATAGTTTGGCCCTTTTTCATACCTTTTCCAGATTTTCCCTTTCCCGTCCAACTTTCACCTGTTTTAAAACTACCTTTTCACAGTCTATCTTTTCCCAGCATTGACCACTCTTTTCAACTCTTTTTTTTTTTTTAAATCTAAAGTCACATATCATCTATCTCGCAGTCTTGGAGACCGTTGGCCGCCACGGTCGATCTAAAGTAACTTCTGCAAAAAAAGAATGCCTGCTACAACAGGAAGCTAGCCATTCTGGTGACGCATGTGCCGTTTGCACTTTCAGCAGACGACACTTCTTTCGGTTGCCGGGTGATATGATAACATCGTTCAAAGATGAGTCAAGACGAGCTGGTAACTTCTGTACAAAATCAGTTATTTCTTTTTTCAATTGATACATAACAATTTTCTGCACAGCTTTGCCGTCAGACGCCATGCCAAAGTTCAAAAAGCAAAAAATCCGAGGATACGAACTCAGCGAATGCTGCTCCTCTGAATCACACTATCCACGTTATTTTGTGTTCCTGTATCATGCATTTTCTACGCTTTTAAAAGAGGTATTTAAAAAATGTTACTTTTGTTCTGAAATGTATTGTAATTGACGAAATGACACATGTTATAATCAGGTGAAAGTCGAGTGCGACGCTTGTTTTTGTAGCGCAACATGGCATTTGTCATGTCAGGCGTAATCTGACGATCGGCCCAGTCGATCGATCTTCTTGCGCAGTTAGTCGATCTGTTGATCTTGCAGAAATCGATCAATATTTGTGCTGTCTGTACATGGCAAGACCTGAGCCAGACAACATACAGCAACAACACACAAACTGTGTTTGGGGTGAAATTCAAATGATTACCACGTTAGACAATGATAGCCTACTTTTCACTACCAGTTTCTCGTGTCTCAAATTTTATCGAATGAAAACCGACTCCGTGTCCACACCTGGCTGGCAGCAGATGACTTACGTTCAAGAAACAGAAGCACCTAAACGGCGCTATGATGATGATGATGATGATGGTGATGGTGATGATTACTATTATTAAATAATGTCATCCTATTAACATAGCCAAAACTGGAACAAGCTCGTGATATGTGTTTCTTCTCTTGAATTTTTCTCCATGT
>CM065715.1:103960068-103962568 GCA_033310375.1 Conus canariensis
CATGTCCCGCAATGCCCAGCTCTTCTGGTCCTCACCAAATAACAGTATTATCATTTTTTGAATAATCATTGAAATTACCTCAACAAAAGAAAAAAAAATCCCTGAATATTATTAGATTTAGGTATTGACGATTGCCTCGTTCAATAACATTGCTGCAATTACCTCCCTTGTACTGCTTGCACCGTCAGTAGCTGTAAGAAATTGACAGCATTGAAAAAAGTGGACACACAAAACAAGGTGTAACGGAACGCAGATTTAATTTGCAACACGATGCTTCGGTATGGTATATTAACTATAGGTTACTTTACGCCTTGTTTTACGGATAAAAAAGGTAAAGTATCGTAGATTTAATGTGCAATACAATGTTTTGTATGGCATAATATGCGCTCCTTAACACCTTGTTTTGAATGTACATTTGCATTTGGCCATTTTTTATTTTCCCAATCGTAACAAATGTTTCTGTATGTTCAGTGCACTCCGTCATAATGAGTTTGACAACAATTTGTCCCCTCACTATTGTCGATGCTGCTGCTGCTACCGCTAGTATGTTGATCGAATGATTTGGATGGTGCTAACTTTATTCAACCAAAAATGTAACATAACCAAAACAATGTAATAGAAATAGGCTACTTACTCCTTCTGCTGCTACTCCTTTAGGATATTACTTCTGCTTCTACAACTAGGCCTACTCCTCTGCTGCTGCTACCTCTGTTTCTGCTGCTGAATCTAGAACTACTATGTCTTGTTGTCTGTATGTAAAATGTAGAGAGCTGAACATTTTTCCTGATCGGTTTGACTTCGGAACCCCTAAATCATGTTTGCGTTTTGGTACGTTTGTGCCTGTGCTTGCGTGAATACATGCATGCATTCATGCACGCGCGCGCGCATGCGTGTGTGTGTGTGTGTGTATGTACAAGCGTGTGTGCGCACATGTGAACTTGAGTGCATACATTCGTGTTGTAGTAGTACTTTCATTCTACATCTATTCATAAGATTACGAATGCACGTGCGTCTGTTTGCGTCTATATCTCCGTTCTTGCATACATGCGCGTATTTTAATAACAGTATTACACACGATCCACCTTTTAAACCTTTTTTTTTTTTTAAGTTGAAAAAATATTCAACTTTTTCCCAACAGGTGACAGCGGCTACCACAGGCAAGACATGGGAGATAACCACCCGGGAGCTGAAGCCTGACCAGTGGCAGTTCGTGGAGGTGTCCTTCCACCCTGAACGCGGCCTGCGCCTGTACGAGTCGGGTCGTCTGCTGGCGGAGAGCGCCCAGTCCCAGACCCGCCCTGACCCCGTGCAGGTCATCGAGGACATGGACAGGTAAGGGAGAGAATTCAGGGGACAGGATACGGTTGTGGTTCTTTCCTGCGTTGGCTTTGGGCCGTCATTTGTCTCCTCTTTTTGTACTCCTCTCTTTCCCATGCCTTACCGCCGGAAGTGAATATTTCGTCAGCGCGCCTTCTTCTTTCCTTTTCCAGCTGTCTGCAAAGGAGTTTGCTGTGACTGTGGCACATTCTTCTTCCCTTTTCCAGCTGTCTGCAAAGGAGTTTGCTGTGACTGTGGCACATTCTTCTTCCCTTTTCCAGCTGTCTGCAGCAGAGTTTGCTGTGACTGTGGCACATTCTTCTTTCTTTTTCCAGCTGTCTGCAACAGAGTTTGCTGTGACTGTGGCACATTCTTCTTCCCTTTTCCAGCTGTCTGCAAAGGAGTTTGCTGTGACTGTGGCACATTCTTCTTCCCTTTTCCAGCTGTCTGCAGCAGAGTTTGCTGTGACTGTGGCACATTCTTCTTCTTTCTTTTTCCAGCTGTCTGCAAAGGAGTTTGATGTGACTGTTGCACATTCCTCTTTCCTTTTCCAGCTGTCTGCAACGCGTAACGGAGTTTGATGTGACTGTGGCACATTCCTCTTCCCTTTTCCAGCTGTCTGCAACGCGTAACGGAGTTTGATGTGACTGTGGCACATTCTTCTTCCCTTTTCCAGCTGTCTGCAAAGGAGTTTGCTGTGTCTGTGGCACATTCTTCTTCTTTCCTTTTCCAGCTGTCTGCAAAGGAGTTTGCTGTGTCTGTGGCACATTCTTCTTTCCTTTTCCAGCTGTCTGCAAAGGAGTTTGCTGTGACTATGGCACATTCTTCTTCCCTCTTCCAGCTGTCTGCAACAGAGTTTGCTGTGACTGTGGCACATTCTTCTTCCCTCTTCCAGCTGTCTGCAACAGAGTTTGCTGTGACTGTGGCACATTCTTCTTCCCTTTTCCAGCTGTCTGCAAAGGAGTTTGCTGTGTCTGTGGCACATTCTTCTTCTTCCCCCACCCAGTTCACTTCGTCTGGGAAATGAGATAGAAAATTATTTAATGCAACCTGGAGCCAGTTTTTCTTGTAATGTAATCCCCTCTCTCTCTGTATGCATGTGTGTGTGTGTGTGTGTGTGTGTGTGTGTGTGTGTGTGTGAGAGAGAGAGAGAGAGATAGAGAGAGAGAGAGAGAGTGTGTTT
>CM065715.1:103977568-103985068 GCA_033310375.1 Conus canariensis
TTTCAAATGAAATGATCAGTCGGTGATGTCAGAGTTAGAAAAGCCCAAATCAGCCCTCACGGAATACAGTCAAATGAAATAATCAGTCGGTGATGTCAGAGTTAGAAAAGCCCAAATCAGCCCTCACGGAATACAGTCAAATGAAATAATCAGTCGGTGATGTCAGAGTTAGAAAAGCCCAAATCAGCCCTCACGGAATACAGTCAAAATTAATGAAATAATCAGTCGGTGATGTCAGAGTTAGAAAAGCCCAAATCAGCCCTCACGGAATACAGTTAGAACGGCATCAACTTGATGATAGGGGACTTAGTTTCGTGGAGATTTAATTTTGACACCATTTTATCGATGGTGTTGCTGTGCTGAGCAAAGCATTGAACTATGTAGAATCGGAGTTCAACGAGAGACAAAAATATTGGTGTCGTGCATGTCCAAAATATAGTCAAAGGATTTTTTCTATAATGGATAATATTACATTGCATTTATGCCTGACACCCAACAACTGCAGTGAAATTTCAGTGTTGGATCAACATAGTCATAACTTGGTCGTATGGTCACAATCATTCTTGCACAATTCGCATGAATTCTGTTGACTTTCCTTATTGCCCAATCCTTGATGTCATCCTGCAGTATAATCCTTTTTCTAGTATTTGCACTTCTTCCTGCTGTCGTGCACTGAAAACGAGTTGATCATGCCGCTGACGACTTCCCGTCATGCATCATCTTTCATGTGTCCTCATATTTTTATCCTCCTTTTTTGTTTTGTTTTTGTTTTTTTTGTTAGATTAATCATTAAACATATTTTGTGGCTCATTTTCTTTTAAATTCAATTTTCATTTATGTTTTATCTGATGTTCTCTCTCTGTTCCTCTGTCTGTCTGTCTGTCTGTCTGTCTGTCTTCTTCTCTCTCTTCTCTCTCTCTCTCTCTCTCTCTCTCTCTCTCTCTCTCTCTCTCTCCCCCCTCTCTTACCAACCTACTCACCAACCTATCTCAGTTCTTTTTCACCCTATGGGAGTTATCAAGACAAACACAGCAAAATCATGGTAACTCCGTGAGACGATTCTGAACGTTTGCACTATGCAGCCGAGGTACGGCCACGACGAATCATCTTCGATGACTTCCGTGACGGCTACTTCACGCTGAGGGATCGCCGCATTCAGGCCATAGGCAACATCCAGCTGATCCCGGGGCTGGCCCGGAACACCCGGGCGCTGTACCTGGACGGGCGCACCCAGTACCTGGACTTCGGGGACAACTTCACCTGCAATGGCAACCTGGACACCTGTCGGCAGGGTATTACTTATAGGTATGGAGCTCGTGTCATTTTTCTTCACCTTCGTTTGTCGTCTTCTTCGTTTTCTTCTTCTTCTTCTTCTTCTTCTTCTTCTTCTTCTTCTTCTTCTTCTCTCTCTCCTCCTCCTCCTCCTCCTCCTCCTCCTTCTCCTCCTCCTCCTCCTTCTCCTCCTCCTTCTCCTCCTCCGCCCCCTCCTCCTCCCTCTTCTTCTTCTTCTTCTTCAGCTACATCTGCCTCCTCCTCTTTGTTTATCCTATCCCTCTGTTTCTCCTTCTCCCCCTCCTTCTCTTCGTCCTTCTTCTTCCTTTTCTTCTTTTTCAGCTGTTCTGTAGTCAACCCGGTCTTTGACATAAAAGTCTTGTTTTCTTATCTCCCTCCGCCCCCTCCTCTTCCTTTTCTTTCTCATCTTTCTTCTTTTTTTTTTTTTACTTTCCCATCTGTGGTATATGGTGAGTCTGGTCTTTGACCTGAAGTTGTCGATTTCAGTTAGTAGCGTTTCTGAAGCTTGCCAAGGAAAAGAACCAAACAGACAGACAGACAGACAGAAAATAAACCCCATCCAGATAATAGAAAAGAAAGAAAGAAACCCACCAGAGAGAGAGAGAGAGAGAGAGCCAGGCAGACAGACAGACAGACAGAGACAGACAGACAGACAGACAGATTAGTGGGATTAAGGAGAGGCTGCAGCATGACAGCGTGCTAAGCACAACACGCAGTTGGTGGAACGCTGTCACGCGCCTTAATCCTTTACACTCCAGTTGGGAAATAACGACCGGTACATCAAGGCCCGCAGGTGTTAACTTTTTTTTTCCAATCTAACAGCTTCAGCGATGTTACTCTAAAACTGATAGCTCTTCGCTGTTTGAGGGTGGAGGAAGGGGAGCGCGAGGGGGGGGGGGGGGGGGGAGAAAAATTGTGTTAAGGGTTTTGTTTAAAATAGCACTCCTTTTACTTTGTTTAGCTCGGAAGGGGAGAGAATCGCTTCAGACAAGATAAAGGGACAAGCTGGGATTCGGTAATAGTTGGGTTAAAAAGGGTTAAGTAGCCAACAAGAGAAAAATACAAGTGTCCAAGGGTGGGAATCATTCTTGTCTGTAGTCTGACCATGCTGGGTTTGCATCACTTTCTTCGACATTGTTTTCTTCAGGGTTTTTTGTTTGTTTGTTTGATACATTAGCTCCACCTTAACTTTTCTGTTCACAGCGACATCTGTGACGAGTGCAGAAACAAGGACTATTTTTACACCAACAAAACAACTACGACTGCAGCAACAAGTATTACTACACCAACGACAAAACAATGATTTCAGCAACAACGGCAACTCATCCACACCAATTTGCCAATGTATACATTCATGTCTGCCTTTTTTTGTTTGACATATTGTCTGCAATGCTTGAACTGAAATGAGAGAGCGACATTCCTCTGTTCGGATGTATCTGAATGCGTTCCTGCTTCCCCCTCCCCCCCCCCCCCTCCATCCCCCATCCCGTTCAGGCTGTTCCGCAGAAAAGTTGGTGCCAACACAAATGCGTAAGAACTACAGTGTTCTGTTGTTGTTGCTGCTGCAACCTCTGCTAAGAAAGTTACGTTTTCGCCCACGTCTCTTAGCTTGTTTGTTTTGTTTGTTTGTCTGTCAGCAAGAGTACGTAAAAGCTTAATGAACCGATTGTAACGAAACTTTGTGGAAAGATGGACCGTGGCTTAAAGGAGGAACCCAGTAAGTTGTGGTGCGAATCCGGATCAAAGACCGGATCCAGGAAATTATTTTCACTTTGCTTCACAATGCGAGATAGGAATTTTATTTTCAACGTTTTGGTAAAATTCTCAGGGAATAATGCATGGTTCTGAATGAAAAAGATGTCAAGCATACTGGATTACTGTTATCTACGAACTTGTAAGAAATAATGCGGATCTGGAATGCAAACTGGAGAAAAATAGCATTTATAAGGAGCAAGCAAGAGGTGGGGGATGTTTATTCAGTAACTGCACGGTAACAAGCCGAACCAGAAGCCTGCGGGAGATTCAGTGAGCACGGGCACGTTTGGGCCGTTTCGCAGAGTTTGGAGCCAGTGATATGCAATTTGACGTAGGATTTTGCTGAAGATTAGAGGTCAGTTTGACCATGGCGGGAGTATGTGCTCTCCCGTCTGCTCTTCTAGTTTTGACATGTTTTTTCTTTTATCTTTTCTTTATTTTTTCATATGTCCATGCCTCTGTGATGCAGGTTCGCCCTGCGGCCGGAGCGGCTGGAGGACGGGATGTACTTCATGGACAGCTTCCCCCTCAAGCTGTACTACAAGGACGGAAGGCTGCACGCGGAGATGCAGACCTCCACCCGTGTCTGGAACGTGGACACCTCCGACTTCAGGCCGGGCCAGTGGTCACGGGTCAGTGGACAGACTTTTAGTTATAGCTCCGCCAGGGAGGTTATTCTTTCACCCGTGTCTGTTGGTTTGTGTCTGTCTGTGAACATGGTAATGCAACAATCACAGAACCGATTTGAATGACGTGTGGTGGAAAGATGGACTGTGGCAAAAGGACGAGCCCAAATTTTGTTGCGGTTCGTCATGCGGATCCGGATCTAAGGGCGGATCCAAGATCCGTTGAACAAGACTACGCACATAATACAGAAGTATTTGTAACGAAATTCGGTTAAAAGATGGGATATACCACAACCTCTTTAAATATTGGCGTGCGGCCTGGTGAAAGGGCAAATTCCGTTTGAGCGTGGCGGAGGTCTGTGGTCTCCTACAGGCTTTTTTTTCTGTCACGTTTTCTGTTGCCTTTCCGGCTCACCCCCCCTGCCACCTGTCTGGTTGGTTTTTCTAGTCGGCTGCTTGCTGGCTGACTGGTTGTGTGTCTGGTTGATTGGTTGTCTAGTCAGTTTGTCTGGTTGACTGGTTGTCTAATCGGTTTGTCTGGTTGACCGGTTGTCTAGACGGTTTGTCTGGTTGACCGGTTGTCTAGTCGGTTTGTCTGGTTGACTGGATGTTAATCGGTTTGTCTGGCTGACCGGTTGTATACTTGGTTTGTCTGGTTGATTGGATTTGTAGTTGGTTTGTCTGTGTGATTGATTGTCTAGCTGCTTGTGACTAGTTGGTTGTCAGTGTTTGGTTGATTCGATGTTTAGTTGATCGGTGCACACACACATACACACACACACACACACACACACACACACACACACACACACACACACACACACACACACACACAACATACATACATACATAACACACACACGCACACACACACACACACACACACACACACACACACACACACACATTGAAAGTCGATGGCTCCCTGCTTTAGCCAGGCGCTCTTCCCGAAGAGTGCTGCCCGAATTTCACGTTGAAATCTCTAGTGAGTAGATAGATATGCAATTCAACAAAGTAACATCATCACTCATAATACGACATATTACCGTACAACACAATGCAACAACATACAATACATAGTCATCACTGCCAACGCAGCATTAGTACAGTATAGAACACATAGCTGCCAACCTTCCCGAATTTTTCTGGAAATTCTTCGATGTAGAAAGTATTCACAAAATCCTGAATTTAGTGAGAAAAAATCCAGAATTTCAAAATTGTGTTAAAAAAATGTGGAATTTATGGGGTCATTTTCGAACAGGGATGATGGAATATCGCAGAATGAAACCCAGATGATGTTATGTGGATGTTGGAAATTGTGTGTATGTAAAATGCGTTTTCTTTTTAAACTCAACGAAAAGTCAACTGAAACATAAGGGAGTTAGAACTGTTCTCAGTCAAGAGCCGAACTGCCCTCTCTTCAGACCACCCGACATCCCTCATACCCTCCTTCCTGAAGGTTGGTTCTAGAGAGTTAGCAGCTATTAGAACTATAAAAAGCAGAACGATAAACGTAGCACAAGACAATGTCAAGACAGTTTAACACTTCATCCATAACAGACTCTTATTCTGTGACCAAAGCGCCCTTAAATGCTTGTGAGGCTGATGGGACGTTATCCTCACCATTTATCACGTCATCATCGTTGTGTACCATTTACCACATAATTATCGCTGTACACCATTTATCACATAATTATCGTTGTGTTCTTTCCAACAATCCCAGGTGGAACTGACGTGGCATCCCACCCAAGGTCTCACCATGTACATGAACGGGAGGCGGGTGGACTACGAAACCTACCCACGGGAAAGGGCGCCCTACTACAACAACGACTGGAGGACCTACTTGGGAAGAGCCCTCGCTGACGACGGCGGCGTCTACGCCAACACCGTCGTGGACGACATGGAGTTCTACAACGCGTACAGGACCTACGTTCCCGACGATCGGTACCTGACTTACATTCGGGGTCAGCCGCCCGTGGTGGTGCCTCCCGTGGTCTGGCCGCCTCGCACTGAAGAACCTTACCGACCGCCAGGTGTTATTATTGGAGGTAGGTGACCCTTTAGCTTTGGGCTAAGGGATGTTGTTGTTGTTGTTGTTGTTGTTGTTGTTGTTGTTGTTGGTGCTGCTGCTGCTGCTGCTGCTGCTGCTGCTGCTGCTGCTGCTGCTGCTGCTGCTGCACTGAACCTCAGCTTAGTTTTGTTTAGTTACCATAGTTTTAAGCCCACCACATGGTATACCAATACTACGTTTTCAAGCAGGCTATGTTAGCCTTTGGTAGGCGCTCAAAGCCTGAGCCGCTTGTGGCGCTTAAAGCCTGACCAACAGGTTGGGTTAATGCATTGTCAGCCTTCTACTAAGTCTTTACCATAAAGCCACTCCTTTCAGCTTTATTTTGTGTTTGTTGATATTTGTTTTGGCCTCATCTAGGTCTCCTGTCGTCTCACTTTAGGTTTCTTTTGTCTCACCTGAGTGTGCCTTTTGCCTCACGTTAGCAGTCCTTCTGCTGCCCTATAGCTTTACGTTTTGTCTCTTCTGAGTCTTCCTTTCGTCTCACCTGAGCTTTCCTTTCCTTTCACCTTACCATTCCTCTTGCCTCACTTAGATGTCTTTCGTCTCACCTGAGCTTTCCTTTCCTTTCACCTTACCATTCCTCTTGCCTCACTTAGATGTCTTTCGTCTCACCTGAGCTTTCCATTCCTTTCACCTTACCATTCCTCTTGCCTCACTTAGATGTCTTTCGTCTCACCTGAGCTTTCCATTCCTTTCACCTTACCATTCCTCTTGCCTGACTTAGATGTCTTTCGTCTCACCTGAGCTTTCCTTTCCTTTCACCTTACCATTCCTCTTGCCTCACTTAGATGTCTTTCGTCTCACCTGAGCTTTCCTTTCCTTTCACCTTACCATTCCTCTTGCCTGACTTAGATGTCTTTCGTCTCACCTGAGCTTTCCTTTCCTTTCACCTTACCATTCCTCTTGCCTCACTTAGATGTCTTTCGTCTCACCTGAGCTTTCCTTTCCTCTCACCTTACTATTCCTCTTGCCTCACTTAGATGTCTTTCGTCTCACCTGAGCTTTCCTTTCCTCTCACCTTAAATATTCCTCTTGCCTGACTTCAGACATCTTTCGTCTCACCTGGGCTTTCCTTTCCTTTCACCTTACCATTCCTCTTGCCTCACTTAGATGTCTTTCGTCTCACCTGAGCTTTCCATTCCTTTCACCTTACCATTCCTCTTGCCTCACTTAGATGTCTTTCGTCTCACCTGAGCTTTCCATTCCTTTCACCTTACCATTCCTCTTGCCTCACTTAGATGTCTTTCGTCTCACCTGAGCTTTCCTTTCCTTTCACCTTACCATTCCTCTTGCCTGACTTAGATGTCTTTCGTCTCACCTGAGCTTTCCTTTCCTTTCACCTTACCATTCCTCTTGCCTCACTTAGATGTCTTTCGTCTCACCTGAGCTTTCCTTTCCTCTCACCTTACTATTCCTCTTGCCTCACTTAGATGCCCTTTCGTCTCACCTGAGCTTTCCTTTCCTCTCACCTTAATATTCCTCTTGCCTGACTTCAGACATCTTTCGTCTCACCTGGCTTTCCTTTCCTTTCGCCTTACCATTCCTCTTGCCTCACTTAGATGTCTTTCGTCTCACCTGAGCTTTCCTTTCCTTTCACCTTACCATTCCTCTTGCCTCACTTAGATGTCTTTCGTCTCACCTGAGCTTTCCTTTCCTCTCACCTTACCATTCCTCTTGCCTGACTTAGATGTCTTTCGTCTCACCTGGGCTTTCTTTTCCTTTCACCTTACCATTCCTCTTGCCTGACTTAGATGT
>CM065715.1:103990068-104015068 GCA_033310375.1 Conus canariensis
ACACACACACACACACACACACACACACACACACATGTTTCCTTTAATCTCCTCCCCTCCCTCTCTCTCTCTCTCTCTCTCTCTCTCACACACACACACACATACACACACACACACACATACACACAAGCGGTAGCTTTAATCTTCCACACATGGCATCAAACTCGGTCTTCTCTACCTGTGTTCTTTCTTCCTGCCGACCTGCAGCCTAAGATCTCAGGTGTGTGCAGGTGGCCCTCATTGTCGGATCAGAAAAGCCCCTTATGAAGACCACAGCTCTCAGACCGGGAGAAAGCGATGGGGAAGCGATGGGGAAGAGGAAAGAGGGCAGGGCGGGGGAAGCTAGAGGTCATAATGTATGACGTCTCTGAAAGAAGGTCGAGGCCAGGGAAAGTTTTTTTTTTTTTTTTTTTCTGGTCAGGACATCGAAAAGATAGGTAGGTAGCCCGACCAATGGACGAAGAGTCGTATTTTAACGCCGCGCCGAAGATGGGCCGCGAGAAGAAGAACAAGTGATGTAGGAGTTAGGCAGAGGAAGAGGGGGGGAGGGGGGGGGGAGGTCATGGGTAGGGATGGGAGTGGAGGGAGAATGCGGGGGGAGAGGGAGCCTGCCACAGGAGAAGATAACTGCTGGCGTCAGCCAAAGGGAGTGAGTCAGAGGGGCCGAATTTAGCGCGTCGGACCGGTATAGAGAGGTAGGCCTGCCGGTACAGGTAGCGCTGAAGTCAAAACCCAACGTTCAGTGTTGATACCCCGGGATTGTGTTGATGCCACCCGCCAAGTACCCAGCGAAAACAGAGGAGGTCGGCGATCGGCTGGAACAACTGACGTCTCTAGTCACTTTCCAATGTCTGATAGGCGAACGTATTTTTCCTTTATGAATGGAGAGAGGAAAAGACAACTCCGCTACCCCACACTGCGTGCACAGTTTATTGGTGAAGGCCTCTACAAGATTTCATACAGTTAGGAATATGTTCAGGTTATGACAAGTTAGCGTTAAGTTAGGGTCAGGTTAGCGGATTTTTTCCAGTCCAGTTTTCTTTTCAAAGTCTCCATCTGTGGTGTGTGAACACACTGCCGACTCTGAACATTCAAGTCCATGTTGTAAAAATATACCTGACACACCTACAAAAACATGTATTAGCATCAATGTAATGTTTTCATGTCATGGTGGGTTTGTTTTATGTTTTTTTCAAATTTCTCTCTCTCTCTCTCTCTCTCTCTCTCTCTCTCTCTCTCTCACCACACACACACACACACACACACACACACACACACACACACACACACACACATTTTTAGCGTTAGGATCAGAGTAGAGCTAGAATTTGAGTTCGTACAGAAAATGCCCTGTCATCAAACTATGTTAAGAAATCATTATCCTGTCAACAGTCTTATCTGGAGAGTGTTGTTTTGTTGCATTTGTTACGTCAGTTAGTAGTGACGTCTGAAGAAGACGTATTTGTCGAACATTTTCGGGATTTTTTTTTTTAATTAACGATTGAATAGAATTCATTTTGCGCTCTTGCTTTGCGTGTGTGTATTTTGCGTTTAGTCTGTGATGGGGGGGGGGGGGGGGTGAAACGGAGGTGGGTAGGGTGGGGAGGAGGCGAGTGAGGCAGGGAGGAGAGAAGCGATGTTCATGTTCCAACACACGTGCGGTTATCCCAGTCGGTTCCGGAAGCTGTCAATCAAATGCGGATGTTGATCTGTTGGGGTGCGGCGCCCAAGCAGAGAGCGTTCGCTGGCAAGTTTGTAACTGTCTGGACGGCGAGTCGTTCGTGGCGGCCTGCAGGGCTGGTTGGTTGGTTGGTTCTTAACAAAGAGAAAGCAAGATGATAGCGATTGATATTACGTATGTGTGTCGGATTTCCTTTGTATTATGTGTTTACTTGCCATAGCAAAACTCTCAAACTGATTGACGTATGATCTGTTTTGTTGACGTATGATCCGTTTTGATAGTATTGTTGTCTCAAAAGTAGTTCGATAAGGAAAAGAATGGTCGCTAATCGTCAGCAGTCAAGTTATCTTCCTTTGGAAAGCGATTCGCCATGAGTAATATCGTTGCTGGGTAGACAGGCGGAGCGTTCTTGCCATACATGGGCACAGAGTTTGGTGGGGGCAAACCGCACATGGACAGAGAGCTAAGAGAGAGCACCAGACAACGTGAAACATCAATCAGGCAGTTCATGCCCAGTTTGGTGTTCGGTCTCATCAGCTGATGGTGTAGAGCGACAGGAGGGGGGAAGAGGGAGGGACTGTGGAAGAGGGAGGGCCCAGACCGCAGGCAGCTTGGTGTGGCGGTGTAGGCCTTCCACACTCCTGTGTTCATACCCGTTTGGTGTGTTGTCGGTTGGAAATGGTACTTCCTAAGTACAGACCGACATATAGGGGCACGCGCGCGCGCGCGCGCGCGCACGCACACACGCACGCACGCACACACACACACACACACACACACACACACACACACACACACACACACACACACATACAACATACCCCTACACATCACACTCAAGCAAGCATGGCGCTCGCGCGTCCTACACACCTACACACATAACACACGGATTGAGCTTCTGAAATCATGTACAATCCTTCATTCTCCACCACCCACTGAATAGAATCTCACGTCTGCTTGTATACTCTTGGCATATTTTCCCCCATAATTAGGTACAATAAATTGCCCTCCGCCACTTAGTGAATAACATCCAATGTGTAAACATTGATTATGGTTTAAAAAGAGAAAAAAAAACACAGTTTCCGAAATTGAATATAGAAACACATCTCTCTGCTTTTTGTCTAGAATCCGACGTCATCTTGTAGATGCTAAATATGGTTCAATAATGATAAAGTATGGTTTGGAATCATCCTCCCACTTCTTCTTCTATACACATAGTGTGATTTTAAAAAGAAAGCACTTGTTTTGTATACATACAATGACGCACACAGTGAAGAGGAACCGACCTCTTCCTCTACACAATTTGGGAAGGTAAGTCCTTAATGTATACTCCCCCGTTCTTTGAATAGAAGTAGAAATCTTCTAATGTACATTAAAGATGATTTCAAAAAGAAAAACACCATTTACAAAATTGAATACTATAACGCTTCTGTCCCCTCTTCCCCTCCCACCCCCACCCCCTCCGCTCCGGTAAAATGAATCAAACGTCTCCTTCTATACACTGAACCTGGATGGAAAAAGAAAAGACACAACTGCCGAAATCATGTACAATATTATGCTTCTTCCCTCACTTATTGAATAGAACCCGATGTCTTCTTCTATGCTGAGAGTAAGATTTAAAAAGAAAACACTGTTTCTGTAATCGGATACAATAATCCCCCCCCCCCCCCAACCACCACCACCACCACCACCCACCAACTGAATGCAGTCTTTTCGTTTCTTTCTATAAATAATATTGTTTTGAAAGAAACCACATTTCCCCAGTTGAAGTGCAGTAATACATCCTCCCCCAGCAGGGAATAGAATCCAACGTTTGCTTCTGTATGCTGTTTGTGGTATTAAAAGAATTACGCAGTTTCTGTATTGACATGCAATAATGCATCCTGCGCAGCCGATTGAATGCAATCGTCTACGCTCAGACAAGGGTTTCACAAGGAAACACAACTTCCGAAGATGAGCACAACAATATATTGCCCCCTTTCCCCCTCCCGCCGCCCTCCTCCTCCTCATCTCACGCAGTGAACTTGCGCCCGATGCCAGATAAGGTCATCACGGTCCAAGCAACTTAAACTGTTATGTCTTTGCTGTGTATAGGATCCTACTAGTGTCAAAAGCCGTCAGTAGTAGTTTTCTTCTTGAAAAGTCATTTACGTTTAGAAAGCACTGAGAATTACTGTTCCCAAATTATTACTGTTTTCACACGAAGACAATCGTGTCGCTGACGTTGCTGGAGGGTATTTAGACTCGTTTTCTAGTTTAAATTCAGGTATGTTGGTCAAAAGTGATCACCCAGAAAACAATAGTTTTGACTCGTGAAAACAGCTAACTGCGATTCGTATACTTGCGTAGGCTTACTGGTATCATTAGTATCAATTGTATGAAAGACTTCTTTGGAAGGCACAGAATGCCGAAGAGTGAAGAATCACTTCCGTAATACGAGGGCCACCCCATAAGTTATCGGATGCGCAGAAACCACTGACGTCATAATTTCAGTTTTTATATCATCATCACAAGCGATGTCATAATAGCTATGACACAAAAAATGATAAAAATCGTCAGAGCCAAATTTGTTCTAGACAGCAAAATGGATGGCAAGGGGGACGGTTTTCAAAGTGTTGCAGAGAGCCTGTCTTGGAGAGATTTTCGTGCCATGATTTATTATGACTATCCTCAAAGGAAGTCTTTCAAGGAAAGTTTTATAAGTTTGACAAACTGTTTTGGCGACAAGGCTCCATCATTATCCACAGTCCATAGGTGGTTCAAAGAATTTCAGTTTGGTACAATGTCGTTGGAAGATCGTGACCGTTGTGGACGTCCAGTTTCAGTTACTACCGATGGGAACGTGAGCACAGTGAAGGCCATGATTACAGAAAATCCTCGAATCATGAAGGATGAACTCAAGGATACTCTAAACCTTTCATCAGGAAGCTTAGACCGCATTCTTTGGCACAATCTCACTGTACGGAAGCGTTGCGCCCGTTGGGTGCCCCACCAGCTGACTGGGGAGCAGATGAGGGCTAGGGTTGAATGGTGCCAGTTCATGCTGCAAACATTTGACGGAGGAAGATCAGATACCGTCTCCAATATCGTCACAGGTGAGGAAACCTATGTTTACCAGTATGACCCCGAAACAAAGCAGCAGTCGTCAGTTTGGCTGTTTCCAGGGGAAACCCCACCTGTGAAATTTAAGAGATCAAGAAGCTGCACAAAGCAAATGATTGCAGTTTTCTTCGCAAGATCCGGCCATGTGACTACTGTACCGCTTCTGGAAAGAAAGACAGTGAACGCTGAATGGTACATCTACACCTGCCTGCCAAAAGTGTTCGAGGCTTGGAGTGCACGGCGACCACGGACCGGTATCCGCCACCTACTCCTCCACCACGACAACGCCAGTGCCCACACGGCAGCTGCAACTTTAGACTTCTTGCAAGAGAACAGCGTGCAGCTCGTCACTCATCCTCCGTATTCTCCTGACCTAGCCCCTTGTGACTTCTTTTTGTTCCCTCGTTTGAAAAAAACAACTGAAAGGAAAGCCGTTTGAGAGCCCTGAAGATGCCCGAGCGTTTGCCGAGGGCTTGATTTCTGGTATACCTAAGTCGGAGTGGGCTGGGGTGATGGATTCGTGATTTAGAAGGATGGAAAAGTGCATACACGCTGATGGAGGATACTTTGAAAAGATGGGCTAGGTAAGAAATGCCAGTGTACTTCCATCTTTTCCCATCCGAGAACATATATTTTCAATGTTTGTAGCTGATTGACGTCATAAGGTTTGTTGTTGTTGTTGTTGTTGTTTTGTAAACGCATCAACTTGTCTTAACAGCATCAAAACCAGTGAAAAGTGAGTGAATTTCACGCGAAAATGAGTTTTACATGAAAATTAGTTTTTATAAATTTTTTGTTTGTTTGTTTTAAGGAATTAATTTTTGAAATTAAAAACTGTTTTCACGTTGTTATCATTATTGTTAAATTACAGTCATACGGGCTGTCTTGACGTGGGGAAAAAAATGAGTGTTGTTTCATTGATGATCCTTAGCATTTTCAGTATGAAAACTTTCGTTATCACGGTAATTATTGTTATAACCTTCTGAAGCTTGGCGGGGGCCATAGCTACGTCGCCGCACTTCTCCACTTTCTTGGCCCGGGTCAGCTCCGCTGGAATCCCAGGTGAATGCGCCAGCCATGCGTGTTCTCTGCGGCACGCGAGTCGGCAGAGAGAGAGGTGGGGGGCGGGGGGGGGGGGGGGGGGGTCTTGCGCTGTTCTCTAACGGCTGGAGAGAGTGGGAATACAGACCGCATCGTCTGCCAATCAGAAGACTTTTTGTTGTTGTTTTGTTTTGTTGGTGTTGTTTTTTTCTTTATGTCTGCATGGAGAAATAAACTGAACATACTTCAGAAAAAATTCCTATCCTTTAAAGACATATTTATCCTGTTTATATTGAAGATGGGGTAGATTTTGAACCGAAAGTGGGTGAGTAACAGACCTAGGTTCTTTTCAATGTTATCTTTTTTTTCATGTCTGTTTTTTTTGTTTTAGCAGGTTGACGTATTTGTTGGGCTGTCTTTTTCGGTGAATTCTGTAAACTTGGCTGCGAGTGTTAGCTGATAAAGACTGTAACTGACCAGTTGTTGGCTCTGCTGATGAAGGGAGTAGAAATGGCGTACTGATGCAAGAACCGGTCACAGGACATTACTATTTATAATGCATGGTGAGAGAGAGAGAGAGAGAGAGAGAGTAAAAGAAGAACAACAACAATAACAACTACAATATCAACAACTACTACAACAACAGCATGGCAGTATCTTGTGCATATTCAAGATGAAGTGGATTTTAAACAGAAAGATTTTTTTTTTAATAGTCACTTCATCTTTCCATTTTTTCTTTTCACTTTTTTTTTTAATTTCTGCCTGTCTTTTATATATGTACCATGATAAATGCGTCGGGCTAAACAATTGAATGAATTATTTAAACTAAAATGACTAAAGTAATGATGTAAAGATCATGTCTAATAACACACACACACACACACACACACACACACACACACACACACACACACACACACACACACGTGTGCACGCACGCACGCACAAACATGTACACGCACGTGCGCTCGCGCGTGGGGAGACAAAATGCCAGTACATCTAAATCTGTGCCTGCAGCGACCATCGGACACGGCGAAAATGCCACACACACACACACACACACACACACACACACACACACAGCACGCACGCACGCACGCACCACGCACGCACGCACGCACGCACGCACACACACACACACACACACACACACACACACACACACACACACACACACATCGGAAGCAGTACAGCAGGGAAAATGTCACACATGACCCAGCCCACTTGAATCACGGCTTAATCGGCTGCCTGACTTTTCCCAGCTACTCGTCATTTGCTCGTTTACCATTTGTACTCACTGTGTCCTGATCTCCACTTTCTCTGGTCTGTCTGTCTCTCTGTATTCCCCCATGTTCTCCCTGCGCCCCATCCCCCCTCCCCCCCTCCCACACACACACACACACACACACACGCCCCGTCTCCTCCCCCCTCTCTCTCTCTTTCTCAGTCGTTCATCTCCTCTCTCTCTCTCTCTCTCTCTCTCTCTCTCTCTCTCCTCTCATCACAGTTAAAAACGCATACACGTATGCAGGCATGTGCATAATACACCACACACCACGCGAAGTGCACAAATAGACGAGTTACACATGCATGCACGCACGCATTGGAACGTGCTCACGCAAACACTCACATGTGGTCTCACATACACACACACACACACACACACACACACACACACACACACACACACACACACTCGCACGCACGCATGCACGCACGCACGCACACACACACACACACACACACACACACAACACACACACACACACACACACCACGCACGCACACACGCACACACACACACACACACACACACACACACACACACACACACACACACACATAACTGCTGTCTATTTTCTCCAGTACACACACACACACACACACACACACACACACACACACAACACATAACTGCTGTCTATTTTCTCCAGTACATGGTTATCTTTGTGTTACCGAGAAGTGCCCACGCAGCCAAGATTAAAGATGCTAGGCTTGAAAGACATATGTCCAAGAAAGACGGATATGGTTATGCTTGAACTTAGTGCAAATAAAACATGTTTGCGCGTGGGTAGGTGCATGTGTGTTTGTATGTTTGTGCGTACGTGCGTGCGTACATGGGTACGTGCATGCATACATGTTGTGTGTGTGCGCGCGCGCGCTCCCCCTCACCACCACAACCCCCCTCCCCCCCCCCCCCCCCCCCCCCCCCCCAATTAAAGTGCTTCAAATTAACATGGAAAATAGAGCACAAAGGGATAAAAAAAAAATTAAAAAAAAGAAGAAAACTCCAAATGAATAATAATGAATGGGGTGAGAACACACACACACACACACACACACACACACACACACACACACACCACGCACCACGCACGCACACACACACACACACACACACACACACACACACACACATCGCACACACACACACACACTTACGCACAGCACGCACGCGCGCACGCACACGCACGCAAACACACACGCAGAACTGTATGCAATTTGAAACATCCCAAATCAAGGAGAACAGCCAAACTTGCAGAAAATGTTAAAATTCTGTGGCCACAGATGTCTGGCCAAGAACGAGTCCAGCAAAAGTCACCTCACAGGCCGAACTGATCCTCCATTGATACCAACTTTACCTGAATAGTCCTCATATCCCGCCAGACCACCAGGTGTGCGCATTTTGGACTTCCCTCACTCTGAGCGATATCCCTATAGACACGTGTCCGGCAATCAGTTACCCCTACCCCCACAGTCTAGTTATCATTTCCCACCTCTAGTTCCAAGGTCTCATCCGACAGAATCCCCAGTCCTCGCTACTGAGAGTCATCCACTTCACCCCACAAATCTCCACCCGTTGAAACGAGGCACTCCAGCCCACATTACTCAAACTCTGCCACTGTAGGACTGGTGTCCTTCCTTATGCACAGCAAAAACAGGACATAGACACTTCAGGTAGTTCCTGTTCTTATAGTAATGTTCATCCATATGCAGAAAAACTTTTACAAGTGGCATCCAATATCCTGTCGTATGAACATAATTATTACCCTTCTCAATATCATACATTTATTTGAGTTTAAACCAGTTCAGATGATTTACAAAATCCATATTTTGCTCTCTCTCTCTCTCTCTCTCTCTCTCTCTCTCTCTCTCTCTCTCTCTCTCTCTCTCTCTCTCTCTCGTGTATGTGTGTGTATGTGCGGGAGATGGGGGGAGGGGGAAGGTATGTCTGTATATAACAACCATGTGCCATTTGTAAAGAAAAGGGTCAAACAAGAAACAAAGCCTCCATAGATTACAAAAGAAATTCACATGGAAATTGGTAAAAGGAATTAAAAAAAAAAAAAAAAAATTCAGGAACTATTCAGGAATTTAGGAAACAGAAGAACGGAGTAACATCCCTGAAACGTCAATCCAAACGTAACTATTTATATATATAAATAAATATATATATATATATATATATATATATATATATATGTTAGTCCCCACAAAAGATTCACGTCAAATTTGGGAAGCCATAAACATGTTGAATAACAAACAAGTATCTAAACGCCAACAAATTATTACATATGTATCAGCACATCAGTTAAATAACCATTTTACAAATATTGCTGATAAAATCATATCAACTGACAGATCAAGTCAAAACGATTTTCACTACTTTAAAAAAAAATATTGATTATCAAATGACAGATCGAGTCAAACGATTGCTACTACATAAAAAAAAATATATTGATTCAAAAGATATTTATTTTCCTTTCAGCTTACAACCAATGACTGTTTTGGACGTGAGTAAATATCTTTCACTCTTGAAACAATCAGGAACACATGATTTAGATGGATTAGATGCGAGAATATTGAAAGATTCATGTCCAATTATCGTCGATACATTGACATATTTACATGATTTGTGTCTAGAAAAAACATGTTTTTCCATTAAAATTTAAGGAAGGCAAGGTTATTCCTCTTTGTAAATCAGGAGATTCATCAAATCCTTCAAATTACAGACCTATTTCGATTTTGTCTTTTCTTTCAAAACCTATTGAAAAACAGCTACAGAAGTGTCCGTATTCTTACCTTTTCAAAATTAATCTTATCCATGAAGATCAGTCGGGCTTCCGCGCAAACCACTCTTGTCATACGACACTCATACAGCTTATTGATAGTCTACCGTACAACATAAATGAAAATGAATTTACTGGCATTATCTTTGTACACTTTGAAAAAAGCCTTTGATGTTATTAATCATTCCTTGTTGCGAAAACTGGAATTACAAGAATTATCTCCAGAATTTATTGGTCTCCCGTCATCTTTCCTATCTGATAGGAAACAATCAGTTATGGTAAATAATCAGTTATTTAAACTTATGTCCGTTAGATAAGGAGTACTACAGGGATCTGTCTTAGGACTCCTTTTGTTCTCCATCGATGTAAACGATTTACCTTACTTTCTTAAAGGAAACTGTGAAATGTTTGCAGATGATACGTCTATTCTTTCAAGTCATTCTGACGCTATAAACGTACAAGAGAACTCCAAGATGATATTGAAAAACTCATTAATTGGACCCAATTAAACCATATGTCTATAAATGCAAGTAAAACCAAGAACATGTACGTATGCGCGCGACAAAAAAGACAAAGAATGACTTCACAGTTCAACCCATTGTTTCTTTGTGATAATAACATTGAAGAAGTCGACTGGCATAAAGTGCTGGGTGTCATTATTGACAAAGATTTATCATGAACTGACCACTCCACGTACCTAGTGAAACGTCTTTCCAACAAAATATTTCAGTTGGCTAAAATAAAATAAAAAAAATCATGATGTGAATTCCCGGATACTTTTCTTTAGTGCTCATATTCTACCACTTGTAGACTATGCTTCAACCTCATGGGACAGCTGCAGTGACACAAACTTAAAAAACTGATTCACTGTATGTATAAAAGAGCACTTAAACTAGTATTGTTGAAATCAAACTCTGTAACTGCTGAGGACTATAAGCATCTCGAAATTTTACCTTCAACGACAGGCTCATCCACAACAAACGTCAGTCTGCATGTATAATGTTATGAATGGAAATGCTCCTAAACAGATTAGAGATACTTTCAAACTTAATCGTCACAGGCATAAACACGTAATGTCGCTTCCCAGGCCTAAAAATAATCTATATAAATCCGTTTTGTTATACTCTGGTGGTGGTTTATGGAACAGTTTACCAACAATGCTAAAAAAATATGAAGAGCAAGTTCCAATTCAAGGAAAATATGAAAGCTCATCTCGCTCGCAAAACCGAATATGCGATGTAAAGCATATCATTGATGCTTCCTTCTAATCTTCTACTTCATAGATTTTCAGTTCGTACACATATTCTTTCATTCATGCATTATTTCATGTTCAGTTTACATATCACCTTATTTTACCTTATTTGTTTATTTAGCTCAACCGTGTTGTGCAGAATTATACTATACAAAATCGTGTGTGTGTGTGTGTGTGTGTGTGTGTGTGTGTGTGTGTGTGTGTGTGTGTGTGTGTGTTGCTTGCATATGTGTTGGTATGCAATGTACTGCCACATACACAAGAGTGAGTGATGGAACTGAAAGGGTGAATGTTAACAAATTCCTTGTCTTTGTTCATGGTGCAGATATTCCACCTTGTTCTCTTTATTCGGATGCTTTGCTTACTATTGTTTTTTTTTTTTTTTTTTTTTTCTTCTTCTATTTTCACATTATTCTTAGTTTAGTTTTGCAGATGGCTTGATGGGGAAAAAAGCAGATACTGCTTTTCAGTGTACCATCTCAAAATAAAATTTTGACTTGACTTCACACACGCACACGCACGCGCGCAGCGACGCGCACACACACAACACACACACACACACACACACAGCGCGCACGCGCGCGCGCTCTCACACAACACACACACACACACACTCTCTCCTCTCTCATCACCATCACACACACACACACACACACACGACCACGCACCACCACGCACACCCCACCACACACACACACACACACACACACAACACACACACGCACGCACCACCACACACACACACACACACACACACACACACACACACACACACGCACAGAGCTGCTGTCTATTTTCTTGAGAACATGATTATCTATGTATTACCTAGAAGTGCCCACGCAGCCAAGATTGAAGATGTTTGGGTTTGAAAGACTGTGTCCAAGAAAGACTGATATGTTTATGCTTGTACTTAGTGCAAATAAGACGTGTCCGTGCATGCGTGGGTGCATTGTGTTTGTATGATTGGAAGTGTGTGCTAGCACACGTGCGTGCGAGCTGGCGCACGCTCCTGCATCTCAATAAACAGAGCGCAATGGAGGGAGAATGGTGAATAATGATGGAAAAGGTGAGAACACACACGCGCACTCACACTCACACTCACACACTTACACACACACCACACACACACACACACACACACACACACACACACACACACACACACACACACACACACACAAAACAAACAACACAAGACACACACACAAGACAGAACTCACACTCCACAAAACGCATACAGGGAGAGAGAATGTCAACTCATGAGAAAGTAGTGGGAGGAGTGATAAAGAGAACAGAGAGAGAAAGTCATGCGAGAGAGAGAGAGAGAGAGAGAGAGAGAGAGAGAGAGAGAGAGAGAGATTTTATTCAAAAATGACTAAAGCCCCATTTGAAGGGGAAACATGCAAGTCTAAAAGAAAACTTTCACACACTTTGGTGCACAGAATCAATACAAAAATATCCCTGGTGTATATATGAATTACAATATCATCATATTATACCGCTCGGCTGTATAAAACGACTGAAACAGATATATAGAAATATTATTCATAACACCTATTTCTTGACAACAGATAGATAAAAGGACAAACTAAATAATGTACAACGCCCAACTGGACAAACGGTAGGAATACTTTTCTCTTAAAGTTGCATTACTGCGGTTCTAACAAACAAGGTAATCCAGGATCTCTCTTGCAACAATAGTGCACCCTCTACAAATAATCTTTATATCTTTTGCTACCTTAAGCATAATACTGTCAACTGTTACAGACATGCCTGATTAATATTTTGTAAAGCACCTTTTATAGATCCTGTCTCGCATCTATTACCTTGTGATGGTTCGACAATAATATTTATTATTTTGTTAAAGCACCTTTTATAGATCCATTACATCTATTCCATGTTAGTTCTGTAAATAATTCATTTTGAATTGTCTGTACAAAGAGAATCTTGCCATCTACAGTCTATCATGCGTTGCATAAAACAAGCCAAAGAACTTGGAACACTACAAACGCCTTGATTTAGCCATATTAACGAAAAGCCATAACTACATAAACATTTTCGAATATTCGTTGCCCAAGCAACTTTGCCTCTAAGTCATACAATGTATTTTTTTATGCTTGTATGATAAGTATGTTATCATGTATCTGAATTACTTTGAGCCAGAATATAATGCATTTGCAAAATGAATTAAATGTAAACTGGAAATCTTCCAAGTTCACCACAGACCAAATCATTCGGGGTACGTCTGCCCTCAAATAAAAATCGTTACACGGCAAAACAGTACAGTTTTTCGATTTCATAACCGGTTTCAAAGGCCCAAATCTCTGCACCATATTGGACTATGGTTGAGCTTGTGCATCAAACAACCTGAAAAAAAAAAAACTCAGCTGAACTATTTTCAAACTTGTACCAAAATTCGACACTTTCATAACAGCGCGTTTTGTCTGTTCACAAGGTCTTGGCATGCAAAAGTAAAGCTGCGTCTCGTGGAACATTATATACCCAAATGCTTATATGCGTTTACAACTGATATTGTTTATGTACCATACACCCATAAACCCATCTTTCACATGCAGCCAAATAACCACCTTTACGGAAAACTAAAACGCTTGTTTTGTCCATATTTATCTTAAGCTCAAGTCTTTGTGCAGCAGAGTATAGACTATAAACTGTTCAGCCGAGTTTGTAAACCAATAACAGTTTCAGATCAATACACAATAACGTCGGCTAACGGTAAAATAAATAACTCAATCAAATGAAATATAGCGCCATGCCTACCCTTTCCAATAATCTTTAGACCTAATTCTTTCATAAATAAGGGGCATGAAACAGGACTACAAACATCCCCTTATCCCTTGCGTACGTGAAAAATAATCATTGAGCTTAGCCCGACTCTTTATTTTGACTTTAAATTCTTTATACGTACTTCTCGCACAGCTATTATAAACAAGAATGGACCATGACAGTTTCCATGAAAGTGAATGAATGAGAGCGAGAGAGAGAGAGAAAGAGGAGAGAGAGAGAGAGAGAGAGAGAGAGAGAGAGAAACGATGTTTTATAAAAGCAGAGAAGAACGATCGATGTTTTATTCAAAAGCAAAGACAGACGAGAGAAGACGAGAGAACGAAAACGATGTTTTTTCAAAAAGGCCAAAAAAGGCAGAGAGAGAGAGAGAGGGGGGGGGGGGGGGGGAGAGAGAGAGAGAGAGAAGAGAAGATAACGATAACGATGTTTTTTTGTTTTTTTTAAAAGGCCAAAGCCCCATTTGAAGGGGAACATGCAAACCAGAACATTTTTTTTCACACACTTTGGTGCATATGAGAAATATCCACATATGCCTCATGTTTATATGAATTGCAATCACATCAGATCATAGTGCTTCGCCTTTTAAAAGATCTATACAGATGCACATACAGATTATTCATAACGGTTTCACTTTTCGGGATAACAAGTTTTCTAAATGTTGCTGATCTGTTCGTAAATATTAAGGACAAGGCAACATGGAACAAAGTATCACAAACAAGAAGAGAGAGAGAGAGAGAGAGGGAGGGAGGGAGGGCGAACACATTTAAAGAGGAAGAGAGAGTGGTGCGCGCGGCGCATGCGCATGTGTGTTACTTTGGGAAATGGTTCATTTCGCCGTGCACGTTCTCGGCACGCGCAGTTCCGTAACTTCTGTACAGGCGCCTCTCTCACCCACTGACGAATAGCGCCCCGTCTGGATCCGGCGAATCCCAGAACATTGACCCCCTCCTCCAGTTTTACCCCCGAAGAGTAAACTAAAAATGTAATGGGCCCACACACTTTACTTCACTTTCCTTCCCTTTTTCACAGCAGCTGCATGTCACAGTTTTTACTGGGAGCACTGCTTACTAACACTAACAGTGCTATGTCCGTACTCATCTTGTATGTTAACTGGTTGAATATGGTTGCTTTCATTGCGGATTCATCGTCTAATATGACAATTTTGTGACAAGACGTTAAATGAAAGTACTGCCACTACTTATGGCGGACTCTCAATGTACGGTATATATATTTGTGGGTCGACATTTTTCCATGTAATTGTCAATCTCACCGTGTTTTGTTTTGTTTTTTCCCGTGAGGACTCCATCCCACTCCCCATTCTATTTCCACTAAGTACACACAAATGTACTTGCACGAGTGTGCGTGTATATGTGCGTGCGCACCATACTCTCTCTCTCTCTCTCTCTCTCTCTCTCTCTCTCTCTCTCTCTCTCTCTCCTCTGTCTGTCTGTCTCTCTCTCTGCCTCTCTCTCTCTCTCTCTCTCTCTCTCTCTTTCTCTTTCCTCTGTCTGTCTCTCCCTCTCTTTCTCACACACACTCACACACACGCGCGCGCGTGCGCGCATGCATGCACGCACGCACGCATTACTTCACACATACACACACCAGACCACATCTCGTCACAAGGCACACACACAAATGCACTTACAGACAAACATTATACACACACTCTCTCTCTCTCTCTCTCTCTCTCTCTCTCTCTCTCTCTCTCTCTCTCTCTCTCTCTCTCTCTCTCTCTCGTCCATACTTTCTTTTCTTTCTAAGATTATTTGTGAAACTGGAAACATCAAAGGAAAATTCTTCGTGTGTGAAAATGACTGTTGAGAACGACATTCAAGAACATCTGAAAAGGATGAAGCGAACCTTTTCAAGAGCCTGGGTTGCTCAGTTGGTAGAGCGCCAAACTCTTGATCCTGGTGATTTTAGGGTTTCGGGTTCCTCTCTCGCCGGTTCGCCGGTCTGTTCAGGTACAGGGGGAGTTTTACTTCGGAGTAAACATTTGTTCTGACTCCATTTCCCCAAAAGTCCTTTGAATGAGACTATAACATCTTACACACACGTAAAATCCCATCACCAACTTTTGTATGTATTGAACCTATACACATATGTATTCACTGAAAGAATGATAGAGTCAGTGAAAAACTGATTGATTGATAGTCAGCTGAATGACACAAGAAACGACTGAATACAGCGCCAGCAAGCAGCTCTTCAGTTTACACAGGTAGGCAGGCAGCCCAGTGCGTAAACAAGAGTCTGGATTGTAAAGGCTTTGAGCTTGATCTCTAACCGATGATGAACGCTATATTGTTACTTTTAATAATGATAATGGTTGTAATGATTATAATAGGGCTCGTAAATGATTAAAGGCCATTTTAAACAGATAATAAGTATTACGTTAGTGCATTCTTAGAAGTAGTAATAAATGAATACATGACCATAATGATAATTATTAGAAGTAATAATAAATGAATACATGAGCATAATAGTATTTATTGATGATGATGAGATCGAATCTGGGATAATGGCAAATTCGGAAATCCTCTTGCCGACAGCGGAGAGGTGGGAGGAGTTGAATGAGGGTCGGAGGAGGGGGAGGGGGGAGGCAGGGAGCAGTTTTGGTAATTTACCGGGGGATAAAAATTGACAGGGTTATTGATAGGGAACGTGACACCGACCCCGCCCTCAGAAAGAGGAGGCAGCCAGTGCCGGGGCATTCCTGTAGCAGCGGTCTGTGGGGCTAAAAATAGCTCTGTTGAACTCCCCGCGTGTGGTACTTCGATTGTGTTTGGATGATGGGAGTGTGGTGGTTTCATCCTGCATCCCCCCCCCCAACCGCCCATCCCTTCCATCCCTCCCTGTTCTTTTCACTTTGTGTTTCTCTTTCTGTGTGGAGGCCCCGTTCTGCTGTTTTTAAGCCAACCACCGATTTCCCCCAACTCAGCAATCACTGCATGGTGTTCCTGAGGCCGGGCTGTGGACGAGTTGGGAAACCGGACCACGAGTTTGTTGCCTCCCTCCTCATTTCATAGAGAGGGGATGGAGTGGAGTGTGTTAATACCAACGTGAAGAACACCCCTCAGCGGTCATACCTGGCCATAACAGCAACTGCAGCAACAACTACAACAGCGGTAAAAGCTGTGTAGATTTCTGCAGTCGGGACTCGGGAGCCAGACGGTGGGGTTGTGGAGTATCAAAGCAGAGGTCATCCGGACTGGGTCGCTCTGAGGCAACAACTCCACGAAAAGTAGACGGAGTCTGCGACTCCTGTGTGTTCCGCTTGTGCACACCTGCCGCCGTACCTTTCATCTTGCCTTCATCATAGTGTGTCCAGGACACGCAGCCGAACCAGATACGGGACTGAAGGTTGGGGGGGGTGAACTGGGCGCTGATCATCACCCGTATACGAAACCAGACAAACACCCGAACTTCTCTTTGTGTGTGAGGCAGTCAGAGAAGTCCCACGATTCTGGGAACTGTTTTTCACCGTTCCTGTCACTTGGAAAATTACCAAACCTCCTTTTGAGGAACACTTACTGATTGTTTACATCATCTGTGGAACACGGTCTTTTGACGAAATCGCTGTGGTGATGATTATACTTGTACATCAAAAACTTGTAAAATAAGGTGTCATTTCAAGCAGTATCGTGTGGGCCTGGCGCCTCCGACACAACTTTTCCAGGAGAATTGAGCGTGACTCAACGAGGCGAGTACACGCTAGGCCCAGTGAGCACAGGGAAAAAGAGAGCAACCTTTTAGCCAGCAGACCCAGTCAGCAGAGCCAGAGCCATACTTGGGCGTTGAAGTGGTCGTTCGTCAACAAGAGGTTGTCGGAACCAGCCACTTGTGTCGGCGAGCGGTGGGCAATTATAATTTGGGGACGAGCGTTGCTTGTCGAGGGCATTATCTGACACTGGTAGTTCACACTTTTGGTCGTGTCACATGAATTGGCCGTGGATGCCAACGTCATTGATAACCGCCATCGGTAGTTGTGAACTGTCGGCATTGTGTGGTAGGTAGTTAACTGCTGGTTGTGTGGAGCTCTGGACAAGTGAACATGGCACTGGAACGGTTGCTGCTGCCGATTGCATCGTTGACTTTGGTTCTGCTGTTACTAGGTAAGCAGTGAATGGTTGTAGAACTCTCAGATATCAGTGTTCTCTGCATCTCTCTCTCTCTCTCTCTCCTCTCTCTCTCTCTCTCTCTCTCTCTCTCTCTCTTTTGAGTTTGTGTGTGTGCGTGTGTGTGTGTGTGTGTGTGTGTGTGTGTGTGTGTGTGTGTGTGTGTGTGTGTGTGTGTGTTGGAGAAGGGAGCTCTGCATAGAGTTCTAGAGTGTGGTGGAGTGGTGATGGTAAGGATGAGGAGCATGGAGGGGTTCAAAGAGATGGTCTCAAACTCACCCAAAAGATGAATGAAATTTGATCGAAATGCCACAACTGAAACATCAGTAGTGAGTTCCTTGCGCATAACCATCACCACCTCCCTTTCTCTCCCTCCCCCCCTCTCTCTCTCTCTCTCTCTCTCTCTCTGTCTTTTTCACCACGTCTAAACCTTTTATGTGTGTGTATGTGTGTGTGTGTGCGCGCGTGCATGCATACGCATAGGTGCATGATTGTGTGCATGAGCTAGTTATTCTTGCTTCACCGATCCTGACAACCCAATGCAGATAGACTGATCATGAATGACTTAATTAATTCAGGGAAACCCACTGGAGATAGACTGATCATGCTGATTTTATTAAACTGACTGGATGTAAAATGGAGTGTATGTTGGGTAGAGTTATTGATTAGTTTTTATGTGAAAAATAAGCCTTACTTTATTTGTATTGTCTTTAAATTTGTGGGCATGTGCAGACCTGTGTGAGTGCATTTGCACATTTTACATTATTCAATGTTGTGTACTCATATGTCATGTGTTTATGTGTTCCCACCACAAACACAAAGTTCTTATGAAAGAAAATAAAGTGTCTTGAATTGAATTCAATTGAAATGAATTGAATCATGAATGATTGAATTGATTAAGAGAGAAGCACCCACTCACACCCCACGATACCCCAACTCGGCCCTCGGTTTCTGTTTTACCCCGAGCTATCAGTCGTCTGCCTCAGGCTGGTCCGTGCAGGAATCACTATCGTGGTCCGTGCTACTTTCAGATTTATTGCTGCGCTACCACCTCCCATCTTACCCTCCTGCATCTCAGTCCCCCCCCCCTCTCTCTCTCTCTCTCTCTCTCTCTCTCTCCCTCTCTCTGCCCTTCTGCCCCATGGCTTTACCTTTCCTCCCTCTCATCTAACTCCCCTTCCCTCTCCTCCTTTTCTCCCTTCCCCACCCCCTGCGCAATAAAGATTATCGCTTAACTCTGGCTCCTGATATCAGCTCCATCCGTGTAACATATTTTCAGCCTGCCGTGGCATCTCAGTTAATCCTTTGCTGGAACGTTAGTTTGTCTCGAACACTCACGCACGCAGCACCACACCACACACACACACACACACACACACACACACACACACACACACACACACACACACACACACACACACGCACGCACGCACGCACGCACGCACGCACGCACGCACACACGCACGCACGCACGCACGCACGCTCTCTCTCTCTCTCTCTCTCTCTCTCTCTCTCTCTCTCTCCCTCTCCTCCTCTCTCTCTCTCTCTCTCTCTCTCTCTCTCTCTCTCTCTCTCTCGCTCGCTCTCATACACAAGTTGTATTGCCGGACATCACTTCCCCATAGATAAGCTCTTCGGATGAAAGGAAAAGTTTGGAATGGTAGAAAGAGCATAACAGCCACCAGTTTCATATTGCATTTTTCAGGCAGATTTTCACTTCTTTTAGCAAGCTTCATCAGATAAGTATTGTTGTTGTCGTCGTCATTGTTGCTGCCGTTGTTGCGTTTTAGGCATTTGCCTTCAGCTGAACTTTTCGCGCGTTTAGTCGCAGATGTTAATCCATTAAGTATGGGACAGACATTTATATATGAACGGTCGTCAAAAAGGGACGAATGTTAATGGCATTATTGAACAATCATCATATCATATAGCGAACAGGTAGAGCAACTCTTTCTCCATGATAAAGTCAACTTCACGTCCATAACTCGAAACGAATGCTGCTCACGACTCAAATCGCCTGGCGGAAAGACCAACACATAGTACACGGAACAAACAAGGAGTCGGTCATCCCTGGGATCCCCCCTCGTTTGTTCTGTGCGCTGTGTGTTGGCCTTTCTGCTCGGCAATTTGATATCATAATCAGCGTTCGTTTGGCGCTAAGGGCGTGTAATTAATTTCATCATGGGAGAAAGAGTTACGCTGCGTGTTTGTTGTTGACTGTTTACAGTCCCCCGCCTCATTCAAGATTTCCTGTCAGTGACGATATTGTTAGCAGCAAGTTATGCAATCATGAATCAGTTACATTTTATCAAGCTGAGTCATTTGACCAAACCGTAGAAAATAGCTCGCTGAAACGAGAGCGATGGAAAGCTGCAAATGAACTTATCTTTGTCAAATATAGCAAAACACTGTTTTACAACTATTATCAAAATAAAAAATCAAGCGAGACAGCTGAAGGGCTTTGAAATCATGTGAATAACGAAGATTAGTGTATGCGGATGTGGGAGGGAGCGACACACATCCTGCTCTCTCTCTCTCTCTCTCTCTCTCTCTCTCTCTCTCTCTCTCTCTCTCTCTCTCTCTGACACACACACACACACACACACACAACACACAAACACACATGCGCGCCACACCACACCTCCCTCCACTTACACACATCTCTCTCTCTCTCTCTCTCTTTCATAACACACACACACACACACACACACACACACACACACACAACACACACACACACACATTAGTCACTCACTCACTCACACATTCGCTCCACAAACACACATAAGTGCACACACACACGCGTGCGTGTACGCTTACTCTAACTACACACACTTACTCTACTCCACACACACACACACACACACACACACACACACACACACACACACACACACAACACACTCAACGTACTCACTCTAACACACATAACACACTCGCGCACACACGCACGCGCGCTCACGCAGAAAGAGAGACAGACAAGACAGACAGGCAGGCAAGCAGGCAGGCAGGCAGGCAGGAAAAATACAGACAAGGAATTTTACTCATTTTGAGCATGTTTACTTTCCATGGAATCACTGATGTTTTAAAGAGAAAAGTATCTCATGCTATTTATAAACATTGAAAAGCTGTTAGTGGTCATACTTGTGTATTTGGTGCTTGCGTGTGTGTGTGAGCACGCACGTGTGTCTATGTATGTGTTAGAATAAGAGAATAAATGTGTACTCCATAGCAGTATGTAAAGATCCATCTTCTCTCTCTCTCTCTCTCTCTCTCTCTCTCTCTCTCTCTCTCTCTCTCTCTGTCTCTGTCTCTCTCTCTCTCTCTCTCTCTCTCTCTCTCTCTCTCTCTCTCTCTCTCTCTCTTAAGCAAAGGATGGGATTTGTTTAATGGAGAAATAGAGAATGGGACGACATGAAACTGGATTGCGGCGTTCCTGCTCTGGATCTTCAAGCAAAGCGTCTACTGAAACTCCGCTACCGGCAGTATACACGTTCTTTTCACCCCAGCAGGAGACTAACTGGAAGCACTGTGCGGACAACTGTCTTCTCCCACCTGCCCATGCCTCCTTCCCCCCACCCCCTCGTGGCACACATCTCGACAGCGTCCTGTTCGTCATCACATTAAGTGACAAATAGGAAGAGCAATTCTTGCTCTCGATGCTCCACCTCATTGTCCACTGGCTGTCTGCGCGGTTCGTCACCAGGACTGCTCGAGCCGTTTTAATGCACTCGATTTTTGTCATGCAATTTTCATCTGCATGGCTCTTTCCCATGCCATTTGTCCTCAACTCTTTGCCCTTTATCCTATTTTTCTCCCATTTATTCCTGTGCTGTGTGGGCGCAACACATGAGTAGAAAAAGGCAAATTGCCTCTTCTGTTATTTTACACAACTTAACGTTGTTGTTTTTAGTATGTATTACATTAACAACTATGTTTTTATTCTTTCTCTGTTTATATCACATTAAATCCTCATCCTTTCTTTTATATTATCTTTTCTCCTTGTTGGAATGAGGTAAAGTTGTTAAGTCTCACCCACTCTTTTCAACATTTACCTGGAGAGAATTATGACTGACGCACTGGAGGAACATCAAGGCTCAATAAGCATTGGCGGCAGGACAATAACAAACCTACGCTTTGCTGATGACACCAACGGGCCAGCAGGAGAAGAGCAGGAACCAGCCAGCCTAGCAGAGCGCCTTGACAAATGGTCTGCTGAATTCGGCATGGAGATCAGCGCCAAAAGGACAAGCCTGATAATCGACAACACCAGTGGCACCGACAACACCAGTGACATTAGCGCTAACATCGCTATCAAGGGAGGAAAAGCAGCGACAGTTCAGAGCTTCAAGTACATTGGGGCAGTTGTTTCAGATGAAGGATCAAAACCTGAAGTGCTCTCCAGAGCTACGCAAACGACAGCAGCGCTAGCCAAGCTAAGACCCATCAGGAATGACAGAACCATCACAATCAGTTCCAAGGTCAGACTGAAGCGGTCCCCGGTCATTGCTTGTGAGACGTGGACTCTGACAGCTGAATTTGAGAGGATTCAGGCATTAGAGATGAGATGCTTCCGCAATGTACTTGGCATCTCATACAAAGACCACATTACCAACTTGGAGGTCCAGACCAGAGTAAGGCAAGCCACTGGACCATACAAAGACCTGTTGTCCACAGTGAAAAGAAGGAAAACGAGATGGTATGGTCCATGTACCAAGATCAACAGGACTTGCCAAAACCGTTCTACAAGGAACAGTGCCAGGGGGCAGAAGGAGAGGCAAAACAAAGAAAGAGATGGGACGACAACATCAGTGAATGGACTGGTCTTACACTCAGTAACTGTCTAAGAGCGTCTGAGAACCGGGAGGAGTGGTGGAAGTCTAAGTCTCTGTGGCGCCTCAACGGTCTTCAGGACACCGGGATAGGTGGTAGGTGATTCTTCGCTTCTTCTTCCTGTTTTGTCATATTAGGTAAGCGCACCTAAGGCAAGAACAGTAGTCCAAACCTGTAAGAGGAGAAGAAGGAGTTTAAGAAACGTAAAGAGAAACTATAACCACCACCCCACCCCCGAGCTCTGGCCCCCACCCCACTCCGTCCCCACCCCCCCTTTTTGAACGATCGTTACACCACCAAGCTGGTACCAGTCTGGTGAAAAGTAATTTACAACTAAGCAATTTTACGATTAAAATTTTCATTTGAGTTGTTCGACGACATTTTATAAAGTAATTCTTTGAGAAATCCACATGAAAGACATTGCTCTTTTTATAAGTTAATGATTATGAAGGTGCGGGTCATTTTAAGATTGTTTCCGACCTTAAAACAATCACGGGATCTCTGTGGCTGTGTGTGTGTGTGTGTGTGTGTGTGTGTGTGTGTGTGTGTGTGTGTGTGTGTGTGTGTGTGTGAGGAGGATAAAAAAAATGGGAGGAAAACCGCTCTATTTGTGGGAGCTTATGTGTATTTTTCACCCCACTTTATCAGTTATACAAGCGCTCTCTCTCTCTCTCTCTCTCTCTCTCTCTCTCTCTCTCTCTCTCTCTCTCCACACACACACACACACACACACACACACACACACACACACACACACACACACACACACACACACACACACACACACACACACACACACACACATCCGGTGGCAGCATCGTCTCTGGCACCAAAATAAACCACACATCGGTGAAACATATGTGAAGAATGATGAGTTGCGTCTGTAAAAGCAGGGAAGGCGAATTTGAGGTCGACAGAATGCAGAGGGAAGTGGAGAGAGAGGGAGGGGAACGGGAGGAAAAGGAGTGGAGGTGTTTAAGATAGCAAGCGGCTCGATGTTGCCGTGTTGTGGTGTAGTCATTGCTACCGGCTTTCACAATGGTAGGGAAACTTCCTAAACAGTTCCGCACCTCCTACCCCCAACCCCCATCCCCCTACACCATCCTTTTTTTAATTTTTTTTTTATCAATCGACACTGGAATTCCCCACGTCTACCCGTCAGATGTTTGCAGTGTAGTCGGCGTCACGCTTTAATCGGAACAGCCCACAATTCTGACATCGAAACTATAACCACCCCCACCCCCGAGCTCTGGCCCCACCCACTCCGTCCCCACCCCCCCTTCCTGCTTTTACAGACTGCATTCAAACATTCAACTCTTTGCTGCCTGCTCACCACGACACACTGGCAGTGGGGAAGGGGGGGGGGGGGGGGGGGCAGCGCGTAGAACGACAGTAGGAAAGGAACTGTACATCGGACAGGACAAAAGCGGCAAGCGGCCCTCCCGTAGATAGGAAGCCCGCTGAGAAAAAGAGCCAAGCTTTGGTTGTGGTAGGGAAAGATAACCCTAACAGAACACTTCTAATCTGCCAACCATCCGCTCGCTATATAGCGGACAGATTCGGCCATTGCTTAAATTAAAAACCGTCAAGCCTCGAAACTTACTGCGTCTGCGGGCCTCACTAACAATTTCAGACGACTTTCGGTGGTCAACATCAACTGGACTGACCTCCTCTGGACCAAAATTTGGAAAGATAGGGGGTTTGTTACCGCTGTTACCGCCAAGGACACAGACAAACACAGTACAGGACCAAAATTTGGAAAGAGAGGGGGTTAGTTACCGCCAAGGACACAGACAGAGTACAGGAGAGAGTACAGGACTAGTCAGAGTACAGGACTTGTCTGTGTCCTTGGAGGTAACTAACCCCCTCTCTTTCAGTCCTGTACTATGTCTGTGTCCTTGGCGGTAACTAACCCCCTCTCTTTCCAAATTTTGGTTCATATTCCGTCCTCAGTCACTCCGTTTTGAAACTTTCCTCTGGACCCGTTCGGACGTCATGGTCCATTGTGAGCCAGGACTGGACCCGACAGAAAGGTCAAGACGATGGGCCTCGCCCTGGCTCTGTTTGCCATGACCAGGCTGCAAGACTATCAGCAACT
>CM065715.1:104020068-104050068 GCA_033310375.1 Conus canariensis
ACAGTTGCTATGTATTTTTCAAGATTATATCTTCTCTTTAGTATTTTTAGAAATACTGTTAATGAAGGCTTACATTTGTTTATTTTACAGCTAAAAATGTAGTGTTTGGCTATCAGTATTATAAGATCGAATGTTGTATCAGTCGTGGAATTGTCATCTGCTCCAAATATTATTGTGTTTTCAGTCAGAGACAGATTATTCGCTATTAAACACTTTCCTTTTATTAATTCTTGCAATGATTTCCAGAATTCATTGACATGTATGCATCTCCAGAACACATGTTCAATGCTGTCTTTTTCCTCTTCACAGAAACTACAGTTATAACTTTCTACTATTCCCATTTCTTTCAGAGCTACATTCGTTGCAATTATTCGATGCACTATTCTTATTTGCATCCATTTTAGCTTAATATCCTTAATTTGATGAATTTTTCTCAAGCATTTCTCCCAAGGTATCTGTCTATTCAGCTTCTCCGTCCATTTTGCACAACAGTTTGGTTCCCAGTTATCTTTTACTATAACTCTGTAATAAGTTTTGGAACCTTTATCTACAGAATATATTTTCTTTAGTGCTGTGTTGACTTCTGCTTCAATGTTATCTTTTATCTCATTCTCAAACCCTTGTTCTCTGATGTATTTTTTAATGGATAATATGCATCCACCATAAGATAGGAAATCTATTTCAATGTTATACTTTGTTCTGAATTCCTCATGGGATAGTGAATCTCCATTGGCTTTGAAAAAATCAGATACTCTAAATACATTTCTGTTGTTCCAGTTTTTGTGTTTCATCAGTTTATTTCCTATTTTGATATGTTCATTGTAAAGAATTGGTTCTGCAAGTAGTTCTCTAGCATTTTCTGGTTTTATTTTGTAGTAGAACTGCTTATACGACATGAATACATGTTTCCAGAAAACATTGTCTTGAGTGGTGATGCACAGATGATTTGGAGAGTAATTCTCAATGTTCTCAATAATTGGGTATGAAAAAATCAACATGTCTCTCCATCTGTGTGTTGTCTGTCTCAGTCTTTTTATCCATGTTAATTTTAATGCAGTGATGAGAGCATTTATGTCAGGTAGATTCAACCCACCATCCTGTACATCTTTAATGACTGTTTTTCGACTAATTCTATCTTGTTTTTTTATTCCATACAAACCAGTAACATAAGTCTTGTAATTCTTTAACAAATGTGTCAGGTGGATTTGGAAGCATCAACCATAGGTAAGTTAGTTTTGACAGAATTAATGATTTTAAGACAGCAATTCTTCCTAAAGGGGTAATGATTCTCTTAAGCCAAATTTTAAACAGTGCCTTCACTTCTATCATTCTATCTTTGTAGTTTCGTTTTTCCATGTGTGTTAAGTTCTGAGTAAACCAATTCCTAATATTTTGAATTCTTTTGGATTCCAGATCATCTTTAAATGTTCCATATATCTTATTTCACTATGCTTTTGTCTTCCAAGCCAAATTACTTGTTTTTTCTCTTTGTTTAAGAATAAACCTGATGTTTTCCCAAACCTATCAAGAATCTCGATAGATTTTTCAAATGATTTCTTATTCCCTGTGTTCATCAGTTGAGTGTCATCGGCAAATTGTGATATCTTGTGTTCTTTCTCCCCGATTTGTATATCTTCAATACTATTTTCTTCTTTGATCATTACAGATAATATTTCTGCACACAATACGAAGATATGTGGCGAGACTGGATCTCCTTGCCTACAACCCCTTTCTATTGAGAACCATGATGATGTTTGGCCATTTACAATAACAGTAGACTTAATGTTTTTGTAGAATACTTCTATCCATTTACATATATCTTTACCTAAACCTACAGCCTCTAGCACTTTGTGCATAAAATCCCAATCTAACGAGTCGAACGCCTTTTCGAAATCTAAATTAATTAGCATCCCTGGGATATTTTTTATGTTGAGATGGTGTATTATGTCATAAATTAACCTAATGTTACTACCTATATATCTATTTGGGACAAATCCTGTCTGGTCTTCACTAATCAGTGATGGAAGAACGTTTTTAATTCTATTAGCAATACAAGATGAGCCAATTTTGTATATAAGGTTTAGAAGTGAAATAGGTCTCCAGTTTTTTACATATTCTTTTGGTTTTCCTTCTTTGGGTATACAAATTATAATACCTTCTTTCTGGGTGTTTGATAGTTTCGCCTTCTCTGAAACTTTCATTTAGAGCTCGGGTTACAAACACGCCGTTTTGTTTCCAAAAACATTTGAAAAACTCAGCTCCAAACCAATCTGATCCAGGGCTTTTTCTGTTCTTCATATTTTTCAATGCAATCCCTGCTTCTTCTATTGTTATTTCACCTTGTAATGATTTAGTCTGTTCTTCTGTTAGTTTCGGTATCTTATTCACCAAATCTTCAATATTGCATTTCACAGTTGGTCTTTTTCGGTATAGATCTTCATAAAAGTGTTTTACTGTAACTTTTATGTCTTCTGGTTTGTCCAGTGTATTACCTTGTCCATCCAGTAGTTTTACAATTTGTTTGCTAATGAAATTACGCTTTTCTAAGCTGCAGAAGTATTTACTAACCTTTTCCCCATCTGCAACCCATCTTGCTTTTGATCTTAGTAGTACACCATTCATGACCTTTTCTCTTAGTAATATCAATTCTCTATTACTCTCTTCAATTATCTTCAGATCCTCCTCTGATTTAAGTTCTTTACTCTCAATATTTTTAATAGTTTGCATAAGGCTGTTTTCTTTACATTGTGATTCTCTTTTTTTAATTGTGGCATACTGGATGGATTTTACTCTTATCTTCATTAGTAAGAAGTCAAGAAAGACCCGATCAGACACTGTTAGTTTAGGGTCTGAGCTTTTCGACTGGTTTTCATCTTGGCTATTGTCAGCATTAATATCATTCCCCTCATCTTTATCTGTGTATTCCTCTGTTATTTCTTTTATTAGATTATTTATTCCGTCTACATATTCTTTATCTTTTAGTAGAGATGAATTAAATTTCCAAAGAGTTTTGTGTTTAATCTCCTTTCCGAATTGAAGTTTTAGTGTAATTAATGAATGATCAGATCTATAGCCTGGTAAAATGTCAGTATCTTCAAAATACCAGATTAAATATTCTGACAGAAGGAAGAAGTCTAGCCTACTTTGTTGCAAGGGGGTAGGTCTACGCCATGTGTATCTCCTACAATCCGGGTTGTTTTCTCTCCATATATCTGCTAATGCCAAATCTTGTATCATATCCTCAACTGCTTTTTTAGCTCTTGGGTTATTTATATGTTTGTAATTGTAACAATCAATTTCCTGTTCTAGTACCATATTAAAATCCCCCACCACAATAACGTTATCATTTTTGTACTTTTTAATCGTATTTGTGAGTTCGTCATAGAATGCTGGGTCGTCTTTGTTTGGTCCATAAACACTTACTAGCAACAGTTCCTTTTCATTTGTTGTAAACAATATGATGATAAAGTTACCCTGCATGTCTGTTTCTACCTTATTTATTTTGAATTCGAAATTATTATTAAATAATATTGCTACACCTCGAGCATTAGATCTGTATGAGGAGAAAAAGCAGTCATACCCCCATTCCGCTCTTATACACTTTTCTGTATCTTTTTCAAAATGAGTATCTTGTAGGCAATATATGGAGTATTGTTTTTTTCTTAAATAATGGAATACATCTCTTCTTTTCTGATAATTCCCTAGACCTTGACAGTTTAATGATGAAATTGTTAACATGTTTGCCTTGTTACCTACTGAATCCATGGTGTTTTCCTTGTAGTCAAAAACATTACATAAAAGACCATCAAGTGCCACAGGAGGAATAAAAGCAACAAACAGGAATCCAGTTCAATGTCACTATGGGCAGGCAAAAAGGAATATACTTTACAACAGCATACATTTGAGCAATCATCATAATCATGGCTTGCGTAATTACCCCGATATGAATTAATACCGTCCATTTGGCTATGAGAACATATAGCACTATACCATGTAGCTATTACAACCAGTTTTACAGCTCTGTCCCTCAGCAGCAACTGTTCATTATTTGAACAGAAACATTGTTTTGCCCACAGCACAGGGCACCCCCCCAAAAAACTTGGGAGAGGACAGAACTTGTCCTGACAATCTTCCATTCCCTTGTCCCCACATTCACACACATCCTTCTCACACACACTTGACAACACAAACAACATACACATAGCAACAATTACAATACCCCAGCCCATACACAATTAAACAGAAATGCCACAAATAGAAACAATATACACAAAAACACACAAAATAAACACGTGCTCAGCACGCAAAGTACCGACTTGAGTGCTGTTCATTAATGGCCAAGTGATCTCAACCGGATCGCACATTCACAAAAAGGATATAAAGACCGTCAAAGATGGTGCTCACGTGTAAAACGTGAAGCAAAAAAAAAAAAAAAAGTTTCGTTGAAGAGTCCATCAAGCAGTCATTTCCCTCATCCCCTTAAAAAATAATAAATAAATAAATAAAATTAAAAAAAAAAAATAAAAAAAACCTTCTGCACCTATCCTGTCTAAATCAGGCCCCAACTCCCCCTCTCCCTCCACCCCAGCCCCCACTCAGGTAGTTTTGAATAAAAGGCACGATCAGTTACATGAGAGTTAAGGAGAGAGAGAGAGAGAGAGAGAATGCGCGTGTGTGTGCGCGCACATCTGCCCGCTGGCCCGGAGCGTGCGCACGTGTGTGTAAACATAAGAAATTGGAACTGACAGAAATTTTCGTTAAACATCTCATTAACATATTCACTAGTCTGATATCTAAATTATTTCTTTCTTTCCATAGGACTTTGACCCAGAAAAAAATGTATATGTATCACTTTGGTGATCACCTGTCCCTGGTATGTCAAAAACTCAAACGTTTGTGTATAAATATTTTAGAATGACTACATTCCAGTCTTCCCGTATGAGTCTACATCGGGGGGAGGGGGGGGGGGGAGCGCACACAAGTGTTGAAGAGAGAGAGAGAGAGGAAGGGAGGGAGGGGGAGCCAGGAGGGAAACGAAAAAAGAGGGCGGGGACGGACGAAAACGTTTGGGCCATTTTTACACCCGGCACAGCGAAAGAAAACAGTTCACCTGAGAGAGGGGCTATCTGAGTCTTTTCTTGAATTTCCGTCTGACTACATACCATCCACCCCCCCCCCCCCCTCCCCCCATCCTCCCCCCCCTCCCCCCATCCTCCCCCCCCCCCCCTCCTCCAAAGCAACCGGCCAAAAGCGAAAGCAGTTCGTACATGTACGAGTGCGCGCGCAATATAAACTTGCAACAATAAAAAGCAGAGTCAATTTAGGGAGTGTATAACAGCTTGCGAGCATGTAAAAAGAAAACAAACAAACAAAATAATAGTAATGTATGATACAACATCCATAAGAGTTACAAATCTGCCTTCTATACCAAGAGTTAATTTCTATGAGTGCATTCACAATTCCTATGAGACTTAGTACTCGTACCTATACAAAGTCTCTAAATTTGCAGGTCCATTTTGTAATACTATTAAAGAGCTTATTAATTAAGCATTTATCATACACAAGGAAACATTTCTTGTTTGTACATCATGGCACGTGCACATTTTTGCTGGCTTATGTATACAGGAAAGTCATTTCATGAGGAAAAGAGAACGGTAACAATCTTAATGTGCATCTATAGGAATCATACACTTGAGAGGTGAGTGCAGAGAGAGAGAGAAGAGAGAGGGAGAGAGAGTTTCCGTCTGAATAGTGTGTGCGTGTGCACGCCCGCGCGCACCTGTGTGTGTTAGAGAGAGAGACAGACAGACAGACAGAGAGAGACAGACAAGAAGACAGACAGACAGACACAGACAGACAGACAGACAGAGACAGAAAGAGAGAGACAGACAGACAGACAGACGGAAGAACATACATTGTTTTGTGAGCATGTCACAAGTCAACGGTGCAAAATCACACATAATGTGCACAAAAGTGCAAATCATCTTGTATCCTGTATACTACCCTCTGGGATTGACTCAAAAAAACAAAAACAAACAAACAAACAAAAAATTAAGCGTGAATATTTACTCATGTCTAACATGCCCTTGTTTTGCAAGGTCATGTTTACAGTATGATCATAACAATACATGCCCACCACACATCACCATCACCTCATGAAATGTGAATCATCGTGATTGCATTCAATAACACATGATGAATATGTACCAGCAATGTGATCACATTCTGTCTGAGGTTAGAAAGGAAAAGAAAACAGAAAAAGACGCTCTTGACGTGCAAAAATTATCACCCCCCAGATGATTTATCCAAGCTGTGTGCAAATAGAAAGAGGGAGGGAGGGAAGTACAGCCAGATGGAGAAAGGCAGAGAAACAGCCAGACAGACCGACCGACAGACAGACAGACAGTATGCGTGCGCATGTGGTGTGTGTGTGCACGCGCGCATGCGCGCGACGATACAGAATATAAGAGCACAATCAATTCAAAGCGTTCACAACAGTTTGTGAGTGTGACAAATACATGGTGCATAATGACATATGATAACAAATCCGCATAAAAAAAAGTGAAATCACCCCCTTATTCGCCAAATAATTTCTTTGACAGATTACATTTTTCCTTTGTCACTTTCCTGCTGATTGACTGATTAAATTCTTCCTTTGTCACTTTCCTGCTGATTGACTGATTACATTTTTCCTTTGTCACTTTCCTGCTGATTGACTGATTACATTATTCCTTTGTCACTTTCCTGCTGATTAACAGATTACATTCTTCCTTTGTCACTTTCCTGCTGATTAACAGATTACATTCTTCCTTTGTCACTTTCCTGCTGATTGACTGATTACATTCTTCCTTTGTCACTTTCCTGCTGATTGACTGATTACAATCTTCCTTTGTCACTTTCCTGCTGATTGACTGATTATATTCTTCCTTTGTCACTTTCCTGCTGATTGACTGATTATATTCTTCCTTTGTCATGTGTCTGCTGATAGACTGATTACATTTTTCCTTTGTCACTTTCTTGCTGACTGACTGATAACATTCTTCCTTTGTCACTTTCTTGCTGATTGACTGATTATATTCTCTTTGTCACTTTCCTGCTGATTGACGATTATATTCTTCTTGTCACTTTCTTGCTGATTGACTGATTATATTCTTCCTTTGTCACTTTCCTGCTGATTGACTGATTATATTCTTCCTTTGTCACTTTCCTGCTGATTGACTGATTATATCTTCCTTTGTCACTTTCCTGCGATGACTGATCTCATCTCTCATGTTTATGCTAATATGACTGATTACATTCTTCCTTTCTCATGTTCCTGCTGATTGATTACACACTTCCTTTCTTCCTGTATGCTGATTTACTGATTGATTTTACATTCTTCCTTTCATGCTTTCCATTTAAATGACTGACTGGTTTTACATTCTTCCTTTCTCATGTTCCTGCTGATTGATTACACACTTCCTTTCTTCCTTTATGCTGATTTACTGATTGATTTTACATTCTTCCTTTCATGCTTTCCATTTAAATGACTGACTGGTTTTACATTCTTCCTTTCTCATGTTCCTGCTGATTGATTACACACTTCCTTTCTTCCTTTATGCTGATTTACTGATTGATTTTACATTCTTCCTTTCATGCTTTCCATTTAAATGACTGACTGGTTTTACATTCTTCCTTTCATGCGTTCCATTTAAATGACTGACTGGTTTTACATTCTTCCTTTCATGCTTTCCATTTAAATGACTGACTGATTTTACATTCTTCCTTTCATGCTTTCCATTTAAATGACTGACTGGTTTTACATTCTTCCTTTCTCACTTTCTGGCTAACTGACAGACTGATCTTACATTCTCTCTTTTACATTTTTCAGCTGATTTACATAGTAATTGGTCATGTATACTTCTCCTATGCTTTCCAGTTGACCAAGATTTTATGGAAGAAAGATTTTTAACGAAGTTTCTGGTACACTTTTAGAAAATGTATTTTAAAGAGATGTGTGAAAGGGTTGGTTTAAAAAAAAAATTTTATGACTTGTGAGTTGCTTTTAACGTGGTGACAGCCCTGATATGGCCCTTTGCGGTCGGCTGGGCTATAGGCAATATTACCTTACCTTACCTCTCACTTTCCAGCAGATGGATTAACCCCACATTCTTTATACCTTGTTTTCAAGCTGACTGACTAGTTTGATTTTCTTCCTTTCATACTTTCCAACTGACTAATTGATGTTACATTCTTTCTTTCTCTTTTTGCAAATGTTCGATTGATCTGACATTTTTCCTTTTACCCATTTCAACTGATTCTTTTGATCTTTCATGCTTTCTTCCATACTTTCCAAGTGACTGACTGATGCTTTTTTAAAACTTGATCTTGCATTCTTCCATCTATGATCTCCATATGATGTATTGATTGATCTCACTTTCATGGTTTCCTGTCTTACTCTGTTTAGAACCAGGGCTGGTGACGACACAAAGGCCACTAATACCCAGACCCACTCCGCGTCGGCGAACCACCACCACCATCATTCGATTGGATGGCGCGTCCTTCATCAGGTTCAACTTCGAGCGACTTCCTAAGGAGTATCTGGCTCGGGCCCAGGAAGAGGAGTTCTCTTTTTATTTCCTGACCAATCAGCCGGAAGGCCTTATCTGGTTCCATGAGGAGCCGCGACGTAATTTATACATTGCTATGAAGGTGGGTTAGAAGACTGATTCATCTTATTCCCAGTGGGAGCGAGAGATCGTGTTTGGGATAAGATATGGAGAACATAGTGCAAGTGTGCATGTGTGTTGCTTTTAAACACGATGTTGCAGCCTGTTTGTGTGTATAACATTGTTGACATACTGTAAGTTTCTGTGTTTGTGTTGTTTTTAACTTGATGCTGTTGTCCTTGTGCGCAGGATGGTCACCTGGTCTTTGTGAATGACGACAAGAGTGGACGGCCTGAGCAAGTTGCCATTGGTGAACGCTATGGGGTTCGCTTCGATGACTATCGATGGCACAAGCTGAAAATCCGCCGCAATGGGCGTCGGGTGAGCACACCCACCGTTCTTCAATGTTCCATCTATAAACATATATGTGCAAATACATACATAACAAGCATGCATGCTCTGTATATCCCTCTCTCTCTCCCTCAAATCCTCATCCCCTCTAGACCCACCCTCATATTCCTCACCCCACTTCCCTTTCACCTCTTCTGTCATACACCCAACAAAATTCTAAGGGGAGAGACATGTGAATGGGAAGTAATTTAAACCAGGAAGCCTTCTGCCATCAGTCAATTGACCAGCTTTGGACAAGTGCCAGACAGTGAGACAGACCCTAGCGGCTGCTGGAATGGATGGAAGGAAGGCTGAACATTGTATTGGATATAAAACTGACCCGGGCAGTGGGGACTGGATACAAAATGTGAAGAGAAAACTGTTGAAGGAGGAAGTGCCTGTACATGTTGGCACTTTTGTGTATAGAGACTCCAAATCATGTGCAGCAGTATCTTATATGTGGATAGCCAGAAATTGTTTCTCCATGGGCCTTTTTTGTAATATGTGCGCAAGCGTGTGTGTGTGTGTGTGTGTGTGTGTGTGTGTGTGTGTGTGTGTGTGCATATGTAAAGTGAATTTTCATCACTATTTTCTATTCCATGAGACAGCAGTACAAAATTGATAAGTGAATTTCTTTTGGAGGAGATGAGAGGTGAGGGGACGTGTATATTACTCATGATATTGTCATTTATTTCTAGTGCTTGTCAACATGATTGTGATGTAGAAGTGAAGGAGAATCATTGGACGGATGGGGTGAAGGGACAATTTTAGGACAAGTGAATGGAAGGACAGTGTTGGCACAGATAGGCATAGGGTGCGATTCTGTTGGGATAAGGCACAGAGCCATGACAGGTAAATGAAGGGACGTTGTGGTGATATTTGGATAAAGTGGTAGTTTTGGGACAGGTGAATGAAGGACCATCTTGGGGCGTTTGAGTAGTAAAGGAACAATAAATAAATGAAAGTACCATCATGGAATAGTTTAGCAAAGGGACATTTAAGGGATAGTTGGGTAAAGAGACAGTCATGGGATAGTTGGATGAAGGGACAATTGTTGGGATAGCCGGATGAAGGGACAATCAAGGGATAGTTGGATGAAGGACGATTATGGGATAGTTGGGCAAAGGGACAATCATGGGATAGTTGGATGAAGGACGATTATGGGATAGTTGGGCAAAGGGACAATCAAGGGATAGTTGGATGAAGGACGATTATGGATAGTTGGGCAAAGGGACAATCATGGGATAGTTGGATGAAGGGACAGCATTATGGGATAATATGTTTGGGCAAAGGGACAATCAAGGATATTGTGCAGGGACAATCATGGATAGTTGGTGAAGGGACACAAGGATATTTGGGCAAAGGGACAATCATGGGATAGTTGGATGAAGGGACAGTCATAAGGGATAACGTGGATGTTTGGCAAAGGGACAATCATGGAATTGGATGCAGGAAATCATGGAATAGTGGTGAAGGGACAATCAAGGGATATTTGGGCAAAGGGACAATCATGGGATAGTTGGATGGAGGGACAGTCATGTAAAGGATAACCGTGGGATGTTTGGGCAAAGGGACAATCATAGGATATTGGAGTGCAGGGACAATCATGGAATAGTTGGGTGAAGGGACAATCAAGGGATATTTGGGCAAAGGGACAATCATGGGATAGTTGGATGAAGGGACAGTCATGTAAAGGGATAACCGTGGGATGTTTGGGCAAAGGGACAATCATAGGATATTGGAGTGCAGGGACAATCATGGAATAGTTGGGTGAAGGGACAATCAAGGGATATTTGGGCAAAGGGACAATCATGGGATAGTTGGATGAAGGGACAGTCATGTAAAGGGATAACCGTGGGATGTTTGGGCAAAGGGACAATCATAGGATATTGGAGTGCAGGGACAATCATGGAATAGTTGGGTGAAGGGACAATCAAGGGATATTTGGGCAAAGGGATAATCATGGGATAGTTGAATGAAGGACAATTATGGGATATTTAGATGAAGGGATAACCATGGGATAGTTGGATGAAGGGACAGTTATGGGATAGCTGGATAAAGGGACAATCAAGGGATATTTTGGCAAAGGGACAATCATGGGATAGTTGGATGAAGGACGATTATGGGATAGTTGGGCAAAGGGACAATCATGGGATAGTTTGGCAAAGGGATAACCATGGGATAGTTGGGCAAAGGGACAATCATGGGATAGTTGGATGAGGACAATTATGAGATAGTTGAATGAAGGACAATTATGGGATAGTTCGGCAAAGGGACAGTCATGGGATTGTTTGTGAAAGGACAATTATGGGATGGTATGGTGAAGGGACAATCATGGGACAGTTTGGTGAAGGGACAATCATGGGACAGTTTGTTGAAGGGACAATCATGGGACAGTTTGGTGAAGGGACAATCATGGGACAGTTTGGTAAAGGGACAGTCATGGGATTGTTGGTGAAGGGATAGTCATGAAATAGCTTGGCGAAGGTACAGGTGTGGCATAGTTAGGTGAAGAGACGACCATGGAGTAGTTAAGTAAAGGGATAGTGACGGCATAATTGAGCAAAGGAACAGTTATGGGATAGTTTGGTGTAGGGACAATCAGGATAGCCACTGGATAGTTAGTTGCAAGGATGGTCATGGAATAGATGGGTGAAGGGACAATCATGGGATAGTGGGGCAAAGGGACAATCATGGAATTGTTAGGTGAAGGGACAATTATGAGATAGATAGGTAAAGTGACAATCATGGAATTGTTAGGTGAAGGGACAATTATGAGATAGATAGGTAAAGAGACAATCATGCAATTGTTAGGTGAAGGGACAATTATGAGATAGATAGGTAAAGAGACAATCATGGAATTGTTAGGTGAAGGGACAATTATGAGATAGATAGGTAAAGGGACAATCATGGGATTGTTAGGTGAAGGGACAATCATGGGATAGGTAAAGGGACAATCATGGGATTGTTAGGTGAAGGGACAATCATGGGATAGGTAAAGGGACAATCATGGGATAGGTGAAGGGACAATCATGGGATGGGTAAAGGGACAATCATGGGATTGTTAGGTGAAGGGACAATCATGGGATAGGTAAAAGGACAATCATGGGATTGTTAGGTGAAGAGACAATCATGGGATAGGTGAAGGACAATCATGGGATAGTAAAGGACAATCATGGGATAGGTAAAGAGACAATCATGGGATAGGTAAAGGGACAATCATAGGATAGGTAAAGGGACAATCATGGGATAGGTAAAAGGACAATCATGGGATAGGTAAAGGGACAATCATGGGATTGTTAGTTGAAGGGACAATCATGGGATAGTTAAAGGGACAATCATGGTATTGTTAGGTGAAGGGACAATCATGGGATAGGTAAAGGGACAATCATAGGATTGTTAGGTGAAGGGACAATCATGGGATAGGTAAAGGGACAATCATGGAATTGTTAGGGAAGGGACAATCATGGGATTTGTTAGGGGAAGGGACAGTCATGGGTGAAAGGATGATCATGGAACAGATAGGTGAAGAACAGTGATGGGATGGATGGGTGAAAAAATGTCTTCATGTTGACTGGGATCAAGGGAGTGCCATTTTCAGCATCATTTACGTCTGCTGTTTGTGATGTCTGAAGAATACATGCTTGTGGAATTGTATCAATATAAGGGCTACTTAGAACTTTGCTATTTTTGTTTTGTTTTGTATTGTTTTTTTAGTATCCTGGCTCATCTTCAGAAAGGTGGTTCAGAAAGTAAATGCTTGAAGATTACATGACCTTTCTCGCGTCTGACCAGATCCGGATCATGGTGGACGACAACTACCAGCAGGAGTACATCTTCTCAGAGGACGTGCAGTTCCTCTCCCCGGCACAGGTCTGGCTGGGTGGAACCCCCGACACGGCTGACAGAACGGGGGTAACATCAGGACCAACTTTGACGGAGGTGTGGCTGAGGTAATAATACAGTCCCTGGATTGACTGTGTGTGGTTTTCTTGTGGTGTTTTACTTTGTGTGTGTGTGTGCGCATGTGTGTGTGTGTGTGTGTGTGTGTGTGTGTGTGTGTGTATAGGAGGGGAGTGGAGGTATAGAGTGAATTACTGCATCTGTGTTTTATCCATTCTGGCTTGGAGTGGTACCAATTTTTCTTTCAAAAACAAAGGGAAGTTGATCACGGATTACACAAGTTATGAAAAAAATCACAAAACTCAAAGCCCATCTTGCACCAAATTGGATGAAGATTAGTGATTGCTTGTTCATTTTCATTGTCCGTAGTGTTGCGTGTCTTGCCTGAAGAAGACCTAAGAGGTCAAAACGCATCATGTTTTGTCTTGTTATTCGTTTGTCAATGTTTTTTGGGCAGAGCTTTATCAATGAATTTTTCAAATTTAGTTGTTCTGTTTCATATGCTTGTTGTGATCATCTTTTTGTACTTGTTTTCGCTGTTGTTTTTTTCAGCAAGAGTTTATTTTCTTTCTTTTCTTTTAAGTTGTGCACACACACACACTCTCTCTCCTCTCTCTCTCTCTCTCTCTCTCTCTCTCTCTCTCTCTCTCTCTCTCTCTCTCTCTCTCTCTCATCCCTCCAGTGCCTCTTTCCCCATGCATCCTTCCCTTCTTCTTGCCATGTTTGTGATGAACAAAGTTGTTTATAAACAAGTTTCGTGCACCCCCTAATGCTTCAAACGTCTCTGCTCCAGGTTATTTACATCACGACAAACCGTGTAGGGTCCAACGTCTACCGGAACGAGGTGAACCTCATCGCACGGCTGTCTCAGGGGTCGTCTACTGGCCGTGTGGTGACCGTCACGATCCCCAACCCCTTTCAGCCGGAGCCCCCCACCTATGTCCCCCTCCCCTCGCCCAGACCCACCCCAACCAGACTCCCTATCACCACCAGACCTCCCCTGGCGAGGACGACAGCGGTGACGGTGGTGCAGCGAGGAGTGTATATCCCAGTGTATAACTACGACATGCGAGCTGGCAGTAGTATCACCTTCAACTTTAAGACTATCAACCAGGTAAAAGACTGTGAGAGAGAGAGAGAGTGCGTGTGTGTTTGTGTGTGTGTGTGTATGTGTGTGTGTGTGTGTGTGTGTGTGTGTGTGTGTGTTGTGATGGGGAGGACAGACCTGAGTCAGATGGACATCATTGGCAGATTTGCAGATGGGCAGGAGGTCTCAGCACCTGCTGTTCAAGCAGGCTTGACAATGCAAACATATCCAACTCATTTTTGTATAAACAAGAAGATAAAAGCATGCTGAAATCTTAGAATTAAAAAAAGTTTTATCTTCCTTTTTCATCCTCCTTTATCCAATTAATGAGTATCTTTGGTCTTTGAGCCATTTTTTTCTTCGCTTTGTGGAGCACTACTATTTTGGCTGAATTTGTTTGTCGTTTACAGAAAATGCATGCAAGTGTAGTCAGCTTCTTTTCAGTATCTGTTAAACTGACTGCAAATGAATTTTGAGCTTGGTTGATAAAATGCCTTATAATCCAGCACTAGGTCATAAATCTAGCAATAATCAAAGATGAATTCCAATCCTTGCTGTATGTTCAGGTAACTTGGTGGATCTTCATCATAAAACATTGAACCTCTTGATCCTGGAGTTCAGGTTTCAGTCCATTCCCCTTCTCCTCCCCCCCCCCCCCCCCCCCTCACTGTCCCTTTCCCTTGAGGTAATCAACATCCATACAGACTTCAAGCTCCTCCAAGTTTTGTGAATGAGGTCCCTTGTGTGAACATATGCATTAAAAAAAAATTTTTAAGCTATTTTGCAGCATTGAATCCCTTTCTGTCTGTCTGTCATGCAAGACCAGCCATTGGGTGTTGGTGGAGTGGATGACACAAAACAAACAAAACAAAGACACTGTCATCTTATTTAGATGTCATTCCTGAAGACAGAATGGAACTGCATTGATGGTGAAAGGAGAAAAAGGTCACTCACACAAATTGGTGTACGTGGATTCTAAGTTAAGAAATGAACTGTATGTGTGAGCACACTTTACGTGAATTATAGAACTTACCCAGACTTTGTCAGAAAATAAAGATTCTTCACTTCGCAACCCTGTGAAACGATACTTGTATTCGGTTTGAATATATCTGTTCATTGTGTTGAGAGAGTTGGTTATTCATTTTTGATGTGTGTCAGATCACTGGCTCAGTATAAACAAGACTGTTCACTCAGTAAAGGATGGTAAACAAATGCATTCACTCAGTTTGTCCAGCTGTGGTAACCTAGGTTAGACAATTCAGCATGTTTACCAATTTCTTAAGAATTGCTTTCATTCATTTTATACATGTATATTCACTATTTTGTGTTAACCCAGTGTAGTTATATTCTTTTCATTTTGAATTCACTCAATGAAAACAAGAGTGTTTGGATCAAAAAGATGTGGGCAGGTTTCAGTCAAACAACACAGACGAGTCTCAGTGCGTTATATCTCCTTGCTCAAACCCCAGATCCCCATGTGACCACCTTTTTCCTGTCTTTTGCCCACAGAATGGTCTGATCCTGTTTGCTGGAGAAGGGCATGGCGAATTCATGGCCGTGGAGCTGGTGGATGGTCGTCTCTACTTTGTCAAGAACTTTGGCCGACGAGAGACGAGGACTGCATTCTCCCAGCGTTTTATGGCTGACGGGCAGCCTCACGAGGTGTCCATCAGGTTCTACGACTCCCACGTGGACCTGCGGGTGGACGATGTGCGGGAGAGGCTGGACCTGACCAGTGGAGACCGGCTGCCCAGCAACATGGGGACACTGTACGTGGGAGGGTATCAACGCTACCAGCAGCTGCCCTGGAGGGTGTGGTCCAGGGAGAGCTACCTGGGCTGTCTGAGTGACCTCCGGGTGAGTGAGTGTGAGGGCTGAGGTGGTGGTGGTGGGGTGGAGAGGATGGTAGTGGATGGTGGCAGTAGGTATCATTCAGGGTGAGTGAATCTGAGGGCTGAGGTGGTGGTGGTGGTGGTGGCAGTAGGTATCATTCAGGGTGAGTGAATCTGAGGGCTGAGGTGGTGGTGGTGGTGGTGGCAGTAGGTATCATTCAGGGTGAGTGAATCTGAGGGCTGAGGTGGTGGTGGTGATGGTGGCAGTAGGTATCATTCAGGGTGAGTGAATCTGAGGGCTGAGGTGGTGGTGGTGGTGGTGGCAGGTTAGTGGGTGGGAGAGTGAGTGAGTGTGTTTGTATGTGCATGCATATGTGTGTGTGTGTGTATGCAGCGTGTATGTGTGTTATGAATTAAACATTGTTTTGATTATTACCACTGTCATTACATAATACTCATAAGTTTTGTTTATTTACAAATTTGTGAGTATATGTATATGTATCTGTATTTGCATGAGTGTGCATTTGCAGTTTAGTCTGTGCATTTAGATAAGTGTTTTTCTTTCAGAGAGTTTGAGTGCTTGTCTTTAAAAAGATACATGCATCTGTCTGTGCTGGAGATTCTTCTTAATAAAGAAACTTAACTAGTAGAACACTCAGGAGTTTGCAGACCCTCCACCACACAAAAGCATTCACCAGGGGAAGTAATTGTTGAAAATAGTTGGTGCAGACAGAACAAGTTACTCCCCAAGAGCGTATCAATTTTGCTGAACTGTCTAGCTGAACAAGCCATTAAATCAGGATCCGCTACACAGATGTAGCGGAGATCTTGATGGATTCTTTCCTGGCCCATAATCCATCTATCCACATGGTTTCATTTAAAGTGGTTCAGTATATATTCATAATGTTTTATACAGAGAAATCTACCCACCAACAGAGTTGGGTGATAACATAACCTCCTTGACGGATGTCACGGTCAGCGATATGACAAGGTAATGAAGTGAATTGGAAAAAAAATGTTACCCTTCAGTGCACCCACTCCCCGGCCCCAGTCCCCTCAACCCTCCTCCCCCAAACAAAACAAGTTACTAGTTTGTCATCTTGCCATGTGTCATGAGTCCTTCTACGTGTGGAATGGTCTGTGAGATTGGCTCCATTCTTGCTGCAAGATGTGACCTAGGCCCATGTGGTTCCAGCGTTCACCTGGAAGAGTGAGAGAGTGGCGGAATGAGCAACCACGTAACCTGTCAGTTGAGGTTTTCACTTTCTCTGATTTCTAATAGCACTCCTGATTTTGTGAGGAAGAGGGAAGGAATTTTGTAAAGAAGGAAGAAATATTGTTGAAAAAAAAAGGGTGTTTAAAATGAAAATTCTGAGAGGAAGAGAGAGAGAAAGAGAGAGAAAAGAGAGAAAATTGAACAACACCCATATTGGAAAGGTACACAATACTAAAAAGATGTTAAACAAATCCCACAATGTACAGATACAAGATATTAAAAAGACGCTAGACAACTCCTTCGTTATATAGATACAGGATATTAAAAAGATGCTAAACAGCTCCTTTGTTATATAGATACAGGATATTAATACTATCTAGCCGAGAGCGGCACGTGCAGCACAACTCCCTGCTGCCACGTGCTCGTGCATGGCGCTCAGTCCCTGCCGACGCGCATATTTCGCCACTTTTTAATTAATTTTTACAGTAGCTAGACAACAACTGACAGTGTTGTGTTAGGTGTCATTGGAAAGAACAAACACTCAACTAATCGAACATAGTAATTTTGAATCATTCACTTTCAATGTGTAGACACGACTGTGCATTGAAAAACATGTCTGACAAGTTAAAAAAAATTCTTTGTTTACATTCTATTCCATTCTGTTACAACACCAAATCAGAAGATGAAGGGATGGCTGCATCTTCAAACAATTCACTTTCCTCTTATCTTTCATAGTTTTCTATCTCTCTATCACTCCCCTCATCACCAGATCCACTTTGTAATATGATTTCAAGCGCTTCATTGAGCGAGAAATGGCTGCCACCCCTTTGTCTGACCGACATTTTTTTGCGTGCGCTTAGCGGCAAAGCCCGATGCTGTCAGTTCCTTTGTTCCAAAGCTGCTGGGGTCAGCCAAGTTCACGATAGAGCACTGAAAGTAAGGTCTACTACTCACTACAACATCCCCAAGACTAGCTACAGAGCTTATTTCCCTTGGATCATTTTATGGAAAGTGTAGGAATTTTTTATGTTCCAGTCACACGATTGTGTGTGACACAGCAGAATGTACTGTCTGTCCGTCACCCAGCTTTGGGTGCCTCAGCTCAAGGGAAAGAAATCCCGTCACCCACGATTAGGTGACTCGGCTGGTAAAGGTTAAAAAGACACTAGACAGCTTCATCGTTATATAGATACAGGACTTTTAAAAACACTGTAAACAGTTACCACTTTGCATAGATTCAGGACACTGAAAAAAGACATTAAAAACCTCATTACACAGGTATGGGACACCATAAAAACACCAGATTTCATGCACGAAGGACACAAAACTCCAAAATGACTAAATAGTTCACACATCATAAGGATTTGGGACTCCAGTAGCACCCAGGCTGGGATGGGGAGGGGGAAACAAACAAAAAACAAGCAAAACAAACAAACAAAACAGGACACAAAAAAGATGCTCAAGAAGACCTTCGTCACAAAGTGCAGGATACCAAAAAAAGATTAAACAGCACCTAAGTGGTAAAGATAAAAGACACTAAAAAGACACACAGCATCTGGATAGCTTCATAATCTGTAAAGAATACTGGAGAGAAAAAAAAAAAAGAACAGAAAAGAAAAATGCAAAATACATACCCCAAGTGAAAATATCAAGATTCTGGCCACCAAGCATCATAATTTAGGAAAGAAGAAATGTTAAAGGGAAGAAGAAGCAACATTCAACCAATGAATTAGATATCGGCAGTCGTCCATCTGTAAACAACTGCTTTTACGCCCATTTGCTACAGAGGCAGTCTCAGCCAACATGATAAAGGTGTCCAGATATGTCTGCATACTTGTGACAAGAAAAATGGGCATCTTCATCATGCAGTGCAGCCCACCTTCCTTGCATGAGCTGTGATGACGGGTCAAGCCTGCATTGCCGGGGCACAGCTCTTCAGGTTGTGGGGCAGTGCAGTGACGAGGTACCACCATCCTGCGACTTCACCATGGCCTGCAGGACCGGCAGACCCCTCCCCTTGGGGAAGGGAAGGGTGGGAACATACGTCCCTCAGGTTCAGAGTGGACATGGATCTTTGCAGCGGCTTTTAGCGACTGCCTGCCTGTTCCCTGAGTCAACCTCATGCAGAACAAGGCCATCGCTACTCAGCATGAAGACAGCTGCCCGGTAGTCTTGAAGAGAGCTTAGGAGGGAGGTCAGCAAGGCAAGACACCATCATCACCCAGACACTGGTGTGGATGGACAATAGAAGAAGAAAACACTAACTACAAATGGATGTACAACTTGACCGAGGCTCCTGCCATAGGAAATGACTACCCTGTGTGCCTCCTTCCCAATGCAGATACAGAACTCACCCAACCCTGCAGTACACAACATGTCTTTATTAGCTATGCTATGAGGATGTTAAAGTCAACCGTCTGCCCTCTGCTCTGCAAATGAATAGTTTCATCTCAACTTATTTCAGAGACTGAGGAAACAGTCGTCTCCCTGTCAGAGATACTACCCCTCCCTGGCATCCCATATACCCCTCTTCAATACAACCAGAAAGTACAATCCAGAACAAATATGCAAGTCAATGATTTTCTTTTTAAACATTGTGTAAAGAATCGTTTTAATTGCGCATTCTTTGCTTTACTGCTGCATGATTTCCAGGCATAGTTTCAGACAATCCTTCAATCCATTCTCAGGTGAACGGTCGCATTGTCGACTTTGAGGACGACGTGCAGCGGCTGTTTGGCCGCGTGGTCCGGCGGTGCCAGGCCATGCCACAGAACTGTGTACGCAGTCAGCCATGCATGCATGGCCAGTGCAGGGACTCCATGACCGACTTCTTCTGCGACTGCTCCAGGACTGAGTTCAGAGGGGAGCGCTGCAGCTTTGGTAAGGATCAAAGGAAAACGAGAAAGGTATCACAGTGAGTGAGAGGATTCGCTGTTTGCTTGTTACGCACTCCTGCCCTTTTTAGAGAGTATAACCATTTTACTGAGTGCCAAGATTTACGTTCTGATTGACATTAGAATTGTTCGCTGACTCTGTGAAGACATTTTCTGTGATGTTCCATCTTTTATTTCAGGAAAGAAAAATTTTTCCTTTGTTCAAATTCATTGATTCTTTTTAATTATTTTGATAGGTCTTTTTAGACTTGGGGAATTGAATTGGTTTCTGATTCTTATCTTGGATAGTTGTTGATACATGTCAAAGGTTTTCAGGTGCTTTCAGTTCAGGAGTGGCCTCTCTGGTCTGCTACTCATAGAAACAAGACTGAGAAACAGTAGAGCGTGAGTGTGCTTTGCTCTCAAGAATGCCATAGCTGTTTGTTCAGACATTGACAGTGCTGTTTATGAATAAAGAGAGCAAGTTGGGGCCAGCTCCAGTCTTCTGTTCATTGTTTTTCTGTTCATTGTTTTTCTGTTCATTGTTTGTTTTTTTCCCTTCTGTTTCAGACGCCTGGACAGCCCTGTTCAACGGCTCTGTGTGGGGAAGGCTGGACTTCTCCCAGACCCTGGAGAGTCATGTTGATGACATGCACCTTCGCTTCCGGACTCCGCGCAGGGACGGCCTGCTGTTTGAGACATTTGCCAGAGGGTCCAATGTCTTTCTCCGGTGCATGCTGGAAGACGGTCGTGTGAAGGTGGAGACCAACCTTGGCGGGGAACTCAAGGTAGGGGTCTGTTTGACTGGCTGCTTAGTGTGTGTGTGTGTGTGTGTGTGTGTGTGTGTGTGTGTGTGTGTGTGTGGTTGTTGTTGTTGGTGGTGGTGGTGGTGGTGGTGGTGGTGGTGCTGCTGCTGCTGCTGCTGCTGCTGTTGTTGTTGTTAGTCTGTTAAACATCTGTACACTAAAAGTGATATTAGATGGATGTGTGAGTGTGTGTGTGTGTGTCTGTCTGTGTGTGTGTCTGTGTGTGTGTGTGTGTGTGCTTTCCTAATCTATAAAGTAACTTAACCAATAGGTTAGAAACCCAGAAAGTGATTTTTGTATGTGTGTAAATTCTTACCCGATAAACCCGCTTTGTTTCTCATAGATCCTGGCACATGTATATGGTTGGAAATATGTTTAGAATTATGCAGGCCTTCTAATTAGCAAACTTAGAAAATAAAAATCAACATTTTTCAAGTAGATTATGATGAACATTTGGATTTTTGAAATGTTGAAAACAGTTTGTAAGAAGTCGTCGCTGAACATTGTAGCTTCACTAAGATGAAGGGATGTAGTAACAAAATGTTGTCATACTTTACATTCCCACTATAAATTTTACCATTCTTTAAAAAGCATTAAGAAAAATTGATGCACCAGTTTCAGTGGTGTGTGTTTGTGTGTGTGTGGGGGGGGAGGGGGGGGGGGATTGCTGTGAGGGCTATCCATTTGTTTAGTCATAGTTGTTTTAGATTTACTGTATTTTACTTCAGTTTAGCTTCCATCTTTTTTCTATTTCATTGCTGATGTGATTTGTGAGACTGTCACAGAATGCCACATTTTGGTAACAAAGAATTTTTTTGAATCAGTAGTGATGTTAATGTCAGTGTTAGAAAATTAGAATGATCACAGTGAAAGTAACACTATCGATAATACCAGTGGTATGAGTGCACATCACATTTGCTTCGGAACTGAGAAGATGTTGAGAAATTTGATAACAATAATTACTATAAGTCCTAAAAACGATGTTGAAAACAGTAATCATTAAAATGACAGCAGGCGAGGAAAATTATGGTGCTGATAATGGCAACAAAGAATCTTTAGTGATAATTCAGACCACAACAGTTCTGGTAATGATGCTAAAAGTATTTGCAAAGAGGATGATCAAAATGAGGTTATTGTTTGGGTTGAGGTCATGAAACTACAGATAATGATGATGATAACAATGAAGATACTGATAATGATGAAGATGATGATTGAAGTTAACAACAGAGATTACACTTAAGACGAAGTTTTTGACTATGATTTTAAAAATGGTGATGAACACTATGAAGGATGCTGACTATGAAGATAGTTAAAAGATTATGAAGATAATGATGGTAGAAGTGATGAAAATACTAATATAATGAAGGTTATGATGAAGATACTGCAAAAAAAACCAACAACTGAAAATAGTGATAATGATAGCAAATATGATGAAAATACCAATGCTGATTATTATTATGAAGACAAACATTGTTATGATGAAGATGCAATGTGGTAATAAGGATGAAGATGTTGATAATGTTGAAGAAGAGAGGATTAATGATGATGGATATAATAATGAAGATATTGACTGTGATGATGAAGTTCAAGATATTGGCAGTGATGAAGATATTAAAAACAAATATGAAGATGGTGATGATGAAGGTACTGGTCACAATGACAGTGAAGAAATAGATGATGAAGAAGATAGTAATAATGATGATGAAGAGAGTGATAATGAAGGAAGTGGTGATGATGATACAGACGCTGTATGCGGGAGAAAATCTCAATGACCTGCAGTGGCATACACTGTATATCCAACGCCGCGGCAACGAAATGGAGGTGTGGGTGGACGATGGTGACCATGTCAGAGGTAAAGGACTAATCTAATCAGTGAAAAGATCTTGAATAGGTATGTGTGTGTGTGTGTGTGTGTTGTGTGTGTGTTTGGATGTGTATTTGTGTGTGTATGTGTGTGTGTGTGTGTGTGTGTGTGTGTGTGGTGTGTGTGTGTGTGTGTGTGTGTGTGTGTGTGTGTGTGTGTGTGTGTGTGTGTTTAGGTATGTGTGTGTGTGTGTTTGGATGTGTATTTGTGTGTGTGTGTGTGTGTGTGTGTGTGTGTTTTGGATGTGTATTTGTGTGTGTGTGTACATGCGTACATGTGCAGGCACATGCGTGCATGCGTACGCACACATGCGTGGATGTGTGTGTTTGTGTTTGTCTGCATTTAGTATTAAATGTGGCTCGTTTCCATTAACCATAAACTGGAAAAAGGAAGAATGTTTGTTTTTTTACTGCACATGTAAACCTGCTGTATCAACAGCATAGAACAGCTTGGCCAGGGCCTGATGCCTTGTTCATCCTTGGGACTTGTTGGCAATACTAGCCACGATGAGCCAGGCTATGAAAAGGTTAAAGAGAGTGACTGTAAAACCAGCTGCCACGAGGAAATGCTGGGATTCCACAACAGCTGGCATCAAAAGGGTTAATGTGTGAAAAAAAGAACAGTTATGGTATGAAGCTGTTCAAAAACAAATTACTAAAACATGAAAAATTAGATAGTTGTAAGGCAATGTGGAACATGTGACTTCAGTGTCATCAGTTCACAGTGAGGGATATCAAGTTGTATGTTGATGGCTTGAGCAGGAAGAGGTAAAATAGCTAAACACTGTGCTACTACCATTTTTGTGTGTTTGTTTGTTTTGACAGAAACTCTGGCAGGGTCGGGTTATAAGATGGCCGTGGACAGGATCTACCTGGGCGGCACCGATGGTTCAGACGATCGTTACATCGGCTACCTGCAGAACTTTTACCTGGGGGACATGGATGTGCTGGAGGAGATGAGGGGCACCGATCAGCTGATCGTGGGCAGCTACATCTCCCTGCCCCCCCTGGTGTATTACCCTGTCACCTTCCCTGACTTCAGCTCCTTCATCACGCTGTCCCCACTGCGGGTGCCTCTGTCTATGGTGCTGCACTTTATGTTTAAGACGACAGTGAGTGGTGCCCTTTTTTTTTTTCATCATTTGGTGTCGGTGTGTAGATGGTGTTGGCGTGTAGATGGTGTAGATGGTGTTGGTGTGTAGATGGTGTTGGTGTGTAGATGGCAGGGAGAGAAAGAGTGTGATGTTTGTTGGGGTGTATGAATATGAGTGTGGACTTATGTATAGTGTGTGTGTGTGTGTGTGTGTGTGTGTGTGTGTGTGTGTGTGTGTGTGTATGTATGTGTTGTGCTGTATTGTGTTGTATGAATGTGTATGTGTGTGTGTTGTGTTGTGTTGTGTTATGTGTGTGGTGTTGTGTGCACATGTGTGTTGTGGTTGTGTGTGTGTGTGTGGGGGGGGGGGGGGTTGTCCAGCCACTGAAATCGCTGTACTGTCATCCAAAAAGCTGACTGTACATTGAGCGTTGTCAGTGCAAAATCTTCCAGATCTTGACACAAGTTTATTTTCATGATCAAAGAGTAGCTGTTCATGTGATGTAATAAATCAACACCTATCAAGCATTTCCAAATCATAAACTGTAGTTTTGCTCTGCCTGTTTCACATGTCATATTCCTCCATATCCACCCCCTAATAATGTTGGAACAATGCTGACTGGAAAGCAAATGTTTTGTTTTTAAATTCTGTTTATGGTTCATCTTTCACAAATGCATGTTAGATTGTTTGACAGTGATTTAATTCGATCTCATACTGGTAGTAACATAGCCAAAATTTGGAGGATTGCATATTAAGACCCAAGGATTTGTATTAATGTTTTTTCTTGTTTAGAAAGAACATCTTCATGTCTTTCCGCAGGAACCCAACGGGATCATACTCTTCAGCAGTGGGCGCAATCGGGACTACCTTGTTGTTGAACTCTTTGAGGGCAAGTTGTACATCCAGTTCAACACAGGCACTGAACAGCCTCTTCGTGCTACTGCTGAGCAGATTGTGAATGATGGAAAATGGCACACAGTAACCATCCGCCGATCAGCCAGTGACCAGCGGCAGTTTCTGGTGACCGTTGATGGGGCGACATCATCTTTGTCATATGCTGGTGATGGACTGGACCTGCAGGGACCACTGTACATTGGTATGATCATCATATGATTGTGAAAAGAACTGTTTTGTTGAGGGAGTATGGTAAAAAGGGAAATGAAAGCAGTGTGTGTGAAAATGAAATATAAGGAAAGAAAGAGAGGGAGACATGTACAGCCCTGGTACAAAGATTACAGAGATTTTATAAAAGATTATATGTTCACAAGTTTCAAATTTGGTTAAATTTGTTTGGATTTTGTCCGCATTATGTCTGCTTTGTTTGCTATGAAGGGAGCTAATTCTGTAAGTTTGTTGTTTGTGCATGAATCAAAAATTACAAAAAATACTTCAAACTTTATTTATGTTATTGCTGTTGTTGTTGTTGTTTTTTTTATAAGATAATTCAGAAATGGAAACTTTGCAGCTGTTTCCACTTTCTCCACCATTATTTTTTTCGCATCTCTGTCATAAAAAAATGTCTCATCCAAAAAAGTGCAGAGTGAGAAGCTCGGAAAGGATTAAAAACTGCCAGCATTGCAAGCTTCTCGTCCACTGTCAAAAATATTCTCAAACAGCATGGTTTTTAATTCTGCTTCTTTTCCATGTCATTCATCAACATGGCATCGCATGAAGGTCCTGAAAGGAGTTTGCCACTGTCAAAAAGGAAGGAAAAAAGTATGATGCAAGATTTATGCCTAGTGGTTCCAAAAGGAGGTGCATAATTGCAAGGTCGGTGATATATGTTCAGGAAGACCAGAGTATCTATTTTTGCTGAAACATGTCCATCTCTACCGACTGTATCATGCGCTTTTACTCAGTGTGATTAATTATGGATTAGGGCTTACAACACTGTCCAAACAGCAATCTTCTCAGATTAGAAAGAATTCAAAATGAAGCAATGAGATTGATCCTGGGAACCACGAAGGACACACCAGTTGAAACTATGCGATACCTGTTCAACCTTCCTTCAATGCAAACAAGACACAAGCTAAAACAGGTGACGGCATATTTCAGAGCACTTTAAAATCCCCAAAACCCACTTCATGCCGCGGTCAAGGAAACAAAAAGCACTCGGCTAGGATGTGGAAAACCATGGATGGGACAGGCAGAAGACAGTATACAGCTTGTGTGCCAGTCAGCAGAACTCAAAGAAATGAACGAATGAGAAAAGTATCTTGACTACTTGAAACACTTCTACCAAATTGCCATCGCTCCTGAACTTGGAAGACATTGTCCAGAGTGGCCAACACAGAAATTCAGATGCAGGTAGAAGACCTTTGCACAAAAGATCATATTGTAATATACACTGACGGTTCTTGGCCAATGGTTAGTCAGGCTGGGGATACACAGTGAAGCAAAATGGCCGAACTATCCAGGAAGACAATGGTGTGCACAGTTTAACAACTTCAAGTCTAACAATGGAGGTAGAAGCAGTGACACAAGCACTCCACTGGCTTTCATCCACCAGCCAGTTTCAAACTCAACAAGCCATGATACTGACTGACTCCATGAACCTACTTCAGAAAGTAAAAAGTGGAATGGGAAGCCCTGCTTGAATGAATTAATGTGCAGCCTTCCATTGGAGAGACTCATATGGATGTACTGCCCAAGACATGCTGGAGTTTAAGGAAACGAGAGAGCAGACTCACTGGCTGGTGAGGCAACGATAAGAACTGAATTACAGCTTGGCCAATCTGATGTGATAAGAAATCTGAAGAATCACTTAAGCAAACAAGAGCAAAGCCACTATACCATAGACCATCTTTCAGATCTGAACATCAAGAGAGGAAGTGGCCGCACATCCAGACTTAAGGGAAGAGCAAGCAACATCACCAACCAAACAAACATTGGAATAATCTCAAAGCCAAAATTGCGAAGACTCCTAGAGATTGGGGCAAACTCATACTGGGCCTTTCCAATAAATGCATACACACACGCACATGCGTACACGCCCACATACTAAGACACACATGTATGCACATGCATATGTACACAAAACTCCACTCCCTTTGTTGGGTAGATGGGATTAATCCTTGCCTGTCTATACAGAGAGTGCCTGCAGGAGTATCAGTCTGCGTACAAGGAAAACAAATTGTAAAATTCCAGTCTTGCCAACTGAACCAGTAGCAAAGTCAACTCTGGGTAGGAGCCAGTCATGGGCTGATAAATCCTACAAATATGAATATGTTTGACGGGAATTGCACCCTTGACCTTCCAGCCAGGAATTCATGACTGACCACCATGTCACGGCAGCTGGTTCAAACTTGCTCTTTTTCTATGGTTAAATATGGCAGTCGTCTTACAAGCTCAAACTTTAATGAGCTGGCTGTTCCATTGCAAGAATGATGTCCATATTTCTTTGAATGGATGAAGAACCCATGGTGTGTGTGCTTGGTGCAGGCGGGGCCCCAGAGGAAGTGCTGAAGAGAGATTACATCAGAAACGGCGTCCTGTCCCGGACAGGGTTCAGGGGTTGTCTGGCTTCCATTGACCTTAGTGGTCAGGTGCCTGACCTTGGCAAGTTTGCCCAGCAACAGGGTGTCACCATCTATGACTCCTGCCGACGTAAGTATATGTTCCATGAAGTAGTTTGTTCTGTGTTATGTGTGTTGTTGTGTGTGTTGTCGCGTGTGTGTGTGTGTGTGTGTGTGTGTGTGTGTGTGTGTGTGTGTGTGTGTGGTGTGTGTGTTGCATGTTTATGGTACATATTTTCTAGATAATCTGTGCAATTAGTATGAGATGAAAAATACACATTTTCTTGATAATCTGTTCAATGTGTCACAGAGTATGCAATATCTCACTGACTAAGTGCATGCAATTTGTATTCGTAAGGACGCTTCTCTGTGTGTGTGTGTGATTGTGTGTGTGTGTGTGTGTGTGTGTGTGTGTGTGTGTTGTTATCTGTGTGCATGTGCATGTGTGTGTATGTGTGTGTGTGTGTGTGCATGCAACACAAGTGCTGTGTGTGTGTGTGTGTGTGTGTGTGTGGTGTGTGTGGTGTGTGTGTGTGCACTGAAAATATATATACACATTTATATAGCATATTTTCAGGATAGTATCACAATGGATACAGAACAGTAATTTTCCATTGGGCTCATAATCATATAATAATGTATCCAGCTTTTTGCTTGATATTTATTAGCAGTTTGTGTCATGCGCTTTGTTTAATGATTGTTTCTGTCTCATCACACCTGCCCTCATCGGGTCTCAGCAGTCAGCTTTGGTCTAAACCCCATGCACTGACTGTTCTTGTCTGTCAGCCATCATCCCCAGCGTGTGTACGTCAGTTTCCTGCAGAAACTTTGGCACGTGCATCGAGAGTGGCGCTGGTGCCTTCACATGCAACTGTGACATGACTGCTCACAGTGGTGCTGTGTGTGAGAACGGTGAGTTTTCTTATTGGGGAAAAAAAGAAATATATATATATATATATATGTATGTATGTATGTATTATAGATGAGTTTGCATTTTGGTTACTAAAAGGAAGGGGAGAGAAGAGAAGGGAGATGTGTGTGAGGTCATGGAGAGGGGAGGGTGGAAGAGGGGAAAGGAAGGGGAGAGAAGTGAAGGGAGATGTGTGTGAGGTCATGGAGAGGGGAGGGTGGAAGAGGGGAAAGGAAGGGGAGAGAAGTGAAGGGAGATGTGTGTGAGGTCATGGAGAGGGGAGGGTGGAGAAGGGAATCATGGACTCATGAAGAACTGCAGAAAGTTGCTACCTGACTGTGGGGTGTGTGATGACGAGAAGGCTTTTCTGCTCAGTCTCATATAGATTTCAACTTGTTAGAGTTTTGTTTTGGAATTTTTTTCTAAATGATTTTTTTTCACTTTAAACTGCTTCAGTTTGGCTCACCGTCGTAAGCTGAACTATTAACTTTACAGTTATTCTTTATAAATAGTCACTAATTAAACAGACCTTTGCAAAAGGACTGAAGGGTACAATCCACAAATGATTCTAAAGATTGGTATGTTTACTTTTGAAATGTCCAAAAATATTTTCCGAGAGTGTTCCATGGAAATTTCAGCAATTTTTGAAAAGTATGTTTCTAAATTTTCAGAAGGAGGAAGTGTGAAAAGTATCTTAGGTAACCTTAGAATTTTTCCATAGTCCAACAGCAAATACAATGGAAAGAATTAGATTTCAGTAATATTCCATTCATCATTTAAACATATTCAAGGCCAGATCCTTCTCTTGTCACAACTTCGATCACCTCTCAAAATGAGAATAGTGTTCGGTCTGCCATCTTGTTTAGGTAGAGAGTGACCTGTGACTGATCTCAAAAGAACAGCGAATGAAAATCACCATGTACTTGGTCTATGAGAAAGAACTGCCTATAGTGAAGTGGTCAGACTGAAGACCAGAGTAGTTTTCCTTGGACTGAAGTTCCTGTGTGCATAAGAACAGAAAACATGTGTCCTGCTGAAGTTATGATTTTTGCAGGTCATAGTTGTTGGCAGGGCGACAATGTTTAAATTCGAGCACACTGACGTTCATTCATGATTTAAGCTGAGCTTTGTTTGTGGTTTATACCTGGATTTTTTATCTTTTGAAAAAAAATGAAAGACTAGTTTTGTGTTGGTGATACTTGTGCTGTACTTTTTTTGTGCTTATGGTATGGACTGAGAGTTAAATATCAGTTCCATTGTGACTTGCTGTACTTGTCTCCACAGCCACAAGCAATGCTGCTGAAGTCTAGATGCCATCCAGGACAATAGGCCTGTTCTTATAAACAAAAACAAAAAATCAGAGAAAATAACACCTGTCTTGGGAAACAAATATCTCATCAAACCCATGACATTTAAATCTGAATGATGATCATCATAAGTGAAATCTAATGGTTTGTAATGCAGAGTCTACAGTACAGGTGCAACGCTTTGGACCCTTATTTTGACATTGTCTCTTTGATAGAACTGGTAAGCTGACTCATGAGGCAAAACAGATCTGCTCCAGAAAGAGGAGAAAATCAGGGGAGGATGAGGCATGTATTTCCATTGCAGTAAGAGTTGTCTTTACTCAGTTTATACATCTGGAAAGTCGAATAGTTGAAGTGCACACCAGAATAACAACCAGGATATTGACACTTTGATCTGAGCCAAAAGGCCGAGAAGTGATGATATTGACTGCCTGCATTACAGGTGAACTGTTTCGTACCCACGTTTTGGCATTTTCTCTCTGGTTTAACTGTTAAGCAAGCTGATGGGGCTAAATTGCTTTGGGTGTGCCCACCCACCATAGCCATTCATCCTGTG
>CM065715.1:104055068-104067568 GCA_033310375.1 Conus canariensis
CGGCGCTCTACCACTGAGCTATTCTGGCCCCCAACAACAATATCAAGACAACAACCACTACAACAATGATAATAATGATAATATAACAGTGATGATGATGATTGTGGTGAAAACCAAATAACAGTGATGAATATATCAAGTGGGATGAAAATACTAATGATTGTTATAATGATAATCATGATGATAATAATAATAGTAATAATAATATGATAATATCAATGGAAGGGCAATGAATACATGAAAATAAAAGAAATGTATGACATAAAAGTAACAGATAAGATTTTTTTCTAATAGAAGAATGAAAGAATCAAAAGTGAAAGAAAAAGAAGGGGGGATGTCACTTACGCACAATACAACCAATCAATGGTCATACCACCACTTTTTCACCCTTGCTCCCTTGTATCCACCACAGCCTGTGGAACACATGACGTGAGCAACCATGCATTCCATCTATTACCACAACCACCCTCACCCCATGAAACCACGCACACCTGTGAATCACTCACAAGATTGCCACCTCATTCTCACCATCCATCCATATCTGCATGCCCATGAGCATCAAAAGCACACTGTTACCAAGCTGAGGTTCCCATGAATGTCTGATGTACTTTAGCATGTGTTTCTTTCATACCACAAATGTGTCACCTGTTGAATATAGATAAATAAACTGATAAATCAATAGATCTATCAATCAATAATAGATGCCTTTTTTTTTACTTCCCATGCAAAGCCACACACGTGCATGGCATGCACACGCATGCACGCACGCACGCATGCATGCACGCACACACATACACACTTACATTTGCATGTGTGTCTACACACATGCACCGACACACACACAGACACACATACAGGCACACACAGACACACACACACAGACACACACACACAACAGGCACACACACACACACACACACACACACACACACACACACACACACACACACATTCTCACTCTCATTCACTCGGTCACTCACTCACACACACACTTACTCACTCACTCACACACTCACTCCATGTTATACACTTGCATCACTTTGCTGCACACTTACCAGAGCACATACAACAATTACACTATAATCAAGATCATTAATGAGTTGTTTTTGTTTCAAAATTGTATTCATATACCCTTACTATGCCGAACAATTTGTTTTGCTTGTTTGGCATACTGTGGGTTCAGAAATCAAAACAGCATACTGTGGGTTCGGAAATTAAAATGGTTTGGGGAGGTAAGGGATTAAATTGTGCAACTTTTGTGTGTGACTTTTCTACTGAGGGATCACTGACCTTGAATTTTAAGTCTGATGGATTCATGAGAAAGAGATTCTTTTCTCAGATGGATCTAATCAGTATTTTTGCAAGAGTTGATTGTTTTTGGTTTCAACAAAACTCAAATCACAGAATGTTGCAGTAACAATAAACAGATTGTGAGTACCACAAATCAAAGCTTACATAATGTACTCTAAACACATCGTGATTTACAAATATTTTACTGTAGTTCAAAATTATTTGGCAGTAGTAATGGGGAAAAAAAACGTTTAGACAATGACAAAGGAATGAGTAATGAAAATGAATGTACATCTTGAAAACACTCGGTCAGTGGTAATGACTGTGGAAAATAAAATTCTTTGTTTTATTCAATATTGCTTGTCTATATGGCATGCTTCAGACCTGTTTACCCTTACAATTTTGCCGTAATTCTTACAGAAAAAATCAAAGTTATGAGAATTACGGGGGAAAGTATATTACAGGAAGAAAAAAAGAAAATTGTTAAACACGAAGTTTGGTCTGCTACCCTTTCGGTCAAAAGCAGTAAGAAGACATTTCCCAGGTACCTTGCATCTTTCATGTTGTCAAAGATGGCGACATAGCAGTCTTAAGCACGAACGGCGGCTCTTCCGAATCTTCAAAAGTTGCGAAAGTATTGTGATTATGAAAATTACAGTTTTTTTCTTTGAAATTACAGGTTTTTGTCTGAGATATTACAGGTACACGAATTTGGGGTAAACAGGTCTGCATGCTTTCTTTTAGTGGTCCTACACTTCCTGCTGCTTACCTGGACTAACGGAAGCTATAATTTACAATCACGTATGGTATGTTTGTTTCATTGTTTGTTTGTTTGTTTGTTTTCTCACCAGGCCTTCATGTCAATGGTCTGATGGTGTTTCCTGAAGCTGTGGGGTTGAGAAACACAGAGTACATAGGGGACGTGGTGGTGGCCCCTAGACCCTTCAGCTTGGTACCAGGGTAAGTGACAAGTATGAACACACACACACATGCACACATACATGCACGCACGCGTGCACACACACACACACACACACACACACACACACACACACACACACACACACACACACATACACACACACCTGCACCTGTGTATTGCTTGCATACACCAATGCACACAGTGTGTTCCACCAGCACCTCTGGAGGCAACTTCTCGCTGTTCTTATGACCATTAAACTGCTCGCACTTTTTGGAAGATCTTGTTCAACATCATAACTACTTGCTAAAAATCCACGTGAGTTCAATTGTGCTTGCTAACTAGCAACTCGCCAATTCATTTGCAACAATTTTAGCCTCACAATGAAATAGTTTTTGAAAAGTAAGAGTTAAAAAGATGCACCCTTTCTAGTCAAGCAGATGAGCCAAAACTGCTGGGCAGGAGAGGTTGCCCAGGCTGTAAACTCAGAAGGGTTAAACAAATTTTAAATCTATGTCTGGTTACCTAGAATGAAACAGGCTACAGCATTTTTGAGGACAAGTCAGAATACAGTTAAACACACAAGACGATGTGCAATGAAATGCTTTTTTTAAAATTTTCAACAAATATGAATTCATTAAATGTCATATGTAAGAGACATCAAAGATGCACTGAACAGTACTTCCCACATCACAGTTAGCTAGACTTAGGATTTAATTTACGAATATGTGACACAGCATGGGAAAAGGAGGCTTTAGTGCAATATTTTCATTTTTTGTTTGTGCATTTTATGAAATTTAGATACTCCCAAATAAAATGCAACAAACAGAATGAATTTATCTGTTATAGTTTTTTTTCTACACGTGTTTAAAGTTTGATACTCTGATCACAACAAAGGGGAGTAATCAAGCTATTTTTACCCGCAGTGGGGAATGGCTGGCTGCGACTTTAGCCTCCTTTTCCCGTGCTGCGTCACATATTTCCCAAGAAACTGGTAACACCCTGTTGTTGTTTTTTTTCAGGGGATTCACAGTCATCATTTCCACCCCGACCCCACCCATCTTCACTCCGACACCTTCTGTCATTCCTCCCATCTTCATCCCACCTGACATTCCTCCAGGCATTGGGGGAGGAGGGGCTGGGTGGGTCCCAGGTGTTGGAGGTGGGGGTGGAGTGGACGCCGTTGTGTTCCCAGGGGGGGACAGTGGCTCTGCCGTCTTGGTGCCTGGCACCGGGGCCGGGGGTCCGGTGGCATCGGCACTGGTGGCTGTTCCTCCGCCGCTTCCTTCTTCAGGTCCTCGTGCAGGAGCAGTGGTGGGGACCATACTGGGGCTGATGGCTTTGGCCAGCAGCCTGATGTGGGCCTTCTACAGGTGAGTCACCTGGTGGAGGCTGATTGTGGCTTGCCTGTGTCGTTTGTCTGTTCTGTTTATCTGTGTTGTCATTGTCTGTTTATCATTATGCCTGTTGTCTCAGATTTTTTTTTTCTGCATGAAAACCTCTCTATCCACCCAGCAGTAAATGGGTACCTGATTCAGTTCAGGGAAAGATAAAGGTGGTGGAAGGAGAGGTATGGGCTCTTCTGTCCATCATGCTGTCCCCAAGACATGGTGAACCTCCAACAGGTCACAGCACTTACAGCCAGTAGGCTATGTGAACTGTAACCTTATTTTTATTGATTGTTGTTGTCTTAAAACAAAGCCAAAATCTGAATAAACACACAAATGCAGAGTGCAAAGTAAATGCATATTTACTACATGATACAAAGCACACAAGCACCATCCGCCCATGTTTAAGTGGTTAGCACTGCGGACTCTCAGCTGGGAGGTCATGAGTTCATTTCCCATCTAACCCGTTTATTTGTGAGATTTTTCTGCCCTGGCCAGCTCCTATCCAGAATTTAGTTTGCTATGGGCTCAGTTGGGAAGATAGGCACTACACAGTTGAGTTTCATCCACTTAATGGATGCATCTCTGAGAGTGTTGCTCAGATTTCCTGACCAACACTGCAGGTGTCTGTTTCTCTCAGGCCTGGTTCACACTAGGATATCTCATGAAAGTAAGCATAGAGTACAGCCCTGTCACGCAGTCTCAGACCTGAATGGAAATCCGTAGCATCATCTTCATCATTCCCATCCTCATCAATTAGCAAAAAAAAAAACCTCAAATTCTGTGGCCCTCCATGCCTGCTCCCATGAAGACCTCATTTTCGATTATTTCTCCTTATCTGTGGCCTTGGTTTGATTCTGTCAGGGTCATTGATACTGGCAAATTCATGAGGACTGAGTTGAATGGATATTATGCGCCTTCCAGAGGGAGAGCTCACTCACATGACTATGCAATCATTGTCATCAGTACGGGGCTTAGTAGGTGGTAATCTGCATCTGTTGGATCAGAATAGGTGCCACTGAACACCACCGAGTGACTTGGTAGCAGTGCAACACCTCCTCTGGTGGGTTGCCTCATGACAACTTGACATGGACGGCTCCCTGTGGATTGGTAGGTTGGGCCGGGCTGCTGATATGGACAAGAGGTTGGAATGACTGACATGGGTGCACTTCCACAGAGGTGGCACAGAAGATGGGACAGTAAAACAACAACAACAACAAAACAGAAAAAAAAAAAGAGAAAGAAAAGCTGACAAGCATATATAGGTAAATCTGTGTTTTTCCAATGTCACGACACAATGAATACACCACACAATGCTGAGTATTGTTCCCCAGTCCTCTTTTGCCTGACTATTCAACCAGTTTCCTGCTTCGACCTGTCTTTCCACATCATCTTCATGTGGTGGTTGTGATGAGGCTAACAGTGATGGTGATGTCTGAGGTGATGGTGGTGATGACAGTGGGTGATTGTCGAGACGCAGCAAGTACTTCAGCTGCTGGTAGTGTTTTTGACAGCATTCATCATCGCTGTCCAATGGTTTGATTGCAAGAATGGTGGGTGGTATTGGCATTTTAGACTTCTTCCATGAAGAAAAGGTCAAATTCTGAAAAAGAAAAAGCAGAAGAAAAGGCACTTCAGATGATCCTGATTTTGACGCCTTACTGATTGGTTTTGTTGTCTGCCATTTTGATTTTTTGTAGATCAGGTCAAAGCCATTGCATGAAGGTGTGCTGTCTGTGCAGGTGTAAGCCAGGTGCCATTTTGATTTTTTGTAGATCAGTCAAAGCCATTGATGAAGGTTTGCTCTCTGGCAGGTGTAAGCCAGGTGCCATTTTGATTTTTTGTAGATCAAGTCAAAGCCATTGCATGAGGTTGCTCTCTGTGCAGGTGTAAGCCAGGTGCCATTTTGATTTTTTGTAGATCAAGTCAAAGCCATTGCATGAAGGTTTGCTCTCTGGGCAGGTGTAAGCCAGGTGCCATTTTGATTTTTGTAGATCAGGTCAAAGCCATTGATGAAGGTTTGCTTTCTGGCAGGTGTAAGCCAGGTGCCATTTTGATTTTTTGTAGATCAAGTCAAAGCCATTGAATGAAGGTTTGCTCTCTGTGCAGGTGTAAGCCAGGTGCCATTTTGATTTTTTTGTAGATCAAGTCAAAGCCATTGCATGAAGGTGTTTCTCTCTGGCAGGTGTAAGCCAGGTGCCATTTTGATTTTTTGTAGATCAAGTCAAAGCCATTGAATGAAGGTGTGCTCTCTGTGCAGGTGTAAGCCAGGTGCCATTTTGATATTTTGTAGATCAAGTCAAAGCCATTGATGAAGGTTTGCTTCTCTGTGCAGGTGTAAGCCAGGTGCCATTTTGATTTTTTGTAGATCAAGTCAAAGCCATTGCAATGAAGGTTTGTTCTCTGGGCAGGTGTAAGCCAGGTGCCATTTTGATTTTTGTAGATCAAGTCAAAGCCATTGCATGAAGGTTTGTTCTCTGGGCAGGTGTAAGCCAGGTGCCATTTTGATTTTTTGTAGATCAAGTCAAAGCCATTGCTGAAGGTGTGCTCTCTGTGCAGGTGTAAGCCAGGTGCCATTTTGATTTTTTATAGATCAAGTCAAAGCCATTGCATGAAGGTGTGCTCTCTGTGCAGGTGTAAGCCAGGTGCCATTTTGATTTTTTGGTAGATCAAGTCAAAGCCATTGCATGAAGGTGTGCTCTCTGTGCAGGTGTAAGCCAGGTGCCATTTTGATTTTTTGTAGATCAGTCAAAGCCATTGCAATGAAGGTGTGCTCTCTGTGCAGGTGTAAGCCAGGTGCCATTTTGAGTTTTTGTAGATCAGTCAAAGCCATTGAATGAAGGTGTGCTCTCTGTGCAGGTGTAAGCCAGGTGCCATTTTGATTTTTTGTAGATCAGTCAAAGCCATTGCATGAAGGTTTGCTCTCTGTGCAGGTGTAAGCCAGGTGCCATTTTGATTTTTATGTAGATCAAGTCAAAGCCATTGCATGAAGGTTGCTCTCTGTGCAGGTGTAAGCCAGGTGCCATTTTGATTTTTTGTAGATCAAGTCAAAGCCATTGCATGAAGGTTTGCTCTCTGGGCAGGTGTAAGCCAGGTGCCATTTTGATTTTTTGTAGATCAAGTCAAAGCCATTGAATGAAGGTGTGCTCTCTGTGCAGGTGTAAGCCAGGTGCCATTTTGATTTTTTGTAGATCAAGGTCAAAGCCATGAATGAAGGTGTGCTCTCTGTGCAGGTGTAAGCCAGGTGCCATTTTGATTTTTTGTAGATCAAGTCAAAGCCATTGCATGAAGGTTTGCTCTCTGTGCAGGTGTAAGCCAGGTGCCATTTGATTTTTGTAGATCAGGTCAAAGCCATTGCATGAAGGTGTGCTCTCTGTGCAGGTGTAAGCCAGGTGCCATTTTGATTTTTTGTAGATCAAGTCAAAGCCATTGACATGAAGGTTGTGCTCTCTGTGCAGGTGTAAGCCAGGTGCCATTTTGATTTTTTGTAGATCAAGTCAAAGCCATTGCATGAAGGTGTGTGCTCTCTGTGCAGGTGTAAGCCAGGTGCCATTTTGATTTTTTGTAGATCAAGTCAAAGCCATTGCGTGAAGGTTTGCTCTCTGGGCAGGTGTAAGCCAGGTGCCATTTTGATTTTTTGTAGATCAGGTCAAAGCCATTGCATGAAGGTTTGCTCGCTGTGCAGGTGTAAGCCAGGTGCCATTTTGATTTTTTGGTAGATCAGGTCAAAGCCATTGCATGAAGGTGTGCTCTCTGTGCAGGTGTAAGCCAGGTGCCATTTTGATTTTTTGGTAGATCAGGTCAAAGCCATTGAATGAAGGTGTGCTCTCTGTGCAGGTGTAAGCCAGGTGCCATTTTGAGTTTTTGTAGATCAGGTCAAAGCCATTGAATGAAGGTGTGCTCTCTGTGCAGGTGTAAGCCAGGTGCCATTTTGATTTTTTGTAGATCAGGTCAAAGCCATTGCATGAAGGTTTGCTCTCTGTGCAGGTGTAAGCCAGGTGCCATTTTGATTTTTATGTAGATCAAGTCAAAGCCATTGCATGAAGGTTTGCTCTCTGGGCAGGTGTAAGCCAGGTGCCATTTTGATTTTTGTAGATCAAGTCAAAGCCATTGCATGAAGGTTTGCTCTCTGGGCAGGTGTAAGCCAGGTGCCATTTTGATTTTTTGTAGATCAAGTCAAAGCCATTGAATGAAGGTGTGCTCTCTGTGCAGGTGTAAGCCAGGTGCCATTTTGATTTTTTGTAGATCAAGTCAAAGCCATTGAATGAAGGTGTGCTCTCTGTGCAGGTGTAAGCCAGGTGCCATTTTGATTTTTTGTAGATCAAGTCAAAGCCATTGCATGAAGGTGTGCTCTCTGTGCAGGTGTAAGCCAGGTGCCATTTTGATTTTTTGTAGATCAAGTCACAGCCATTGCATGAAGGTGTGCTCACTGTGCAGGTGTAAGCCAGGTGCCATTTTGATTTTTTGTAGATCAAGTCACAGCCATTGAATGAAGGTTTGCTCGGTGTGCAGGTGTAAGCCAGGTGCCATTTTGAGTTTTTGTAGATCAAGTCACAGCCATTGAGTGAAGGTTTGCTCGGTGTGCAGGTGTAAGCCAGGTGCCATTTTGATTTTTTGTAGATCAAGTCAAAGCCATTGCATGAAGGTGTGCTCTCTGTGCAGGTGTAAGCCAGGGTGGTGCACGTGCCTGAAGCCAGCAGCGGCCTCCCCCATGTCCATCTCCTCCCCAAGAGCAGGTGTGGCCTCAGCTAGCAACAAAGGAGCCGTCATTGCCGCTGGTGGAGGGGTGGGCGGTGCTGGTAAGCTTGTTTGCTTGCATGTTTATTTGTTTGTTTGTTTAGTTGTTAATCTCTTGATTCACTTGCTCTGTGCTTGTTTGTGGAAAGTGTGTGTGTGTGTGTGTGTGTGTGTGTGTGTGTGTTTCTCTTTGAAGTGATAGTTTTTCTCCCCCAGTGGTGTTCCAGCTGGAAGCTCCTGTGACAAGATGCATACAACTCTTCAAAAATTATCAAATGCTGGATGAGGAAGCAGGACGCAACATGCTTATGAGATTACTGTAGCATTAGCCAGTAACACATGAAAATGTGTTGTAAAAAAAAAAAAAAAAATTGTGTATTAGAATTTGATGAGAATATAATAAGGAGGAGAATATTGAACTGAGAGTTTAGTGTGGGGAAATTTTTAGTCTTAACAAGGTGATGTTGACTTTCTTGGCCAGTTGCACAGAAAGAGAAGTGTTTGGTGAAAATTGCTTTGTCTGATTTGTATTGCATATTACATGAGTGCCACTTTGCCCTCTGTTTTGTGGGGTTTCATGTATATTGGTTTGTTTCTGGTAATGTGACAGTCTGTTTCAGTCCTCTTTGTGCAGTGGTGTGGTTTGGGTGTCACGTGTGTTAATTTGATGTGGAGTGGTGGTGTGTTGCAAATGTATTTCTATCCCCAGTTTCAAATGTTGTCTCCATGATTAACACAAGCCTATTTTGAATTAACGACTGTTTTCCTGTCAAGCACCGATGACTGCCTTTCTGGTGAAGTATGTTTGTGACCTGTGGGCAGTGTACCATGTTTTTTCCATGTTTGTTTGAATTTGTTTGTCGGCCGTTTATGAAAGTCTGCATGTTACTGCTTTACCTGATGACTGCAGGAGACTTGTTGCCCTTTTGTACAATGTTCTAATAGGTGAGAGCAAAAGCTGAATCTCTCTTCAACCCCTCTGCTGGCAGAAAAGCTCAGAGGTAAACAAACACGCTGGCAAACTGTGTCAACAGAACTGAGAGGAGAAGCATTGTGTCTGTTCTGTTTTGCCCTCTACGTGGCCACTGAGTGAAGGAAATGACTGCGACATGTCTCCCGCGTGTGGTGACCACCTGTCAACCCCTCCCTTCTCACACCAGTTCAAGGCAAACATCCACTGATCATGTCAGGCCACTGTCAACAGACCTGGCCACTCTGCCGCTATGCTGCTGCTGTACTGCTGACTTGGTTAGAACCGCACCTGTGCAGGTGCAAGCTGTGAGAGAGCTGTGATCAGACACCACCGACATGTAGCCAACCTTCCAGCAATGATGGGTGGGGATTCCATCGCCGACAGGATTCCGTCATGCTGCTGTTGGGTCTCTCTGGTCCTGCTTACTTGATATCCATGTTGCTGACCAAAATGTGGTGGTACACTCCACACCTTTAGTTTGTAGAGCAAGCGTGTCTCTAAGTTGCTTCGTATGGGATATACATACATAGGCATCTGAGGGAATCAAAACAGCCATGCACAAGATGTATAGTGAGACGTCTTTTCTCAAACACATTCCTTGTGTTCGGTTTTTGGTTTCGTGGAACGATGTTGCTATATTTTTTATTTAGATTTTAAAATGATTGTAACTGAAAAGAATTTAATTGAAAAATATACATGAGTGTGTGCACGTGTGTGTGTGTGTGTGTGTGTGTGTGTGTGTGTGTGTGTGTGCGCGCTTGTTTCTGTCAGTCTATCTGTTTACATATCATATATATCCATATTCCAATGTATATTGTAACTGACATAAATATCATTATATCTGTTCTTTAAAACTGGCACAGACTCCAGCAAAGTTTGCTTATACATACACCATTGTAGCAAGTATGATTAAGTATGCCTTGCATGAGATTCTAGTATGCATGAGATTCTAGTATTTGAAAAAAGAAAATGAAACAGGCTAAGAAAAGAAACTCTGTGCATTTTATGTGTAGCTCTATTTCCCACTTTTGGTGTAAAAGACTTGAATAGATCATGACTCAAAATTAACAAACAGGAAAAAAAACTAAAAGAAAAAAAACCCCAGAAAACCCAAGAATAAAGATGAAAACGAAAAGTACCAGCCAGTTACTGGCAAGTGCATCATGGATAATCACCCCCATACAGAAAGAGGCTTGACACAGTTTCTTCCTCCACTAGGTGGTGCTATAAGTAGCGCCGGAGCAGGTGCTGGAGGCGCAGGAAGTGGAGGAACAGCAGGCGGCGGCTCTTTCAGTAATTTCTACATGACGCAGACGTCGTCGGGCAGTGCTGGTGGTGGTGGGGGTCATGGAGGTGAGGCGTATGACACGGCCACTCTGCGTGCGACTGGCACTTTCTCCAACAAAGGTGAAGTGGGGCAGATCCAGGGCGCCCCCTGGTGAGGCAAGGCAGTGAGATAAGGAACAGAGAACTGAGGAATCATGGGTACACAGTGTCCGAACATCCTTGCGGTTGATCTAAACACTTGGAAACGAGGCTTCCGAAAATTGTTGAATTATTACTGCAAAATGTTAGTTCACAATTGTGATCATTATGCTCCAGGACACACTTTTGACTCAAACCAACAAAATTGGAATGAAATCATGCGAAAGTGAACAGCAGCATGTCAAAAACAGAATAGATTCCACAAGATTCTGATTTCTTTTTTTTCTGAAGTAAGTCATTAACATGCATGTATTCTTGAAGTCTAAATGGAACATGGACAGAGTTCGATTTTCATCATAAACATAAAACAAGAGACAAGATCATTATAAAATGATGAAATATAAAGTCACTGATAACTAAAAACTCCAGTCTTTGTAGGTCAGTGCTTCGCATATGTTACCAATATCACAGGATACCTTGGCAAAGTATGGATCAACAATATTATGAAATAATGAGCTGATGGCAAAGGGGTGAATTACATGCTGCATGCCACTCCCAGTGATATGGTGACTTGAAGACAAGTGCATGTAAATCCTATATCAAATATTTGAGGGACTGAGTGACTGACTGACTGACGTACCGGCTGACTGACTGACTGATTTGCACGATAAACTTGATTCACACCTGCATTCACTGTAAAAAGCATGAAGTCCTCTGACGGCTTTCTTCCCTCCTCCATTGAACGTAACTGTTGATTGCTTGGGGTTACCATTATTCTTTGAACACACATGTAACACAAGTGGGTGATGTTTGCCTTTGCGCTTCTGAGACCTGCGGTTTTCAAAGCTTGTTTTCGTTTTCATTTAGGTTGTTCCTTTGATTTTGATATCTGATCGGTTCTAATGCTATTGATAGCAATTATAGTAATGAAAATGATCATATTCGCAGTAATGATGTACAGTCTTACAAAGATCAGTTCCCTGGAAAAATATTTCCAAGTTCATTGTGCTTTACAAATATCAGATGTGAAAAAATAATGCCAGATCACTAGGGAAAAGAGAAAAAAAAATACACAACAAAGATGAGAAGTTTCAAAGCAAATAATAAGGATATCTATATATATATACCGATATATACACACATCTTTCTACCTGCCAAACAAAAGAGCTTAAAACTGACCTCTTCAAACAACATTCACTCACACACACACACACACATGCACACACATGTGACGCACTTATACACACATGCACATACTCACACACTCACACACACACACACACACACACACACACACACACACACACACACACACACACACACACACACATCACACACACACACACACACAGAGGACAACAGGCAGAGAACTGTTGGTAATATATACACATATCTAAGTTGCAGTGCACACCATTAGAACTTACAACCCCCTGGTTCACCTTTATGGCTGGAACTGGTGATAGACAGTATGTGACATCAGTGAAGAGGCTGCAAACACCCTGCAATGGCACGTGCCACTGGGCAGGCATGCAGACGAAGGCACAGATGGCATTCTGGGTAAAACCTCAGCCAGAATTCACAACTGCTGTCATTCCACGTGCCACATGTGAAGCTAGCAATCTGCACCATCCTCACAAAGTCTCCACCACTGAAATGCAAAGTAGTCCATGAAAGGGGGTACTCGTTTGTTTTTGTGGTATGTGGCCATTTTTTTGCATCCATACCTACAGACTTTGGTCCGTTATTTGTTATTGTGGCCAGTCCCTGT